>VWZS01006651.1:105992-140183 GCA_013397075.1 Rhabdornis inornatus
GAAGGAAGGAAGGAATATTGGTTCTTATTTCATACTTTCAGAGCACATCTTACTTTTAGAGACAGGAAAAGCAGAACAGGTAGTGCTGCCCAGGAAGAAGCCAAAGCTGCTGGTGATTCACTGTGCTCCAGGTAATTTATAGCCTCAGGGACAGCTAAGAGGTAAAACCTCTAAAATGAATTTTTTAAAAATTTTTAAAAAAGCAATGGAATTGCTTACCACTTAAATTGTCAGTGTAAATCACAATTTGAGCTCCAAATATAAGCCACCTTCTTCTGTTCTGTTTTTTTTGTTGTTGTTGTTGGTATTTTTTTGGGGTTTTTTTTTTTTGTTAATCTTTGCTCACAGCATTTTTAAAACAAGGTGTTGATACCATTTCCATCCTCCTCTTGGCACAGGGAAAGCCAATGTGCTTCAGTCAGATGTTAGGGAGTACTGTCTCTTCTGCAGAGTTCAGTCTGTTGCTCAGAGGTGTGGGAAGAGTGTGACAATGTGCTTTCTTTTTAATATTAGCCCATCTCAGCCAAGCATCTATGGATTGCTGCAGAGTTAAAAAAAAAAATAAAAGGCTGCTTTGTTTCTTCCTCTTCTGCACTCCTCTTCTGC
Organism: Rhabdornis inornatus; assembly: GCA_013397075.1. NCBI lineage: Eukaryota > Metazoa > Chordata > Aves > Passeriformes > Rhabdornithidae > Rhabdornis > Rhabdornis inornatus. The sequence goes on from VWZS01006651.1 coordinate 106,599, forward strand.
ACAGAAAAGCACTGATAAATCCACAGTGTTTGCCTGCAGGCTTAGAAAGAACCTGTTCAGAAAGATTGGCCAGGCAGCTGTGACTGTCCTTGGGGATAATTCACTTCCCAGGCACTCTTCTCTCCTCCTTTCCATGTCAGCCATCCATCAGAGTTTCAATTTTTTTGGGATATTAGACAATCACACTCACACTGTGGCTAGCCATGAATGCAGTTCGTGCAGCAGAGAGTTCACATTCACAAGGAAGAGCACAAGGAATGTGTAATTCAGGGACCTGGAGATTCCCTGAGAATGGGATTTTTCCTGAGGGTGAAGAGGAAGTGGAGAGAAGAGCAGGTCTAAAATCAGGATATGATTCCTTGTGCTTTCTGAAAGACAGAAGAAACTTCAGAGAGGAAAAAAAATACAGGCAGAGGGCAGAAAAAAGTGGGAACACCACTGGAGCAGGGAAGAGTGGAGGGGGATGAGGGAGGCAGGAAAAGGGATATCTTGGCAGCAGCTTTGCAGACTGTGCTTCATTCTCTGTGTGTCACACAGAGTTTGTATTCCAGCAGTTCCAGGGATGTGATCAGATAGAAAAGAAATACAAGACCACCCAACCAAGCAGTGAAGGATTGAGGGAAAGCAGTGGAATTAAAGATGATGCTGAAATGGTGAAGAGGTGTTGAGACAGAAATAACAGAGCTCTGTGTTCACACCAGCAGCCAGGGCTGGGAATGAAGACAAGAGAGAGGTTTAGAAGAGAGGAGAGTAAAAAATCCTTTATTAGGCATAATAACATTCAGCTGCCAGATAGGCCTGAAAGAAATTAAAATAAAAATCAGAGAATTAATTACAGTTCAACAGAAACAGAGAAAAGTTACAAGGAGGGAAGAGAAAGGTGAGAATCTTAATATCCTATTTCCACATGGATAACCTCCTCAAATCCACATTTCTTTGAAAATACAGGCACTAGAAGCATGCCCTTGAATCACTCACTGTTCAAAACCATCAGGCTTTGGGATGAGGGATAATGAACAGGGGCCAAAAAGTAGAGGGAAGTTGTGGATCCCACATCCCTGGAAGTGTCCAAGGCTTGGAGCAGCCTGGGACAGTGGAAGGTGTCCCTGCCATGGCAGGGGTGGAATTGAATCATCTTTAAGGTCCCTTCCAACCCAAACCATTCTGGGATTCCATGATTATTGGAACAGAGGGATCAGGCTGATGGGAGTGGAGCTAAATGAGCAGTGACCCCAGGGATGGAGACAATCAAAGGAGGTTTTGGGATTTTTGGTTTTGTGGCTTTGGGGGGTTTTTTTTGAGAGAAAAACTGTCGCTTTAATAATAACTCACACAAAATAGATGACAAAAAAATTCATCATATCATAGAAGAAGGATGTAGGATCATTGAGAATGAACACAAGTTTGTAAAACAGACAAAGAAAAAGAAGAAAATAAAAGGTGCTTATAAATGAGATCCAAGGAGAAAGAGCACAAGAGCTGAGGATCAGCAGAAGAGCACAGAAAACTCTTTACAGATCTACAAAAGCATAGGAGGGATTCATGGACTCTGATAAGAACAGAGAAATTAAAATGCCATTATTAAACTGAGCAGGAGCACTTTCAGAGGAGCAGCTCTGTAGGTGGGACACAGGAAATCAGAGAATTGGTGTCCCTTTGGAAATCCTCATCTGCAGTGTGTCACTCCATGGTCATCACTGATCATGCCTATGAGGCCATTGTGCTCAAATAAATGCCAGCTGCACACCTGTATATAAAAAAAATTAATTTTCTCAGGCATAGACTGGGAGGAGCTTAATTTTCCACATGGGGCTATAGGTTTCTGTGCCAGGGTTTTCAGCAGAAAATGACAAAGAATTGAGGAGAACAAAGATGTGGGTGGGATGTGTGTATCAGACATTCCCAAGGTGGCACAGCACAACAGATGTGGTGTTTGAGCTTTGTGTGCCCCCAGCAGAGGGGAAGCTGTTAGAGAACTGTCTGTTATTGATTCACACTGCTCAGAATCCATTTGTACTGGCTGGTTTGGGAGCCATTCTAATTTACAGTCTGTCATGCAAATTGCTCTTGGCCTGTGAAATATTAATCTATTAGGTAGACACCCCATGCCTGCATGCTGAACACATGGACGCCAGATCATTGGGGATTTTGCTTTTTAAACAACAGATTATTGCCCACATTCACTAACTACTTCTACAAACAGCTCAGTAATTTCAAGCTTTAATATCCTCCTCAATTCTCCTCCTGCATAACTAGAGGTAGTATTTGATGTACTAGGAATTAAAGACCTGGTTCTATTTTATTTCATTCAAAAGGAAGCCATTTCCGCGTCCACAAAGTTTTCCTTCAGTGTCTGAAATGGATATATAGACACATATTTGGGGGTGTGTAAATATTTGTGTATCTTGCACAACCTTTGATTAGATTGGAGGAGGTGGTGATGGCGTGAATTCAGGGTGAAGATTTTTTAGGGTATATGCCAGTGACATAAAAATCCTTCCCTGGGAGGGTGGGGAGGGGCTGGGATGGAATTCCCAGAGCAGCTGTGGCTGCCCCTGGATCCCTGGCAGTGCCCAAGGCCAGGTTGGACACTGGGGCTGGGAGCAGCCTGGGACAGTGGAAGGTGTGGAAGAAGGTGTCCGCAGAGAAAATCAAAAATCACCTTCCCCTCTTTTCATTGTTTCAGAATTTCTGGAATGCTTCTGCCCACTAGTCCTGTAAGAATAAAGCAAGCAGTCTTCAGAAACTCAAATAAATCAATGTGGCAAGAGGCTGTTGTTGAAACAGCCTGCTGGAGATGGGAGATCAAAGGCAGGTGAGCTGGAGACGTGCTTGCCTTTGAAAAGTCATCCAGGGGGATCCCTGGGATTGTGTTCTCACAGGTAGAGCAGGGAAGAACTGGAATTTTTCCAATTTTTCATCTCTCCCCTCCTCAATGAGTGAGGGCCATCACTCACAGCCCTGGGTGACAATGGGTGGTGGCACAGCATGGGTGATGGGATTTATCCACCATTCCAAAGCTGCTCCCAAAAAAACCCAGCAGCAGCAGGCCAGTCGATTATTTTACAAAACAGCCATAAATTTCCTCAAATCCAAGCTAAAGCAGCTGCCAGAGGCTCTGGCCTCTCCATGGGCTCTCCCAAGGGTGGTGCACCAGAACCTTTAGGGCTACAAGGTCTGAGCGCTGCTCGTTGTCACAGCACTCATGGTAAAATCCAGCAATTATTCAAGTATTACAACCTGTGCTGCATTTCCACCTAAAAATCCAGGCTATTCATGTGCTTTCAGCTCGTGTTGGAATTAGTGGAGCAGAATTTTTTATATATTAGGAGTTTCATCTTAAATTGATCGTGAAATTTGGTCACCTGATGGACTCAGCTATATTTGAGCGTGAGGAAAGTCTGTTTAACAAAGCCAATTGGTGTCACTCCAAGCACACAACATATTTTAAAACAAAAATTAATCAGTTTTTTTCTATTACATCAATTCATGCAAAGCAAAATATGCATTATTTTGGCAGTTTACCCCCCAAATTTAAACGGATCACAGTCCTTTAGGACCATCTTGAGAATAAAGTGACAAAGTTGTCACAGTATTATTTTACTGCAGCAGTCATTTCATCTTTAGTGGTGTTGAAGACTGATGGGGTAACTCCTTGTTTTTCCTTCCTGTAATCATTACTTCACATTATTTTCTATTCACCTCAATAAATCCATCCCAAGAGCAGTATGTGACATGAAGATTATTATTTGCTGGTAGATTTATTTTATAAGCAATAACAGTTCAGAAAATGATAGAAAGCTTTGCAGATACATTGGCAACACCCTAATGAACTGTCATTTTAATATATGTTCTAACTAGTCTTGATGGAAGGCACCACAGGAAAGTTACCACTCAAATTTTTAAAAGATGTGAATATTATGAAGACTGTAAAAACATGACAGAAAGGAATGGTTGCTCTGTACAGCGTGCAATTATTTATTCCAATTTTATAACATAAATAAAATCTTCCATGAAAAAATCTCCCTTAAGTATTCTATTAAAGGTTTTCCCTATAAATAGCTCATGAAATCATTCATTTCCATTCCCTAAATGCATTAGGAACAGAGAGTCACCAAACAGGAACTGAAGGGATAAAAGGAAAAATTGATACAAATATTTTTATCTCCAATGTGCATCAAGACAGAATCCTCTGTGATTACAAAACCAAACCCTGGAATGATTAGAAAAAAAGTAGAATCTCATTCGTGTGACACACAGGTGTGTGCACAGGCAGGTTCAGACAGACACACACAACAAATTTCCATGGAATCTCAGGATCCCTGGGGCTGGAAAAGCCCTCCCAGCCCATGCAGTCCCAGCTGTGCCCCAGTCCCACCTTGTCCCCAGCCCAGAGCACTGAGTGCCACCTCCAGGTGCCACCTCCAGGGCTGGGCACTCCAAAGCTCCCTGGGCAGCCCCTGCCAAGGCCTGAGCAGCCTTTCCATGGGGAAATTCCTGCTGCTGTCCAAGCTGAGCCTGCCCTGGCCCAGCCTGAGGCCGTTCCCTCTCCTCCTGTCCCTGTTCCCTAGGAACAGAGCCTGAGCCCTGACTATGTGAATATTTTCTAAATATTCATGTTCATGATTGGTATCTGAGGTTGCCAGAGACGTGGCATTACCAATATTCATAATGTATTAGCTGAAATTCCTTCCATGCATATTTCAGCAAAGTTGTACAGGCAGCACTTCAAATCACTGCTGCCTGGGAGATTTTCAACTTCTGTTCTGACTTGGTGCTTATGCAAATGCAAATGCCGGGGATAAAGCCAGGAGCAGAACAGAACGATGCTTTGCAAACTTCCCCTGACAAATTTGCCAGCACATCCCATCCCATCCCTCCCATATGGAGATGGAGAAGGATTTGGGGGTGCTGGTGGGTGAGAGCTGGACCTGCCCCAGAACCCCCATACCCTGAGCCCCAGTGTGGGCAGCAGAAAAGGGATTGGGATTAGGATTGGGATTGGGATTGTGTCCCTGTGTCCCCTCAGGTGAGAGCCCAGCTGCAGAGCTGCCCCAGCCCTGTCCCAGCACAGGGAGGAGCTGGAGCTGCTGCAGAGAGCCCAGAGGAGGCAGCAGGATGAGCAGAGGGATGGAGCAGCTCTGCTGGGAGGAAAGGCTGGCACAGCTGGGATTGTTCAGCCTGGACAGGAGAAGCTTTGGGCTGAGCTCAGTGTGGCCTTGCAGGGCCTGAAGGAGCTGCAGGAAACATGGAGAGAGACAATTCCCAAGGCATGGAGGGACAGCACACAGGGAATGGCTTCAAAGTAGGATTTGATGGGATATTGGGAATTAGGAATTGTTCCCTGTGATGGCAATGAGGGGCTGGGATGGAATTCCCAGAGCAGCTGTGGCTGCCCCTGGATCCCTGGCAGTGCCCAAGGCCAGGTTGGACATTGGGGCTTGGAGCAGCCTGGGACACTGGAAGGTGTCCTGCCCATGGGATGATCTTTAAAGTCCCTTCCAACCCAAACCATGCTATGATTCCATGATATCCCTCCTAGTCCTGCAGGTCCATGTTCAGGAATTTCAGGAATGTTGATTCTTCCAGCTCCAAGTCTCTGCAGCTTCACTCCTGCACTGCCCTGGAAGTTCCCTCTCAGCATTTAGGGCTGTCAGTGTTCCTCAGCAGTGCAAACAAGCCCCACACAAGCAGAGGCAGAGTCTGTGATTTTGGGAGCTGATGGCTGTTCAATGTGGGATGTCCCAAGGAGCTCCATCTCTTCCTGGAGCATTCACAGGAATTTCAGTGCACACACACTTGCTCAGCCTGAAACTCCCCCATGCTCCTTCTCAGAGCCAAACAAGGTGCTCGAATCCCTTCCTTCCTTCCTTCCTTCCTTCCTTCCTTCCTTCCTTCCTTCCTTCCTTCCTTCCTACCACGCTGGTGCTGCCCCTGGGGTGGCATTACTCATTTCCCAGGGTGGCTGGGCAGGATGGCCCCAGTGCTCCTCCAACAGAGCTTCCTGATGGAGAACAACCCTCTCCTGTGGTTTTCCATCTGTGTGTTCCCTCCTGCACCGCACAGCTCCACGATGTGCCCACACACTTTCCGAAGGACAAGTGCAGGAATCCCAGTTGGTTCAGGATGGATTTTGCCCTCAGCTGGAGCACACAAACTGAATCATCACCTCTTTCCTCTTCCAGTGTTCTCCACACAGGAGGGAGCCACATCTCTCACCTGCACTCAGAATTTAATGTCTCAAACCTCTGCTCTCTGTGCCTCCTTCTTGGGTCTCTTTCTGAGAGCTCCTTGTCACACCACAGACAAGACTGGAGGTGAAAAGGCCGAGAGAATCCTCTCTTCTCCCATCACAAGAATTCCAGGTTTTCCAGAGAAAGCAGAATATCCTGTTGACGTCAGTAGCAAGCAAAAAACCTTTCGAAAAGAAAAAAAAAAAGAAAAGAAGCCCCAGAAAAAACCTGAAAAATAAACATTCTCTTCAGCAGAAGTAACTCAGAAAACAAAAGGTGCTGCTTAAATCAAAGGTTCTCCAGGATCTGTTGCAAGGCCTATAAAAAAGAACTACAGGTCTATCAAAAGCCTCTCTTCCCATAGGGAGTTTGTTTTTGGAGCTCAGGAGCAGGTTTCTGGTCTCTGATGCTGAAGTCAGTGCAACAATAAGTCAAAATCCATTTTCCTTTATATTACAAGGTCAGAGCTATAATCTGGGAATGAATTAACAGAGAGAAAATAAAATAATGTAGAAATAAATTTATAAAAAATCAGAGCACATTTGACTGGTTACCTTGGATCAGGTATTCCTCAGCACAGCTACAGCTCATTTACTTCTGGAAGGCCAAAATTTCCCCTGCAAGACAAAAAAACCCCATGTCTCCAACCCTGTGCTATCTGCAATACTGGCAATAGTTTGGGTCAGGGATGTTTCCTGATGCACATGGACACCTTTGCCTGTGGATCCTGTTCAGGGACCATTTCAATCCTGCCTACACACCAGGCAAATCCAAAAAAAACCCTTCAGCAATATTGCACAAAATGCATACAGGGAGTAGAAACCATCAAGAAAAGAAAAAAGAAAGGGGGGGGGGGGGAATCTTGCTAATAATCCATTACATTAAAAAAAAAACAACAGAAAAAGCAAATTGAAGTACATCAAACAACAGCATTCATGAACTGAAACCCACAGCATTTCACCTGACAACGGGAACGGCTCTGGGCACTTGGTGTTTCTCTTTGAAAATGCATTTGTGTTTTTCTCTAGGCTAAAATAGCCAAGTGCAGGCTGGATTTTGGTATTCCAGCTTTCATGGGAAACCTTAACAATCCTCCAGCAACAGATCATAGCACAAGTCCACCTGCCTCCATCATCATTTTGTTGTTTTAAACTGTGTTACCTGACTTAATACCTACATTCCTAAAATAATAGTCTAAAACAGAGGTTGAGAACTAATAATCTTTCCAGCCAGCAAACAAATATCCACGTTCCTGCTGCAATAGATTTGAGCACCTAGTTGTGTTGGTTGTTGAAAACAGGACCAGAATCGAAAAATCTCAATGTCATTTTGGCCTAAAAAGAAATTTTTTACAGTAAGAATAACCAGTCACTGGAAAAACATCCCCAGGGAAATCCCTTGTCCCCATTGCTGGAGATTTTCCAGAGGTGACTGGACAGGGTGGTGAATAATCTCAGTGGGTTCCCTTCCCCACAAAATGGGGAAGACCAGATGGTCTGTTAAGGTCCATTCAAACCAGGGCTATTTTGCAATTCTCTGAATGACATTTGAAAATTGACTCTGCCCCTAGGAAAAAAAAAAGAAATAATAATTGTCAGTCATACAAGTGGATGGAAGGATGTGAGACAGAAAAAGCCAAGTTGGATGGGGCTTGGAGCAACCTGGTCCAATGGAAGATGTCCCTGGGGTGGAACTGGATGAACTTTAGGGTCCTTTCCAACCCAAACCATTCCATGATTTATGTGTAGGAACACCCCAACTTATTAAGACTATTTATTTACCCTTATTTACCCCTTCTCTATTTGTAATTGTAATTTAATTCCATATTCCTCATCTGAAATTAATCCTCCTGGGTAGAAGAACTTCCTTTCTGGAGAAATGAAGGTCATGTAAGATCACAGCTTATCAGGAATAAGTCAAGAAAACATCAATATATTTTTAATCTAATTAGCCATTACAGGCCTTTTTTTTTTTTTTTTTTCCTCCAGTATTCCAGGAGAAACTTTAAAGTCCTCATCATGCAACAGGCTCAGCTGGTGTGGGTGGATCATTGCACTGGAGCCTCAGGATGCATTTGCAGCGCATTCCCTGTTCCTGTTTGTTGCATTCCTGCCAACATTCACTGCTGGTTTTAAACCAGCTGGGTTAGACCTGGCTCGTGGTAAAAAACAGCCTGGAAGATCACACCAGGCACAAAACCTGCCTGATGGGGTGATGGAACTGGCAGAGGGTGGGAAAGGCTTGTCTTGGGCAAACAGGATGCTCCAAGAGGTTCTGATCATCCTCAGGGGCTCTCCCAGCACTGCAGTTCACAGCAGGGCGTTTTAAGGGAGTAATCTCAGTCTCCAGGACATTTCAGGCTCAATCTACCCCCTCCATCAGTTAAGAAGCTGATAATTAGTCAAGCACTGAGTCTGGACTAAGCAGAGCCAGCCTTTTCCTTTCAGTGGCAGCTCAGCCTGCAGGGTTTTGTGGATCCTGCAGGGAAGATTCATCCCTCCCTTCACTCATCCACTTCCAGGTCCTTCAGGTCCCTCCTGGGATCATCTGCCTGACTTAACTCTGTACCACACCAGGATGAGCAATTCCCTCACAGCTGGAGCAGAAATCTTGGGAAAGACATCCCTGAGGAACACACATCTATTTTTAAGTGCAGTGTCTGAAGTGAGCTCCCCATCCTGAGCCGTTCATGCTCTCACAGTTTTGACAGGATCCCAAGCAGCAACATCACTTGTTTGTAAAGTTGTCTGATAAGAACTGTGATGTTCTGTGCTCTCTACAGAAATTGAAAATGCAGTCCCTGCCTCAAGGCACAGGATCAGAGAAACTAAAACCACTTATGCAACTCAGAGCAGGAGATAACTTAGCGGAAAAGTATTGGAATTTTATTTCTTATGCTCTTTATTGATTATTAACTCACTTCAGCACCTGAAGGGAGCCAACAAGAAAGATGGAGAGGGATTATTTCCAAGGGATGGAGTGACAGGACAAGGGGGAATGGTTTCACACTGAAAGGGAGTATAGTTAGATGATATTACAATATTAGGAAGAAATTCTTCCCTGTGAGGGTAGAGAAGCACTGGAACAGTTTTCACAGAGAAGCTGTGGACTTCTTATCCCTGGAAGTGTCCAAGGCCAGGCTGGAGGGACTTGGAGCAACCTGGGACAGTGGAAGGTGTCCCTGCCCATGGCAGGGGGTGAGACTGGATCATCCTTAAGGTCCCTTCCAACCCAACCCATCCTGTGATTCCTGCAGACATTCCAGACTTTCTGCCTGTTTTACACTGCACTTACAGACCCAGGGAAATTCCTTCCTTCCTGTCAGCTGCCAACCATAAGCAGGACTGCAGGGAGCAGCCAGAAAACCTGGGAGAAATTCTTCTCTGCTTCAAGAATTAATCAAAGGTATCTGACCCACTTCTTCCATTGCCTGATTCTCCAGCTGGTCCCCAGCCAAAATGAAAGCCTGGGCAGGGTGACCAGGGACAGCAGGGACTGTCTAAAGCCCTCCCAGTATCGACCAGCAACAGCAACATTTGCTGGAGCAGCTGCCACCCAGCTCTGGAGAGGTCAATCAATGAATCACTGCAGCAGTCCCAAGCTATATCTTTTATTTTCAGCTGTCTGGGGAAAAAAAAAAAAAACAAACAAAACAAAAAACTTGCCAGATCTTACAGGGAATCTGAACTTGGTCACAGTAATTTCAATGCCAGTGCCTCCCAATCTCTCCCAGTTAATCCATTTCCATACCAGTAGCTATAAGAAGGGGTAAGCCCACTAATTTGTCTTTAAAGAACGTTGCTACAGAGATGATATGTTATATACACATTTCCAAGGTTGTTTAAAAATATTTCAAGAGGTTTTCAGTACCCAAATGCCTTCCACATATCTCTATATCAATACATTGCGTGCACAGTTTGAAGGTGTTGCTATGATGAAAGTCTTCCAAGCCAAGAAATTCACTGATTAAAGCCAAAAGAAAGAGACATGAATAGAAACAAAAGACTAAAGAGCCTGCAGTTTGAAGCTTTTGATAACACCTTAAGCTTCACTTAAATGTGCATGAGTAAGGTAAATTTTCTTTAAGTCAATAAAAAATTGTGTATTCCATAAGCAACCCGACCTCCCGTTTCCATTTAGCCTTTATACAGAGAAAAAAACATCTTTTCAGGTGATAATGATAAGAATATTTGAAATGCTCCTCTAAAAGCCAACTAGGAGTGCAGTGAGGAGCCCAAATGCAGTGAAAGTGTGCCCTGGACAATTTGTCCTGCTATCTCAAGAGGATGAGAGCAGACTATTAGATTTTGGCATGACAACCAATTTTACCACAGGGCACCACAGAGTGGATTAGGGACAGAATTATTTCCAGCTTTAACTCTGGGTCTGATTCAAGCTCTTTATATTACTTAGCATTTGTATTCCTTAGATTTAATAATCCTTCTTTAGCTGTTTGCAGGCAAAAAGAAAATAGCCAATTTACCAAGAATGTTTGGCAATAAGAATTCAATTTATTTAATTTTGTTGCTGTTTAAAGGCACTGCCACGTTATTTCAGCTCCTCAGAAACATCAGTTTTACCTTTCCACAGGACTTCAGGGCAAGACTGTTGCTGCCTGAGGTGCAAACATGGGTTTATATTTCCAAAAGAGCTGTGGGGCACTGCAGCAACCTGTGGGTTTGAGGGGCAACAAAGCCCAAAGGCCCTGGTTTCAATGGTTATGTGCCAGAGTCAAATGTATCTGCTAATGAGCCTTGCTGGAGAACCCAAAAGATATTTAGGGAAAAGCTGGGAACAGATTTCTGTGCCTGGGGCAGAAGAATTGTCTTCTGAGAGACATCGAGGTAGAAATGTAACTGAGGCTGTTAACAGAAATACCTAAGGCCACCTTGAGTGCTCATTGCCAGCTCCCCAAAGTGTGAATATCCCAGTTATCCTGAGATGAATCCTGGTCTCCTCTGCACACCCAGGACAGGAAGCCAAGACAGTGTTTGTCTCTTGATCCTAATCCCATGATTCTGCTCACATGTAAGGAATGCTACCCTCAGCAGCAGCTACAGCTCATCTCACCTGGAAACACAGGGAACTGGCAGAACTGAATCATTCCTGCCAAAATGGTGCCTTCTCCATATGTATTTCCCACTAGCAAGTGGGTTTTTAAGGTTGATAAGAAAAACTGCTGTTCTCATACAAAATCTCAGTATACAGTTCACATGCTGTTTGGATTTTGGGGCTCTCCACCCCTCCACTGCCTTGCAAGCAGCCTGGTGTCCATTTGGCCTTTAAGTTAGGACTGAAAAACACCACACTCAGTTCAGAAGCCTAATTTTGCTTTTCATGATTAGGGCATGAACAGCAGTTCTTCTCTTGGCAGTGCATGTCTCAGTTCAAACACCCAGAGAAACTGTGGCTGCCCCACCCCTGGAAGTGACCAAGGCCGGGTTGGACAGGCTTGGAGCATCCTGATTTAGTGGAATGTGACCCTTCCAACCCAAACTATTCCATGATTCTATGAAGATTTCCAATCAGGAAGGCTTCTGCACGTATTTGCAGTGGAGACAGCTCTGAGCAGAAGGGTAAAGGCAAAGAGGAATCACAGCATAAACACAGGAACCATCTCCTGGCAGATCCCAGGGGCCAGAGGTGCAGAGCTCTGTATTTGTGGCAGAAAAAGCCCTCGGGGATGTGCCAAAGTGCCATTAACTACTCAGAGAGCAGCACATCCACAGGAGCTGCTCTCACTGCCTTCAGTCAGAAATGCCCTGGGGCCGCCCTTTCATTGAATTCCCAAACACTGCTGAGGCACAGGGAGAGGATTTTAGAGTTCCTTTGCAGGGAGTGAGGGTTTTGAAGGCAACTCAGAAATAGCACCGAGTCTCAGGGTGCAGAGCCAGCCGACAATACAGCTCCATGGCAGCTGGCAGTCACTGACAAGGGGATGTCATGTCAGGAAAATCCTGAATTTCTCCTTCCCTCTCAAGCATGAGCATTGAAACAGCCTGACCTCCCTTCCTTCACGGTGCTGAAACAACTCAGTGCTTGAAGAGCCCAGGGATCTGTTAGTGCCAGCTCATAGCAAGAAGTATTTCAGAAGGAAAGCAGAGGTTTTATCTCTTCTAGCTGGGACTGAGTGAAATGTGTCACTCACACAAGCAGAGTTTCTGAAGCACCACACCAGCACTAAGGATAGACAAGCAGAGATCCAAACCAAACCTTGCCCCCAAGCACCTCCTGATGTTTGGCAGAGCAGCTCCTGCAACTGAGTTTGTGCCCACAAAATGCAAATAAAACTGAGCTGTTAAGTCACGGCACCAAATGTATCAAGGAACCTGCTGATCCTAATAAAATGGGCGTAAAATCCAGCATATGCTCTTGTTTGTCATGAGCAGTAATATTAATACATCCATTTTATTTTATTCCACTGTTCCAAATTGTTGAATTAACAGCATCTTGTACCTGTTTTTATTAGGAAAAGAGTAATACACATATGGGCATGAACAAATGGATACAAGGATAGATTTACATGGACAGACAGCCACAGAGTTTTCCCAGAGATGGAAACAAAAGCCAAATAAATGCCTGACACTCCCTCCCTCTGAAGGAATAGATAGAAAAAGCCTGGCAAATTTCCCCAAATGTCCCTGACAAGAGATATCAAGAGGACCTCAGAACCCTGGGAGTCTCTATCTGGTTATTACTGAAACACTGGTTCAGCCACTGAGGAAAAAAGTCCTTAGAAACCAAATGCAACCACCACATTTCGTGAGGGGGTTTTGGGTGTGTCATTTTTGTGGCACTTTCCTGCTGGTTAAAAAAAAAAAAGAGACAAACAAGAAGACTCTCAAACTGTGTCATATAACCATTAGTTATTTCTTCCTTTGTTCACCTTCCAAAAGGCAAGTAGTCTTTTATTCCTATTACCTTAATTTATTTTAGTGATATATGATCCTTGAATGCAGGGCAGTTTGGTGCCTTGTTTTCATTGCTATCACTGAGATATTTTCCAATGCTTCCACTTCAAAATATCCCATTTTTCATTAAATGTCACTTGGATTGTGTCATCAAGAAGGCACTTTTAATATTCTGCATTTTAGAGCTACATCAAGCTCGTGCATATATTCCATTTTCCTTCCATTCAGAGCCCTTATGGCTTTCCAGGCTGTAGTTTGGTCTCAAATATTCTCATGATCTTTGCAATGGGAACACAGGAGCTCAGGCTGGAGATCAATCCTTGGGAATTACTCCATGAAAGGAGCAAACTCTTTCTCAGCTTCATACAAGAACCAGCAAATGAGAATTGAATCTGTAGTCCCCTAAATTTCTCTACAAGAATCAATTCTCCCCGTCTTCCTGCCTCCATGAAATATGGGCAAATAGAAAACTTCCCTGTAGCACCATCAAACACTGCCTGCTTGGAAAATCCACCCTTGTTCCTTACTAAGGAATTTAATTTTAGCCTTTCCTTGACGTTTGCCAGATGTTTCCCTTTGCCTAAGGTGTTCCAGGGGGCATTTAATGAGACATCAAAGCAAGCACTGACACCACCTAACTCCCAGTGCTGTGTCAGAAAGTTTCTCTTCCAAGGCTGCTGTGTAGGTTAAAATGTCCATTTTGGCAATCTGGATTAGGGAGCTCTGCAGAAAACCCTTTCCCTCCACTGCCAACAGAAAGAATTTGGGCAGACTGGCACCCAGGCTGGTGAAGCTAAGGTTTGCTTCCATCTCTGTCACCCTTAGAGGTAAAAAGTTTTTAAAAATTATCTTATCCTTCCTAATCAAATCCAGAAAATTTGGAAAATTGTGGTCAAACATACAAAAAGACCTAAAGTTTACAGCTTTCTAGGCAGGATATTCAGAGTTGCCCAGCCATTCATTTATTGTGACAGAAAAAGAAGCTCCATGTGGGAAGATAATAAAACAAAGAAATTGAGTAGTTACATCTAATGTATTGTCGAGTGGAAATAATTTCCTTCACTAAATTAACTCCAAAACCTTTAAAAATGAAGTTTGCTCCTAAGGGCCTTGGTAAATACAGAATACAGACCACGATGCTGTGCAAGCACTGGTCAGGAACAGCTGAAATATCCCTGGGTTATTAATCACAAATCCCAAACACAGCTGCTGAGAAGAAAATTAACTCTATCCCAGTCAAAACCAGTCCACAGAGCCACCAGTGGAGTTTGTTACCAGTCAGAGCAGGGGAAGGGAAGGCTGTGAGGGAAATCCCAATCCTTGCAGGAAACAGGAATGCAGTGGTGGAACAAGGAGAGCCTGGTGCGTGTAGTGCACTCAGCCCATGATCTTAGTCATGTGTCATCTTCCAGTGGTGCTGAAAGTGGAATGTGAAACAAGAACAGGTTTTAAAAGCTGAAAAACACTCCTGCTAAAAGCCTTTTGGTACTTAGCATGTTTTGCAAATGCAGTGCAGCACACTCCGTGTGCTGGGATTTGTATCGCAGCAAATTAAGTTTTCTGTTCCAATTAATATCCAGCTTCCCCCTCCATGGAGAGGAAGAGACTTCTGAGCAAAGATTTGTGCTGAGAGCTCACCTAAATAATACAGAAGGAAACACAGCAGCTGCTGTGACTCCCCACCACAAGCCAAGGAAGACCCATGTGTGTCATTTTCCCAGTAGTCTTTTCCTGAAGAGCCCTTTAAAAAAAAAAAATCTTTTAAGAGTTTTGCAGCCTGCTGGCTGAATCCTTCAGCAGTCATTAGGGTTGGCTTATTTCATGTGAAAACGCATCAGGACTTCTTTGTGAGTCTAAGTGTTTCAGGGAGGAGGATGCAAAGTGACATCCTTTGGGTGGCACACAGTGGATCAGGGTGTGGCTGTCTCCACTCACCCAGCCAGGAATTCCATTTTAATAACACAGGTTGCATGATCCAGAGTTCTCAGGGTGAAAGGAGAAGGCACAGGACTGAGGGAAAACATTAATTCACTAAACTATCCTCCTCTTTTGAGCAGAAGGGCATTTTGCAGTTTTCACCCCATTTCTTGTTACACTGATTTCACAGCAGAGTCCCCTCCTTTGAGTTTGTCACCCAGCCACCTTCTGCTCTCCTGCCAAAGCCACACTTACTGACTGAGAGGTGAAATGTCTGATTTCTGTGCACAGGAGCTTAGCCTGAGGTCCCGTGACAGCTGGGAAGAGGGCACAACCTCAGTTGCAGCAAAATATTTCCTTTAGCGTCCAAGATTTGTTCAATGAGGTAAAACCAAGGGCTGGGCAGAAGGAAACACAATACTTATTATAGAAATCAAGCACCATTTTCTGGATTTTCCAAGTTTAGGAGGGTCAAGAAGATGGTTCTTAAACCTGGAGAGGATATCTGGCTCCATCCCTGCAGTAGTCAGGTCAGAGCCAGACCATGCAGCTCCCTCAGAGCCTCCCAAGACTTTCAGGGAGAAGGAAAAATCCCAAGAGCTAAAACCAGGAGAATGGAATCAATTTTTCAAGCTGACTGACAAGGCCAACAGGATTGCCCATGAGTGACACCAGACAAATCTGTTTGGCTTTCCAGCACAGGGAAATAATCTCCTGGCCATGTAAATCATTGCTGTGCTGTGCAGGGGGATACTGCTGGAGCAGGGATGTTTGCAGAACCAACCAGTGTTGGATGACCTCAAAGCTCTGCTTTGGTACAGATCCTTCCTCATTTTACATGGCAAGCTACAGCCTGGGAGAGGGGCAGAGGGAAGAATCCCAGAATGATTTGGGATGGAAGGGACCTCAAAGCCCATCCAGTGCCACCCCTGCCATGGCAGGGACACCTTCCACTGTCCCAGGCTGCTCCCAGCCCCAATGTCCAACCTGGCCTTGGGCACTGCCAGGGATCCAGGGGCAGCCACAGCTGCTCTGGGAATTCCATCCCAGCCCCTCCCCACCCTCCCAGGGAACAATTCCTGCCCAAGATCCCATCAAATCCTACTTTGAAGCCATTCCCTGTGTGCTGTCCCTGCATGCCTTGGGAATTGTCTCTCTCCATGTTTCCTGCAGCTCCTTCAGGCCCTGCAAGGCCACACTGAGCTCAGCCCAAAGCTTCTCCTGTCCAGGCTGAACAATCCCAGCTGTGCCAGCCTTTCCTCCCAGCAGAGCTGCTCCATCCCTCTGCTCATCCTGCTGCCTCCTCTGGGCTCTCTGCAGCAGCTCCAGCTCCTCCCTGTGCTGAAGAATACTGACATGTTCTCCAAAGGATTTTTTTCTTTTTACCTTCACTCAGCTGTGTCCCTTCACATCCTTCATATAATTTCCACATTCCAAGTCATCAAGAGCAGAAAGGACAGACCAGGAGTTCAACCCCAGGGTCTGAACTCCAGCTAAAAAATGGAAGATCTCTTGAGAATTATTCCCTCCTTTGCCATCCCTTGTCCCATTCCTGGAGAGGAAGCAAATCCTGACCAAAGACTGGGAGTGGAGCTGCAAAATGAGTCTGAAGTGGAATGTGCTCTGTCACCACCAAGGCACAGCTCTCTTGTGGAGATTTTGGCTTCCTACAGAAAAAAAAAAAAACCTTTCTTTTCCCCTGAGGTCCTAAATCCAAAATGTTCAGTGGAAAGAAAGGGCTTCCATTGCTTCTGTTTCAGGATTAGCAGTGAACTCGGGCTCTAAATGATTTATAAGCATAATCTCCAGCAAATGTTTAACTCTCAGAGTGCTAAGTGCTGACCTGGGAGAAAATCACTCATTTTGCTCTCGCCTGCTGTTGTCTTGTTGGTTCCAAGCTCTGCTCTACAAACAGAGGAAACTTAATTCTGTTGCCTCTGAAATTAAACAGCTATATCAGACTTAGCACTTTGAAACTACAGGAAGGCATTAGTCAATGGGCTTTAATTATTCACATTCTCTCCTTGCTCCCTCCTTTCTCCCTCCTCTTTTTCCTGCAAGTGATCAAAAGCCAAGTTGTTCTCTGTGTCATGGAATATCAAGCAAATTTTATTTCATTTTCTGCAGGTGTCACTCATGATCTCACCCATCTGAGCAGATGAAAATTGCTGCTGCAATGAGATCTGAGGTGCCCCAGAGACCTGGCTGAGGGAGAAATAACCCACATGGGTATTTTTGAGGCAGCAGTGCACGTTTCTACATCTCTAACTGTGCTCTGCAGCATCTAGGAAAGTTTTTGCAAAGTCAGGATGAGTTTTCATCCATATGTGGACCTAAAGTCCCCTAAACCTCACATTAAATCCAACAAATCCATCTAGAGCAGGCCAAGAAAACCTGCACATCACATCTCCACCTCTTTTCACTTGACAGCCCAAAGAAGTATTTCAAGTATTCAAATTTCGAATGTCATGCCCCATGTAGAAGTTGGATTCAATGATCTCTGAGGTCTTCTCAAACCTTAATGATCCTATGTGAAAATTAAACAACTCCACAGCAAACCATGGTAAAACAAATCCTATTTCTTTCATTGCATGTAAAAGCTTTGNTCACAGCAAACCATGGTGAAACAAATCCTGTTTCTGCCACTAGCAGAGGCTTTCATTGCATGTAAAAGCTTTGTTCTCATTATTCTTAACGAAAGTCCTTCTTTAGGTTAACTAAAAATACATTTCAACAGTTGTCACTGCAGATAAAGCACTGGTAAGTCACACTGACAGAAAAACTTCCCAAGACAACCTGAGAACAAAACTCCTGCAATTAAATTTCTGCCCTCAGAAACAAGCAGAACATATCCAAATTCCTATATAATCCATGAAGAGGATGCTGAACTGTCAAAATAACACAAAGCAAAACCTAATTAAAGACATAGTAACTTAGTGTTGATGTGCACTTTAGTGATGGGAACACAGAGGGAAGTTAGAACCTTGCCTTTAAGTGTTAAGGCTTTTTTTTTTCCCCTTCTCACTTGATATTTGGAAGTCTCAGCACAAAATACAGATTTTTCTGGGTTGCTGTCTCTTGGCTGTGACTCTCCTCTCTGCAGCAGAAAAGCAGAGCAAGGTGACAGGGATCTAGGAGAAGGAATAAGGGGAATTTTGAGAACTTAGAGCCCTTTTCAGTACCTAAAGGAGCTCCAAGAGAGCTGGGGAGGGACTTTTCACAAGGGATGGAGGGACAGGACACAGGGAATGGCTTTAAGATGAAGGAGGGCAGGGCTGGATGGGATTTTGGGAATTAGGAATTCCTCCCTGGGAGGGTGGGCAGGCCCTGGCACAGGGTGCCCAGAGCAGCTGTGGCTGCCCCTGGATCCCTGGCAGTGCCCAAGGCCAGGTTGGACATTGGGGCTGGGAGCAGCCTGGGACAGTGGAAGGTGTCCCTGCCATGGCAGGGGTGGAATGAGATGATCTTTAAGGCCCCTTCCCACCCAAACCATTCCATGATTCTGTGAAATAGGAGCCATTCATGGCAGCTGCTCACTGGTGGTAAATCACCAAGGAAGCAGAGCAACTTTCCCTGACCAGGCACATTCACACATCTCTAAAACTTCCAAACATCATTTTGTCAGAAAAAGATTGCATCAAAATACTGTTTCAACAGCAGAGAATTTTTCAGTCTGAACCTGCCCACCACCTTCTTCCCAAGGCTTCTGTTTCTCTTCCTTCATCCTTCCCAATTGTTTGGACAGGTACCACAAAGACCTCCAGGCGAGGAGATTGATGTTCAACTCTGCTTCATTTCCTTCTGCACTGCACAGATTTCCTTGATTTTACAGCTGCTGAACAGAGGGGAAAGGTCTCACTTTGACCCTTCTCCTGCTTTCCCGCAGGGCAGCTTGAGGAGGAATGGGTACCTGAAGGACACTGTGACAATGCTGACTGATATTTGTGCTCCATTCCACTGGAGCAGGGTGACTTCACAGCAGAGAGCAAAAAGCTGCACAAATTCAGGAATAACCAACCTAAACCAACCTGTTGGCAAAAAAGCCACATCATGCTCTGAGCTGCAGCTCCCTTGAAGAGGTGGCATCCTCTTTTCTCCCCTTTTTCTTCATTAAAGAGGGAACACTCCCTTTTTCTCTCTCTCAGCCTCTTCCCAGTTGAGATCAGCACACTTCTATTTTCATTTTCTGCCACCTATGAGTCGTGTGGCCTGTGGGTAACCCCAAAAGTGAAGGGACAGTGCAAATATCTCAGCAGCCTCAATCCCAGCCACCCTTTGGAAAGGGGAGATAATTGGAGCTGCTTCATTAGAAAGGGAGAGCCAAGCAACACTAATGAAACCTGAGGTGTTATCCTGTATTGGTTAAACACTGCTTCAAGTCCCCAAATTATGGGGAAAGAAGGAGCTCAGGGAAGTTTAAAGGAGCAAAGGAAGTCAGCAAGGCAAATAAATTTGCAGGGATTTTATCACACTAAACAGAGCTGTTTTGAAAGGGAAGTGGCAAGGAGAAATATGGAGTAACATTAGGAATTTTCCAGCATCTGACAATTCACCCTAATTAGAAAAATTAAATTAATTCAGCACATGCAACAATGCCTTTATTATCTTCATCTCCTATTCCTGCAGGAGAAAAGAAAGCTCACATCTCATGATTGTTTTCTAATTCAATCTCCCATCACCCAAAGTTCTTCACTTCATCCTCCTTCCTGCATTTCCTGAATTTTGGTCATATTTACATATCAATCACACCTTGCACATCAAAACAATCATTTTCTTACTTGAAAACAATTCATATCAGACAAAAGCTATTAATATACAATTAAATAGAATGAGAATGCAAAGCTAATGACAAACTTACCTGTTAATCTGCTGGCTTTGTTTTCAGAAGGCACTGTGAGCATACATGAGATGGTTCCTCATTCAAATACTTTCCTGGGTTATCTTTGAAGATTTGTTTCCTGCCTTTTGCACGTGGTTGAGGTCAAACTCATTATTTAGAGCAACAGTTTTTAGGATGTTTATCATGCTCTGAATAAACTGAATAATGAAGCATTCCCACAAGTGTTGTTAAGAGGGTCAGCTGTACTGGCAGTGTCTTTCACCTCTGAAGGAGAGCTCATCACATTTCCAGAAGTCCTGGTTATGATAACCCACACCCAGCTCTTCCCTGTCAAAGGCAGCTCCATGGATCATGAAGGAAAATTTTGGATCAGTTCAGAGCACAGTATAGACCTGGCACTTGGATTTTTCAATCTATCATAGAATCCCAGAATGGCTTGGGTTGGAAGGGACCTTGAAAATCATCCAGTTCCATCTCCTTGCCATGGCAGGGACACCTTCCACTGTCCCAGGCTGCTCCAAGCCCAATGTCCAGCCTGGCCTTGGGCACTGCCAGGGATCCAGGGGCAGCCACAGCTGCTCTGGGAATTCCATCCCAGCCCCTCCCAGGGAACAATTCCTAATTCCCAAGATCCCACCCAACCCTGCCCTCTGGCAGTGGGAAGCCATTCCCTGTGTGCTGTCCCTCCATTCCCTGTGTGCTGTGTCTCCATCCCTTGGGAATTGTCTCTCTCCATGTTTCCTGCAGCTCCTTCAGGCCCTGCAAGGCCACACTGAGCTCAGCCCAAAGCTTCTCCTGTCCAGGCTGAACAATCCCAGCTGTGCCAGCCTTTCCTCCCAGCAGAGCTGCTCCATCCCTCTGCTCATCCTGCTGCCTCCTCTGGGCTCTCTGCAGCAGCTCCAGCTCCTCCCTGTGCTGGGACAGGGCTGGGGCAGCACTAATCTGGTGATTTGTTCAAATTTTAGAATTATTGAGTTTTAAGTTCTGTGGAGACACCAGAAGGAATTCGAGACATTGGCATTTGGACTTTACTAATGCTAGAGTGTCAGCCAGCTGACATCCCTGTGGAGCAGGAGGGCTGAGCCCAAAGTGCATCCTCCAGGACTGTCACTTACCAGGAGCTCTGTGCACCTGCAGCAGCCTCTCATTTGGAGTTTGCTCTCAGCTCAGAGGCTGCTCCAGGCCAGCAGGCAGACAGGGCTGCTGTGACAGCTAAAATCTTCATTTGGCATCTCCCCACTTGTGGCTGCCTGGCCAGAACATCCTGCAGTTCTGGTTGCAGCCTGATATTTTATCCTCTGCTAATACCAGTTTCTTCAGGCTAAAAGGGGGACAAAATGTGCTATTGTTGCTTGTCTGGTGACAAGCAAATATTTGGGCTTCCTGCCCTAATCTACCTCTGGGCAAACACAAGGAGTTAGGGATACCTCTTCCTCCTCACAGTGGATTTAAATGTGGCCAAATTACCCTAATTGGAGTTCCCAGCTGTATCACCTATTGTTAAAGCTGCCTTTTAATTTTCATTACAGCAATGTTTTCAGCTTGTTTTAACTCCCATCAGAGTCACTGCTTGGGCTGAAACCTTCCATGCTGAGGGTCAGCTTCAGGCAAAATATTTTTCTGGATGTGGCAGGGAGAAAAGAAGAGAAATCAGGAAATGTGCTTATTCAGAAGGCACAGGAAAACTCTGCCTTCCCTCCTGCTCAAGCACATTAATTATGGAGGATCAATTAATTAAACACTGACACTATCTCTTGCTTCCATGGGCTCTGTCTCGTTCACTGCACAAATATGAACAGTGCTCAGTTGACCAGAAGATGGGCAGGATGTTGTTTTATTCTCATTATTCAGTGTGGCTTTTCACTCTTTTTCTTGAGGACCATTTACCCACAGCTCAGCAGACAGAATTACTGACTCCCTCGTGGGCTCTGCCACACAGCCAGACAAAGCCAAACTGACAGAAATTTGCTCTGTGTTGCAGAGCCTGACCTTAGTAATAAACTCAGTGGAACAATAGATAATTGAGCCAGGGTTGAATGCATGACAGCCAAAAGAGAAATGGCAGTAGATAATTATATTACCAAAGAATATCCCTCTCTCAATTAACACCCAGGTCCACTTAATGGTTCAATTATACTCTAAATAGTTGGTTACATTAACTAAAATCATGTGGGTTTTGCATCCTCTGGCCTCCTCCCTCTTAATATCTTTTTCCTCCCTATAATAAGAATAATTTGGGTGGTGACTCTGCAGCTTGTTCTGTTCATGGTGGCCCCTGCAGCAGCCTCTGCTGAATTCAACAAGGCAAGATAGAGTTGAAGGAGGGGAAATCACTCTGCCTATGCAGTATGGATTTAAAACCAGCTCTGTTTTCAGCTCCTGGGGCTCCAGCTCTCTTCCCTGCCCTGGACACGCTCCAGCCCCTCCAGGGCTCTCCTGCAGGAGCCACAACTGGACACAGCCCTCGAGGGTCTCCCAGTGCCAGCACAGAGGGACAATCCCTGCCCTGCTCCTGCTGGACACACAATTCCTCATCCAGCCCAGCTGCCAGTGGCCTCTTGCCCACCTGGGCACCCCTGGGCTTGTGTCCAGCCCCTGGCACAGCACCCCCAGGGCTTTTCCAGCTTTTCCAGCCCCTCTGCCCAGCCTGCAGCTCCATGGGGTTGGTGTAATTCAACTGCAGAACTTTTCTTTGCTATGCTCTGCATATCCTGATCTTTCAATCTCTCCCTATCAAAGATGTCCCAATAGAATGTCAATAGAATGTGCCATCAGATCCAGCAATTCATCTAAGAAAAATCACACCAGAGCCCCATCCTGCTCCTTTTTTTCCATAAAACCATTTTCACAGCCTGTGTTCCTGTATTTTACAGGTCCATGCAGGGCCTTCCTTGCACTGTAGCACTTCAAGGAGACAACTAAGGCCTGGTAAAAAGGACAGCAAGGAGAAGAACAGAGTTAGAAGGTTTTTGCAGAGATACCCACTGCTTTCATTAAAGAAAGTTCCCCAACAATCCTTAAAAAAAAAAAAAAAGGCAAAATATGCAAAAACTGGCTGTGGAAAAGTAAATGGTGTAATTTGCAAAGATCTGCATCATTCAGGCACTGGTAAGGGGTGAGGCAGCCCCAGAGAGGTCAAGGGAAAACAAAAAGGGATTTTCTTTGGAGTTTAAAGCACAGGTGCTGTGCAGGTCACCCTTCTCAATAAACCCACAGCTTCACACCAGCAAGAAATACACTTTATTCTGTGCTGGAAGGAGGATTTTTTTTTCCTACTTTTTCTCCTGCTTTTAAGGCCAGAAGAGACCAAAGGTTCTGTGTAGCGCTTGTAAGAATATTTCATCCAGTTACCCCTGGAGGGAGGTTATTACTTTGCTAATATATTCCTCCTACACTCCATTTCCAAACTAAAAGAGACTGTTTCTGCCTATAAGCATGTTTGTTTGGTTGGGTTTGATCCCAATTACGTGACATGATCTATTAGAAGATGTAATTACCTTCCACAGGCAGTGTGGAGTCACCTTACCTTCCATGTGAGTGTAACTCCAGGAGCAGTTTCCTACCCTGTTAAAAATCAGCCACTCCTTCCTTGTTTAGGTTTCTTTCAGGGCTCCAGTCCCTGGCAGCCCCATAATTTCTTCCCATTTCTCATTCTGATTCCTGTGCAAGTCCAAAAGAAAGTTGCCAGTATTATGAGCAAAGGAGGAATACATCTGAGCACTATCTCAGAGTGAAGGAGACACAAAAAAGCAACAAATCCCCAGAATAGAAATCCAGCTTTTTTTTTTTTTTCTTTTGCTGAAGTGTTCCTTTCCATGTACCCACAGCTCCTAATTTCCCTGTGCATCTCATCCTTCCTTGCACCTGTCTCAGCTTTCAAGCCCAGCACTTCAGGAGGAAGATGTGCCTGACAGCACATTTGTAAGGGCTGGGGGATGAAGGGGAAGCTTCCTCAGGGTGTCTGCAGGCTGCAGGTTTTTCCCTCCAGGAACCACTCCCTGCCTGGCATCAGCAGTGGCTTTGTCATCCCTGCTCCATCCTTCTGGCTGAGGGCAGGGAGCCATTTCCAGGGGGCAGAGAAGGGGCTCTTGCACAGTCTCTGTCTCAGGAAACAAATGGGCAGGATGTGGAATAGATCCCAGGAGAACCCTAATCAAACCAACCCTCCATATGCTGGAGGATCATAACACTAAACTCGTTTTGAAGGAGCAGCACAGCCCTCCCCTATTAATGCACAATAATAAGGCTCCATCCCACTGTGGGTTCTGCAGGGTTTTGTTTTCTTCCCCCCACCACTGCAATGTTTGAAGCACTCCTTGAAAATAACAAAAGTGGGGAAATTGCATTCATGGGTTTCTGCTTCAAATATTTATATGTTTTTACAAAAGTGGGGAGGGGAGGGAGTCCTGGGGTGTAGATATATATATGCAAATAAACATCTGGGAACTGATGGAGCCACTGAATGCAGGAAAGTTTGGGCAATCAAAGAGGATGCACAAAGATGTGGACACAAAAGGGGAGAATATATCTTTCCCAGGAAAACATGGGAGGAAGGAGAACAGGCAGGCAGGCAGCAGGCAGAGGAGGGAGTTGTGTTATTCAGCAAAGGGAAGCCTTGTCAGGCCAGACAGTTGGCACAAGGAGAAAAGCAAAATAAAACAGGGAAGTATGGAGGCACTGCATTCTGGAGGGGGATCTCACTCCTTCCCAGGACACTGTGCAGTGCAGAGTGCCAGCCCTGGGCAGAAAAACCTTCCCTCCCTCATTCCTTCCTTGTCTCCCTTCCCTCTTCTTCCTCTCTCACCCACCAAGTGCTGCCCTGGCCCTGCAGAAACTCACAGCCCTCCCTCCACTTGTGTAAAGCAGCCAAAAAGCAGCAGCTGGTGAAAGAAAACCACTTTTGAACAAAATTCAAAACTCCTCTGATAGCACCAAGTGAGCAACCTCCAGACCTGACCCTGAAAGACATTGAGCATTGGCTGACTTTTACTGCTGGAACACAGACAGGGAAGATTGAGTTTGGCTATTAGGAAGAATTTCTCCATGAAATAGGTGGTCAAGCACTGGGACTGTGGCTGAGCCACCACAGGATCACGGAATGGTTTGATGTTACTGACAGGTGAGGCTTTGTGAAGGAAGGCCCTGTGGCATGGCTCCAGCCTGTTCCTTAGGTTTTCCCTTTATAAAGCCTGACCTATCAGTAACAGTTTGGGCTGGAAGGGGCCTTATGGATCATCTAAACTGAATTTTGTTCAGCCTAGAGAAGGCTTCAGGGTGACCTCAGTGTGGCCTTGCAGGACTTGAAGGGACTCCACAAGAAACATGGAGAGGGATTATTTCCAAGGGATGGAGTTACAGGAGGAGGGGGTATGGCTTTGAACTGACAGAGAGTGGGATTAGATGGGATATTGGGAATTAGGAATTGTTCCCTGGGATGGCAGTGAGGGGCTGGGATAGAATTCCCAGAGCAGCTGTGGCTGCCCGTGGATCCCTGGCAGTGCCCAANTGCCCCAGCTGTTGAACAGCTGGAACATGAACAGCAGAGATCTCCACAGGGATCAGGATCACTGCCCCAGCTGTTGAACAGCTGGAACATGAACAGCAGAGATCTCCACAGGGATCAGGATCACTGCCCCAGCTGTTGAACAGCTGGAACATGAACAGCAGAGATCTCCACAGGGATCAGGATCACTGCCCCAGCTGTTGAACAGCTGGAACATGAACAGCAGAGATCTCCACAGGGATCAGGATCACTGCCCCAGCTGTTGAACAGCTGGAACATGAACAGCAGAGATCTCCACAGGGATCAGGATCACTGCCCCAGCTGTTGAACAGCTGGAACATGAACAGCAGAGATCTCCACAGGGATCAGGATCACTGCCCCAGCTGTTGAACAGCTGGAACATGAACAGCAGAGATCTCCACAGGGATCAGGATCACTGCCCCAGCTGTTTAACAGATGGTGACAGAATTCATACTTTTGGGCACATTCTGGATTGCCACCTAAGACACTCTCCCAGCTGTCTCTCCTCTCCCAGCAGTTTTCCCCCCTCCCAGCTTTCTCTCCAGGGCTCCCTGTCCCCTGGAAGTTTGCAAATCCTGCTCCAGAAGGAGACTGGGAAGAGCCACTCTGTGCCAGTGGCTGCAGAGCTGTGGAAAAGGCACAGCTCCAGAGGAGTCATTGCAACCCTTTCCTGTGCCCCAGGCTCCTCAGCTGTGCTGGAACAACTCTGTGCACACCGGAGATTTCCCCTAAAAGAAATTCTCTTCAATGGCTGGGAGACCTAGAAGTTCAGAATATGCCTTGCACTGCAGCGTGGCTGAAGTTCATTTCTGTTTTTGAAAAGGTTTTTTTGAAACCTGAGGAGTCTGTTGGAAAGCACAATGGGTTAGGACAGGCTGGTTTTGCTACATGTGAAGGAGATGCTTCCTTTTATTTGTATTTCCTCCAGGAAGCCCTAAGATTGGAGTTTCAGCAAGAAAGAAACCATCTACTTAATTGCTTTACTCTCCAAATCTCAGAATAGTTTTCTTTTACTGTCCTACTCTCTCAGTTTTTGGGTTTTTTTCTCTTGTGTGTTTCTGTGAGCCTTTAGTAAGAACCTGAATGACTTTTACATATGATTAAAGGGATTGTAGGGATTTGATCAGATCCTGAGTCCACCAGAAATTGAAAATTCTACATTAATAACGTTAAATACAGGAAGTTTTTGAGGCTTGGGTGAATGTACCTAGAGTTCACTGGGAGTTTATCCAGATATCAGGAAACATCAGTGCTCAAAATGTACCTGCTTCTCATTGGAGAGCCAAAAATTGAAAATCACTCACAAGGTGAATCATTGCTATGACCAGAAGAGTAATCTCATTTAAGAGTCTTTTATAGGAGTTTTATTTGCCATCCAGAGGGGTCTGGACAAGCTCAGGAGTGGGGCCATGCAAACCTCATGAGGTTTGAGCTCAACAAGACCAAGTGCAGTAGGACGAGGAATAATGGGTTTAAGCTAAAAGAAACTCAATTTAGGTTAAATAAAAGACAGCAATTTTTTACAATGGGGATAGTGGGGTCCTGGCACAGATTTCCCAGAGAAGCTGTGGCTGCCTCTGGATTCTTGGAAGTGTTCAAGTTCAGGCTGGGTGTGTTTCTGAGCAACCTGCTCTGGTGGGAGTTGATCTTTAAGTTGATCCCTTCCAACCCAATCTTATTCTGATTTTATGATTTATACCTGGAGTATGAAACTGGAAGCCAAAAGTTAAGGCTGGTTCTATGGTTGCTGCTCTCCTGGTTAACATTATATCTTTTTAATTCCTTCCATGAATTGCAGAGTCCAGTCTTGTCTGCCTTGGATCTCAGCAGCACTGGAATTCTATGTACAAATGGGGCAGAAATTACTGAAATTACATTCAGATCAATCTTGCATGTGGACCTGTGGAGGATTTTTATTTTGCTTTGCAAACACAGCATGGTAACCTTGGCTGATGAAGTTTATTTAAATATGTTGTCAAGAAAAGGAAAATTAACAGGTTGGGTTGGAAGGGACCTCCAAAGGTCACATAGTCCAGGGACATCTCTCTCTAGACCAGGTTGCTCAGAGCCACCCTGACCTTGAACACCTCCAATGATGGAAGTGTTCTCCTCTGGGCCACCTCTTCGTTGGAGTCTAAATTGGAAAGATGGATCCAGTTTTGGCCTTGGGCAGCTGGAGGCAGAGTCCAAACTGGTGTCCAGCACAGAAGTTTGAAACAGGAGCTCTGGCCTCTTTTCACTTGCTCTCCTCCAAGTGGGAAATGTCTGGATAAGGAGCTGGAGGAGGGAAGAGCTTCTCATGTTCTCCACGATCCTGTGGAGCGCAGACAGAGCCACAGCCACATCACCATATGTGTTAATGTTAATGCATTTACTGAGGACTGCTTTTTAATAATTTTCCATTGCAGCAAGTGAAGATCTCGTTTGGCTGTGATCTGAGTTGTGCCAGCACAGGATATTAGTCTGTGTTAGATCAAAATCAATGCTGTCACTGAAGTATCCATTCCCTCCATTGCTCTAAATAGCATTTTGTCCTAATACAATGACTCACTGCAGCACCAGCAATAAAAATCAGTAAATACTTCTGGCTTATTTCAGGGTGTAAACAACCTTTAATCCATCCCCCCCTCCACAGAAGGGTAGGACCAAACAGAACAAATTTGGATAGGCTTTATTTAGCACAAATTCTATATTTTTCCCTCAAAGCAAACAAAAGGGGCTATTTTGGGGAGAGAAAACTGAGCAGGACTAGGAGAGATGGAGGAGGGAGCACAGCACAGTGGGATGGTGCCAAGAGAGAACCTGCCTGAGCATTGTCACCAGGGAGGTGACAGGTTCCTGCAGTGAATGGATTGAGAGAGTGGCTGTGACAGAGGGGGAGCAGCAGTGCCCCAGCTGGAGCAGAGAAGGGACAGATTTGTACTTCTGGTGCCACCCAGCAGCATGAATTTCCTGCTTTAGGTCATGCCTAATGTGCTGCACACGCTGCAGTTGTCTGAGTAGCCTCCAAATCGGATTGACAAGAGCATCTGTTGCCAAAAAAACTTGTGGGATTCTGTGAAGCTCCCAGTCCTTGCCAAGACAGCTTTCCCTGTGTCCACTTAGCAGATTGCAGCCAGCCCCAGAGCCCTGGGGACAGCAGCTCATGGGAGCAGAGCTTGCCCTGTGGATCAAAGAGAGCAGATGCACAGAACGCGCAATGACTCAGATCAAAGGATGCTCGGTGCTTAAAACTCGCATTAGTGCCTTCTTAAATCAGAGGTAACCCAGAAAAACCTCCCTGCTCGTCCCAGAAAATCTCTTCCCCCAGCCCCTTGTCCCCAGTGGTTCGTTTATGATGTAGGACACAACAGCTGGGTGGGAGACAATGTTCTGAGCACTGCTTGGTGCTGAGTGTTGGAACCCTTGAAACTAGGAATTTCAGATTTTCTGTCTGAATTTCAGACTTTCTGTGCTGTTAGGCACTGACCCCCAGGAGAACACTGCTTTTGACCTGAGGCCATGGAGAAGGCTTTCAAAATTGAATGATACAACTAGAATCACTGGTGTGCAGTTTGAATAGAAGTGTGTAATATCACATGGTGGAAAACTTAGAATTTATGGTTTTGGAACATAGCAATATATAGAAAGCAAGATGGAGGTTTTAGGGTAGAGGTTTTCTTCTTCTTCTTCACCTTAGTCTTCATGGATCTGGGTGGTATTTTTGTGATTGGATAGAAAAGCCTGCATTGTGGGTCACAGGTTAGTTATTAGCTAAGTTATTGGGTTAAAAGTAAAAATAATTTAAGTGGCTTTTCTTAATTGGAAGGTTTGGCCTTAGAAAGCCTTGTAGAGAGAGAGATACATCTCCATTTTTAGCTTGTTAGCTGGAAGTGCTGTAGAGCTCACTGTAATGTAGATAAGAATTAATAAACATCTGAGTCCAAACAAGAAGTATCATCTCTCAAGCTTTTAATCCCGACTCTGGCAGAGAAAAAAAAGAAGATTAAATGTGATACAGACCTTGGCTATTTCTCAGATTTCTGGCACAATGTGGTGCTTCTCACGTGAGAAGCCCAAACAGCTCAGTGTGAGTAACAGCTTGAGTCAATAGGAGAGGGGAAAAGGCACAGGCACAGGAAAGATGTGGAAAAATTTTGCACTTCTCTCAATCTTGCTCCTCCTCACTTCCCAGATTTCTCCTCAGGCTCCCAGAGTCCAGAGATGTGCAAAACTTCAGATGTGCAAAACTGCAGAGTTTGCACAAAATCTTTATGCCACCCTATATTTCCTATGGTAGCTTCATGCTCCTGTCAGGAAAATTAATCCACAAACATCAGAGGTTTATGTCCAAAAAGGAGACAGAGGAGTCCTTTTTACTTTATTCAAATAAAGGGAGAGGCCATGGGGCATTCCCCTGGGGTCTCTCCAATTTCTGGAGCGCTCAGCCTCCTTTTATCCCAATTTCCCATCCACATTTCCCTCTCTCTTTCCCCTTGGGCTGAGGTACTTGAGAGGTACAGACTTCCCAAACACCTGATACCTAAAATTCCCCTCTAATGTACAACCCTCCCTTTTAATTTTTAATTCTTATAGAATTCATAGTTTTTCCCCATTGCTTCTTTCATCTTTCATTATCCAATTTCATTTATCAGCAAGCCTTCAGTTTGTTTGTAAAGGCAAATATCTTCCTTTTCCATTCATCAGTGGCATCCTTCCCATTGTTTCTTTTCTCTCTCACTGCTAGTCTTATGTACCAGCAGATCCACAGCTCGTTTGTAAAGACAAATTTGTCATTCCTCTCACCCCAAATAAATTAACATGAGGACAGTCAGAGGAAGGTCCTACATCCCATCAAGTTGCTGTATTTTACACTGTTTTCACACATAGGGAAGCAGGGGACAGGCACCCTGGGAAGTCAAACCTGCTGGAATGCTTCTGACCAAAAAAATCTTGAAAAGTAGGTTTTTTTTGCAAGCCAAAATGTTTAGCAAGGTGAGTTCCAGTTGCAGGAAGAACACTGGAAAGGGGTTTCTGACGTGGGATATCATGCAGAAGGGAAGTCAGCTGGAAAAGTCTGATCCTGCCAAGACAAAAAGGAATATTTTCCACTGGGGATGTTTTGCAGAAAGCATTTCTAAGGATCTGGTTTTCCTGCAATGCAGGATTAAAACTTCACAACCTCACAAAAACCACAGAAGCTGCACAAATTATTCACAATATTTTTTCACAAATTATACACACAATAAAACACAAATTATTCCCTGGCCAGCTTTACCTGGAAGTCTTCACACAAGCACAGGATCAAAGCTGAGGTGGGGAAGGAGGCAGAAAAGTCAGAAAATGTCCTGCAGGTTTGGATTTCGTAGGATGGGTGTGGGCAGGTCATGGGTGAACAGCTAACACTGCAGTTGGGACCAAGAAATCATTTCCACATTGGGAAGATGGGCACAGAGCTGAAACAAGAGCTTCAAACTTTTTCAGTGTTGATTTATAAATGTATTTTTTTATTTTAACTCTCAATTTCTTGGAGTTTTTTTTGGGGGGGATGTTTTGCTTTGTTTCTTAAACCTTGCCAGTTGTACCTGATTTCCAGGCCCCCCAAAGACAGCAGGTAAAATTACTCTGCAAATTACTTGCTAGGCACGATTGCAACAAAAAAATATGCATTCAGGGGGAATTTCTGCATGGAAAGGGTGCTCAGGCCTTGGCAGGGGCTGCCCAGGGAGCTTTGGAGTGCCCATCCCTGGAGGTGGCACCTGGAGGTGGCACTCAGTGCTCTGGGCTGGGGACAAGGTGGGCATGGGGCACAGCTGGGACTGCCTGGGCTGGGAGGGCTTTTCCAGCCTCAGGGATCCTGGGGTTTGATTTTTGATCTGTATTGATTAAGGTACTTCTGGTTTCCATGGAATCGGTGGTTCCCAGCTTTGTTAATTTATGGCTTGAAACCAATCAGCTTAATTTGAAATCTTAATTTAAAAGTGTATCTTGATCTCAGCACTGAGTTGCACCTGACTGCCAAGCTCCAGTGCAGGATAAAACACACCATAAAGAAGTTTTCTTGGTTTTTTTAGGCAACTGGGGAGAAAAAAACAACAACAAAAAAAGGTGATTCAAAGCACTTTACAGATGAGCAGTTTCCAAGTGCTGTTACTGTGTTTTTATAATGAGCCCACACTCAAATTTCAGGATACATTTTGGTGGTGCTGGATGCCCATTAAACACCTCCTGTTTCAGCTGCAAGCCAACCATGCTTAGAGACAAAACCTTACAAAGCTTTCCTACTCATTTTTGTAATCACCCACCTAAGGCAGGTTACAGAACAAATGAAAATTAAGGTCTAGATGGGGACAGCAGGCAGGAATATATTCAAATTTCTGTGACTCAGCTCAGACTGGGAGCCTGAGCAGGAAAGGAAAGAAAGGAAAATATTCCTGAAAAGGAATTTTCACTGTCCTGCCCACAGGTCTTTGAACACTATTCGGGTTTTTCACTTTCCAGAATCACCCATTATGTGAGAATCTTGAAACAAAAGGGGCATTTCTTCTCTGTCATAAATGTAGAGTCAAGATAAAGGTACAAAAACCTAAATGGAATGGTTTTTTTTTCTTTTAAACTTTACCAAAGTGAAAAATTACATTGATGTTTTTCTAGTATTTAGAACAGACTCAATTAAACCAGTAACAGAAAGAAAATATTTTCAGAAATCAGTACTAACAGAGCAAATCAACTTCATTTCCTTGATCTTTCTAATTTCTGTCCCTCTAAGTTTTCAGATTTTTATGTGCTGGGAAAACAAAAGTTGAGATCCTTTGACAAAATTCTGCAGCTTAAAGGTAATATTTGAATAAAGCTTAAATCTTTTATATGTTCCCAAGATTAGGAAGCACAAAGGATGACTGAGCACTGAATAATCCACCCAACACTGAGTTGTGCAAGATTTTCTTAATCACTGGTTACCACCAGTTAATGGTTGGTCTGTTGTGCCTTTTAATAACCTGGGAGCAGCAGCTTCTGGTAATATTTTAGTAGGATTGGGGTTTTTCCTAAACAGCATCCTGAGGCTGAAGATTATTAAAAGCAAATGAAATAATTTTTAAAATAAAAAGACTCAGCAGACATTTGTCAGGACAGGCTTCACTAAGAGGCAAAAAATTTGAATATCCCTGTCAGGAAAGCTGGGCTGGGTGAGCTGGACTGGATGTGGGAGAGTATTTCCAAAATATTCCCAAAACATTGCCATTATTTTGAGTTTTACAACCTTGCCCTGCAGGTTTTAATGATGGCATACCAGGTGTATTTATATAAAAATTAATTGTTTATTTTGACAAATGATTAGACAAATAATCAGAATGATTTACAGCATAAAAGCTAAATCTACTCTTACAAGACAGGACAGTGCAATCAAAGCAGTATTTTAAAAATTAGATCTAAGGTAGCAAAAAGAAACAATTATTAAGGAGATGATTTTGGGAGAACTTTAACTCCTTGCTGAATAAAAATCACCTCACATGACAGAGCATCTCCTGCTCTTCATTTTCCACTTACCAGCTCCACGAGTGGGGCAAGAGCCCAAGAGATCTGACACTAAAGAGAGCCCTTGGAGGGGAGAGGGGAAAATAGAGATGGAATAGGAATGGTTTTCCTGAAACGTTCCTGCACAAAACCTTCAGATTGCCCTTGTTGGTGCTGGAGTTTTAACTATTGAATGTGTAGGGAAGGGAAGGGAAAAAAAGAAAGAAAGAGAAAGAGAAAAGAGAAAAAAAAAAAAGAAAAAGAAAGAAAAATTTTAAAAGAGAAAAAAAAGAAAAAAAAAAGAAAAAAGGGAAAAAAGAAAAAATAAAAATAAAGAAAAATAAATTAAAAAGGGAAAAAATAAAAGGAAAAAGAAAAAAGGTGAAAAAAGAAAAAAGGTGAAGAAAGAAAAAAGAAAAAAGAAAAATAAAGAAAAAAGAAAAAATTAAAAGGAAAAATAAAAAAGCAAAAAAAGGAACAAGAAAAAAGAAAAATAAAGGAAAAAGAACAAAGAAAAAAGAAAAAAGGGGAAAAAAGAAAAAAGAAAAATAAAGAAAAAAGAAAAAAGGGGGAAAAAGAAAAAAGAAAAATAAATGAAAAAGGAAAAAGAAAAAAGAAAAAAGAAAAGAAAAAAGGAAAAAGGAAGAAAAAAGAAAAAAGAAAAAA
>VWZS01006651.1:140236-188365 GCA_013397075.1 Rhabdornis inornatus
AGAAAGAAAAAAGAAAAAAAAAAAAAAAAGAAAAAAGAAAAAAGAAAAAAGAAAAAGAAAAAAGAAAAAAGAAAAAAGAAAAAAGAAAAAAGAAAGGAAAAGGGAAGGAAGAGGAATGAAAGGAAAGGGTGAAAGAAAAAGAATGGAGGGGAAGGAAAAGGAATTAAAGGAAAAGGAAGAAAAGAAAAAGAAAAAAGGAAAAAAGGAAGTAAGAGGGAAGGAAAAAGGAAGGAGAAGGAAAGGAAAAGGGAAGGGAAAGGAAGGGAAGGGAACAAAACTTTTAGGAAAATTCTGGAAAAAGCAGTAATTTGAAATTGAAGTTCAAAAAGTCACAGCTAGAAAAAAAATTGTGGTATTCTCATTAATTTCTCAATAGAAAAACTTTAATTTCTATGGGATCATCTAAGAAAAAGTTCAAAAATATGAAATGCTATCTGAGGAGGAAACATCCGACATGGAAAGGAAAAATCTTCTTCCCTCATCCCCTGTCCAGTTTGAAATGAAGGATTTTGCATCTACTTGAGTAAAATGTCCTGTTCAACCCAAATCCAAGGAGCATCCTTATTCTTGGAGGTTTTGGGGGGTAGAGAGTGAAATTAAAAAAAAAAAAAGATTATTTAGGGTGGAAAAAAAATCCTGTATAAGGGAAAGGATATTTTGTTATTTTTTTTTCTTCCTGAAAAAAGATGAGAGAATAGTAGGACTGGTAGGAGGATTTATTGTTTTCTGGACATTAGGCCAGTGCTCAGTATAAAGCTGTCAACTGCCTCACCTGAAATACTGACAAATTCTACAACTGGAGGGAATAATTTCATTAATGTGAGGCACTGAATGCTGGAAGAGTTTTTTTTTACACAGGGCTTGGTCACTGAGTTCTGTTTGAAAAAGCAGAGCAACGTCTCTGCTGGGGCTTCCCTGATTTCTCATTGGCTGTTACTCATTTTCTCTCCAAAATTAACAGTGCCAAAACTCTTTCAAAATTCTGCTTTTCTGTGCAGCTCAGGAGCTGCTGGGTTGTTATTTTGGTGAGGAGAGTTTGACACCCAATAACTCGAAGTGTTCAGGTTCTTGTGCTGATAAATGACATCAGCCAGTCTTGGACCTGGGTAAGTCATGGGATCATGGAATCCCAGAATGGTTTGGGTTGGAAGGGACCCTAAAGATCATCCAGAGCCACCCCTGCCATGGCAGGGACACCTTCCACTGTCCCAATGTCCAACCTGGCCTTGGGCACTGCCAGGGATCCAGGGGCAGCCACAGCTGTGTATATATATATATATGGGAATATCCCATGGGATATTCTTGCCCAATATCCCATCTAAACCTATAATTTTTCAGTGTGAAGCCATTCCCTGTGTGCTGTCCCTCCATTCCCTGTGTGCTGTCCCTCCATGCCTTGGGAATTGTCTCTCTCCATGTTTCCTGCAGCTCCTTCAGGCCCTGCAAGGCCACACTGAGCTCAGCCCAAAGCTTCTCCTGTCCAGGCTGAACAATCCCAGCTGTGCCAGCCTTTCCTCCCAGCAGAGCTGCTCCATCCCTCTGCTCATCCTGGTGGCCTTTTCAGCTCCTTTGAAAACATGGAAGAATAGTCCACAATCCAAAGAAGGACCTGAGAAAACAAGGTATTAGGATGGTATTGATTTCCATCATTTTTGTAACATACCCTGTGCTAGAAAGTCCTAAAATTTAGAAGGAGCTCTAAAAAAATGCAAAGAAAAATGATAGAACATCAAGATTGGATTTTACATTCAGAGACATCCCAGAGCAACTGGGAAATCAACTGTATTCCTGCTTTATTTTAGACAGAAAAGTTCTCAAGGATGAAAAGCCTAAAGAAAAGAAATAAAAACCAAATCCTGACACACAGCCTATGTCTTCTTTGCTGCTTTATTCCACTGCAACTGGAATTATTATTATTTCCCACATCTATTAAACTCTACTTACAGTTTTGCCCTCTTTAAACTCCCTCATTTATAACAACAAATTCTCTCCCTTTCCAAAGCCTCTCTTTTCCATTCCAAAGGATTATCATCCATCCACCACTTCACCCAGAGCAGGAACTATGAAGTGTAAGCAAATGCTAATTATACCCCTTGTCAACAGTGTGATCATCACCCTCCTTTCACACTGATGTTTGCAAGGGTCAGGAGAAAAATTAAATGCTTGCAATCGTCCTAATGTCCTGTTCCATAGGAGGAGTTTCTTTGGAATTTGCAGCTAGCAGGAAGTGGATTTGTTAAAGTTAAATATCAGCACATCCATTTAAAAAAAAAAAATGAATTGGTTACATTAATGAAATTTAAAAAAATTGGTCAGGATGTTACAGATCCCAGTCTGGAAGATGCACCCCAGGGGTTCCATTGTGAAAAAAACTTTTAAACTGGAGCAAAGGGAACTGAAATAGTTCCTGAGGAACACCACTGGAAAAGGAAAAACCTTGGGATTTAGGGAATAGTGATGGACTTAGAAGAGCCAGAAATGGGGTTATTTTACCTGTCTTCATAGTAAGAATAGGATTTTTAATTTCTAAATGTTGTAAATGCATAATCCCTTTGGAATATCAGAATATTCACACCAAAAGAAGGCTGTTCTTCCTCAGTTATATTTCCCTTTGGTTATCCACCATGGAACTAATTGGGTATTTCTTCTCAGTCTTTGAAGAGAGACAAAATCATCCAGTCCACTCTCACCCCAGTGCCACCAGCATCCCCCCAAAGCCTGTCCCCAAGGGCCACATCCAGACTGCTCCTGAACACTCCCACAGACAGTGACTGCAAACCTCCCTGGGCAGCTCATCCCAAGGCCTGACCACTCTGCCAGGGAAATTTTCTTTCCCAATCTCCAACCTGAGCCTGTCCTGGTGCAATTTGAGGCCATTTCCTCTCCTCCTTTCCCTGCCCCTCCTGTCAGGGACTTGTGCAGAGCCACAAGGTCCCCCCTGAGCCTCCTTTTCTCCAGCCTGAGCCCCTTTCCCAGCTCCATCAGTGGAAAAATTGTCTCCCCTGAGTCCCTGCACCGTGGGACCCCCTGCTGAAGCAGCTGGTGGAGCAGCTTCCCACTCCTCCTCCCTGGAATCCTCCCTGTCCTGTGCAGCCCCTGCTCGGAATTAACAGGAACAGAGAGCCCAGGATTTCTCAGCAGCGCCTCAGTTCCTCCCCAGCAGGAGCCTGGCAGAGCCTGAGCTGTAGGAAATTGGGAAGAGCTGCCCAGGGAGCTTTGGAGTGCCCATCCCTGGAGGTGGCACCTGGAGGTGGCACTCAGTGCTCTGGGCTGGGGACAAGGTGGGCATGGGGCACAGCTGGGACTGCATGGGCTGGGAGGGCTTTTCCAGCCTCAGGGATCCTGGGATTCTATTAAATAATCTGGCCTGGAGATTACTGAATTAAAGAGATGGCTTTTACTTTTTTTTTTTTTCCCCTCTGATCCTCTCTGAGCTCTCTGTGAAAGCACCAGGCCACTCCAGCAGTGGCCACTTGGACAAAAGCCTCAAATGACCAGGGACAGCACCCAGGGAGCAGCTGGAGCTGTGCCAGGAGGGATTTAGGCTGGATTTTAGGGCAAGGTTCTTCCCTCTCCCAGAGGGTGCTGGGCACTGCCCAGGCTCCCCAGGGAATGGGCACAGAGCTCCAGGAGCTGCCAGGGATGCCCAGGCTGGGATTTTTGGGGGGTCTGGACAGGGACAGGAGCTGAACTCGATGATCCTGTGGGTCCCCCACAGTTCAGCACATTCTGAGATTCTACAGAGGCTGCCAAGGATCCAAAGTGTCCACGGCAAGCTCATCCTGTGCTTTTGGATCTGACAAGTTGAGCCCTTGACCAAGTAAAACTGGGTATGAAGCCAATACCGAGCCCAGCATTAAGTGCCTTGCTAGGCCAGAGATGCCATGGACACAATTCCAGTCCCCTGTTTGTCCTTTCCTGCTTTCCATAGGAAAACAGAGTGTAGGTGTGCACTCCTATGGATTCAGGCTGGCTCTCCAGCTCCAAGTCACTTGACCAGAGGCCAAGAGTTTAATTTTATTTTAAGCAGGAAGGGAACACAGCAGAAGGACTGAAAACAGTGACAGCTTTATGAGGAGGTGGAGAAGAACAAATTCTGGGAGTCTTTTTAATCAAAAGGTCGAAAAGGTCTTTTAAAATTGCTGGATCTGATGCACAGCATAGTGTGGCCCTGAAATGTCACTCTGCTACTCCTGACTAAGCCATTACTTCCCTTAGACTAAATTCCAGCTTTATTTGCATTAATGTTCCTGGGATAACACCACAGAAGATTAAATGTGTTCAGCCTACCAAAGAGAAGGAGAATTTTGTGAGCAACACTGAGCACTGTTTTTCCCCTACCAATGTGAAGATAATATATTTCTGCCTCCTACAAACACACCAGTGCACTCAGCTGCAGTTTTTAGCTCCTGTTATTAATTTTGTCTGGACCAAAGAAGACCAGCACACTCAAACTGGACTGAGAAGATGAGCAGGATGAGTGAGAAATTGATTGATTCATTCATTCATTCCACAGGCAAGGTTTACAAGACACAACTCATGCTAATACTAAATGTAAAAGCAAATAATCAAGGTAATTGCAGGAGGAAGAAAGTGAAAGCCAGGGGTCAGGCAATTTGTTAGAAGTGATCAGAGAAGGAAAGCAAGATGTTTTTCCCATTTAGCCACATCATCCGTGCAATAGGAGCTTGTTCTTTATTTCCATGTGAATGGCAGTGAGGTCAGATTGGCAGCTCGGGTCAGAAATCAGCTGTAACTGATGGACATTTATCACACCAGCTCTATTCATGCCTTGGAGATGTTGTTCTGTGTGAGAAGCCAGAGATAATAAACAGGTTACCAGGGAAGGTGTGGTGCCCTGGGGGCAGGTGTGTGACACCAGTGACCCTGTGGTCCTTTCCATCCTGACCCATCCTGTGACCCTGAAGATCCATAAGGGACTCTCTCCTTCACAGGTGATCTCTGTGACCCTGCACGGGTGCTCGTGCTGCAGGAATTCTCTTTGCTCCCAATCCCAAATTTATCAAACTTCAGGGAATCTTGTCGGGGACCCTCGGCTGTAGCTCTCTTTCGAGTCCCTGTGCATGAACAAGAATGAGAAACGTGAGGAGCCCAATATCTCATTACATAACAATCCACAGAAAGTTCTTAGGTTGTTATCTTTTTCATTCCAACATTTGCAGAGGTGCAAAGAGAGTGAAAAAACCTCTCTACCCACCTTCCCAGATCTGTGAATGTGAGCAGGTAAATCCCACTCCAACCCCCTCCACTGACAGAGGCTGTGATTTTATAAAACACTGCTTTCTCCACTTCACTCTGCTGCTGCTGCTGATCATTTCAGCTTCCAGCACAAATCCTGATTTACAAACCCACTGCCCCCTTGGGCTCCGGGGCTGTGTCCAGCAGCCAGAGGGAAATGTTTGTTCTGCTGCTGCTCCCTGTTGCCAGCTGGAGGAAGCATCAGATAAAAATGTCTCTGATGCAGCTTCATGTACTGTACAAAATACCAGTCTCACAAGCTGGAGGAGGAGTAACAGCCCCAAAATAAAGGGTTTAGTCACCACTTCAGAGCTCAGTATCCAGTGGGGAAAGAATTGTGTTTGTGTACAGGGGAAAAAAAAAAAAGAAAAAAAGAAAAAAAGAGAGGTTTCTGTTCATCATCCCCCACTCCTCCTTAATGCACATTCCTTGTTTTGTGTTCCACATACCTCATGTCCTCACTATTCATTTCACACATGATTCCCACACATTCTGTGTAGATGGAAATAAATATCCATTTGTTAACACAAAGGAGATCCATCTTTGTTGGGATACATGGAGGTGTGGAAGTCAGAAGCAAGGTGGAAAACTTCATCCAGCCCTTTTGAAAATGGTAATAATGATCACAGAATCATCAGGACACCTTCAGGATCAGCCAGTGCCACCCCAGTGCCACCCCAGTGCCACCAGCATCCCCCCAAAGCCTGTCCTCAAGGGCCACATCCAGACTGCTCCTGAACACTCCCACAGACAGTGACTGCAAACCTCCCTGGGCAGCTCATCCCAAGGCCTGACCACTCTGCCAGGGAAATTTTCTTTCCCAATCTCCAAGCTGAGCCTGCCCTGGTGCAATTTGAGGCCATTTCCTCTCCTCCTTTCCCTTGGGACAGGGCAGAAAAGATCAACCCCCACCTCACTCCAACTTCCCAAAGTGCCAATCCAGCCATAAACTGGAGGATTTCCCCTTTTTTGGCACACAGGTGTGTCCAGGTAACTCTCAGCCACACTGACCTTTCCATTGTTGATATTTCAAAGGACTTCTCTTCTAAGGTTTCTCCTTTAGCATGATTCCAGATGTCCCTGAAAGTTGTGCTGTCACAGAGACTATGAGGAAATTTAACAGAAAGAAGCCTTTTTACTGAACATAATATTCTAGCTAAATAACCATATATTTTCATCAAACTAGGAAATACTTGTCAACTAAACTCATTTTCTAAGGAGGAAAAGATAGATATTATACACTGAAATAATGTTATATTGGTGGGTTAGATTAATAAAGAAATTCAGGGGATATTTCCAAGAGTAAAGACCCTTCCTATCTCTTCTTCACCCTTCCTCACTCCCATCCTATATAAAGGATAGCCCAAGGTCAGATTCTGTCTTTGTTTTACTCCAAAGTTTAACCCAAGATTTCTCATTCCAATATTGTTGGGATAAATATTCCCTGTGTTGCATAAAAGGGGAAACATGTCTTACACCCAACCTTTGCTCCTCCCTTTGTCTTTTTTTTCTGACCACCGGGTGAAAAACCCAAACTGTTATTATTCATAGTCAGTAGAATTTGTTGGATCTTATTTTTAATTGCTAGATATTCTGAAAAAAAAAAAAATCCCATCTGCATCAATCTGAGGACATTTTCCATTTTTCTGCTCAAGCAGTGATCTGAAAGCCAGTTGTTTACAAAACCATGGTGTGAGGCAAATTAGGATGTCTGAAAAGGAATGCTCTGATAGAGCTGCCTGGAAATTTTGATTTTTGCCAAAAAGTTCTTTGTGTCCATCTTGATGATTGCTGGCTAATTACCACCTTTGCAGACAATCTACATGGTTAGATCTCCTTGGAAACTAGCACGGCTAGGAAGAAAATAAATGTAAGACTATATTTGAACTCAGAAATTGTTTTTTTAGCATTGAATTAGGGCCAAATAATTTCTGATGTCAACTGATCACAGTATTTACATGAACAACATTCTCTCAGAGGAGAGGCAAAATATCTTTCTTAGCATCTGTCCACTTCTAATGGACCCCCTGTGAGTGTTGGAGAACATGCCCGTGGCTTCAGAAAGAGAAATGTTTGTATTGGACAGTTGGGAAAATATAAAACAAAATATAAAAAGTGCTCTCCCATGCCATGAGAGAGGAAGCACATGAGCTGGGGGATCCATTTCTCACTTATTCCTGTGTAACCTGGCATTAGAGCCCTTGGAGGGTCTAACCCTGCCTATTCAGAGACCTTTTCTATGCTTTAAGCTGAATGAGGGAAGGCTTAAATTGGATTTTGGGCAGGAATTGTCCCCTGGGAGGGTGGGGAAAGGCTGGGATGGAATTCCCAGAGCAGCTGTGGCTGCCCCTGGATCCCTGGCAGTGCCCAAGGCCAGGTTGGACATTGGAACAGTGGAAGGTGTCCCTGCCATGGCAGGGGTGGCACTGGATGATCCCTTTCAACCCAGGCTATTCTGGGATTCAATGGGTTTGCCAAACTTCCAGATTTCCTGATATTATCCAGATCCACAGCCTCCCAGAGGCAACAAGCTACAGAAGCCCCTACCTGCTGTTGAAGGAAAACTTACTTGTTTTAAAACCAAAACACTTCAGCTGTTTTAAAACCAAATTCATTGTGTAAAATCAATGGGATTCTCCATTTTCCCATCTCCATGTCAACCCTTTCACCCTCTTTAGGCTGAATAGTCCAGGCTTTCCTTAACATTTGTTTGATGGCCTGTTCCACCATCCCTGGCTGCTCCAAGCTCCATCCAACCTGGCCTGGAAAACTTCATCCAGGACAAAAAGAAGAAAGGTACAGCTCAAAGATAAGAGGCTGTTTTGCCATCAGATTTAAAAAGAATTTAACAGAAATATTCTCCATAACACACAAACAACTCTCTCACCCTATCAACAAACTCAGACAAGGCTGGATCCTGCAAATTCTTTCCTGTCAAACAAATACAAACAGTCCCTTCTTTCTGTTACTGTAATGCCTCCTTCCTTCTTCCTTCCTTCTTCTTTCTTTCTTTCTTCCTCCTCCTTCCTTCCCCCTTCCTCCTTCCTCACCAGCTCCTTCTCCTTCTCCTTCTCCTTCTCCTTCTCCTTCTCCTTCTCCTTCTCCTTCTCCTTCTCCTTCTCCTTCTCCTTCTCCTTCTCCTTCTCCTTCTCCTTCTCCTTCTCCTTCTCTTTCTCTCTGTTAAAACATACACATTATAGTCCCAAATATTCCACTCTGCCCACCATTCCCCCAAATCTTGGGCATTCCAGCATCCTTATTTCTTTCCCACACATCCATATCCTGTGATGCCTCAGCGCAAACCAGAGCACAGCCAGACCTCCAGGGAAGACCCTGTGAAGCTTTTGCCATGTCACTAAAAATGAATCCAGGTGAATTTCTGCCATGGAAAATGGCAACTCTGATCTGGAAGACCTCACTTGCAACTTGTCCATATGGAGAAAGTCTGGGCATCTACAAAGCCACCAGTCCCACTTTTAGACCATCCAGGTGGGCTCTCATGGTGTTTGGGCACCAGGGAGGGCAGGAAAAGCCCCATCAGTCCCTTCAGGCTGGAATTTCCCCATGGAAAGGGCAGTCAGGCCTTGGGAAGAGCTGCCCAGGGAGCTTTGGAGTGCCCATCCCCGGAGGTGTCACCTGGAGGTGGCACTCAGTGCTCTGGGCTGGGGACAAGGTGGGCATGGGGCACAGCTTGGGCTCCATGACCTTGGAGCTCTTTTCCAACCCAAATGATTCTGAGATTCCGTGAGCATTCCTAGAAGAGCATTTCCATTCTGCCCACTGGCCTCCACCTCACGGACTTTGACTTATCTTAAATGTTCTATTGAGTTATCTTTACCCAGAAGAAAACCAGAAACCTTCCCAACACACAGCCTAATTTGTTTGCAAATGTTCCAGCCTTATTTCATGCCCTGAAAGCTGCTCTGAAGCAGCCAATACCTATTTTTACCACCTCAGTTCTCCATTTAATTTTGGGTTTGGATGCACAAGAAGCACGTTCCCATTACCAGTCCATTTATCAAAAGCTCCCCTCCCTGGGCTCAATACTTTTATTTACTGTTTTCTCTTTAAAAGGTCAGCTCCTATCACAACTATTTCTTTAAATGAGT
Source organism: Rhabdornis inornatus (assembly GCA_013397075.1). Lineage (NCBI taxonomy): Eukaryota > Metazoa > Chordata > Aves > Passeriformes > Rhabdornithidae > Rhabdornis > Rhabdornis inornatus. Next base: position 149,605 of record VWZS01006651.1, read on the forward strand.
CTTTAGCTGTCTAGAAAAGACACGAAATTCACATTTTAGTGCAGCACACTCCTTGTCTCACCTAGCAGCTCTAACAAGAGCAATCTGTATTTCTGCTGTCCATGGCCACATCCCTGAAAGTCAGCTCACTCATTTCCCTTTCCCTACACAACTCAGGAGAGATGGAAAAAGCAGAAACTCCCCTTTTTCTCTCCAGACATCTGAAGGCTACGAAAGCTTTGAATTATTTGTGCTCCTGCTGAGCTTTGCCTGCTCCAGAAAGGATAGATGGGCTTTGCAAGCTGAATGTACCATCTAAAATCTCAATTATTTAAAAAATGTAACACCACTGAGGCCTGTTCTGCTGAGATCCATCCATACCGTAGAAATAAAACATAATTCCACAATAACATTTTATTTTTATGTTAAACTCTCCATTCAACCACCCAGAATCAAAGGCCATCAAGACTCCCTTAGATATTTGCAAGAAATTGGATGTTGCAATCTGGGATCATGGAAGAGTCCAGCATTGCCAAATCTTTCTCTTTTCTCCAAAAGGTTCCAGTTAGCCCTCAAAGGACCTTATTTTTAGAGAGGAAACTGGTGACTCGTGCATGGAAAAATCTTGGAGAATGATGGATTATTTTTAGCCAGATTAGAAAAACCTACAGGAAAAATCAAGGGCAATCAAAAAGTCCTTTATACTTCTTAGCAGAATAAGAAAAACAAGCAGAAAACCCCTACTTCACCCAAAATAAGGATTACAGATAATATAATTTATATTTAATTTTTAATTTATAATATAAATTAAATATTTATGTTATTTTGTATATATTATATAAATATATAATAATATATCATATAAATATATAATGATATATTATATATTATTTATTTATAAATTAAATTAAATTATAAAATAATATATTTATATTAAGTTATAATTTTTCATATAATCCCTCCATTTTGAGTTTATTTAATTCTTCTGAACAACTTTGCTTCCTAAAGTTGGGTAAAATATTACTGTGAAAAAGAAGTGCAAATCTGAATTATGAAGCTATTGTTAAAAGTAACAAAATTTCAGCATTTCAAAGCCAAAATAAAACCTTTTTGGAAGTTTGAAATTAAATGTATTTTTCAGTATAAAGTATTTTGGAAAATGCTGTTGGTCAAATCAAAACAAATTTGCAAAAACTATTTCCATGCTTCTAATGCTTTTTTTTTCACTACTTATATCCTTATAGAAAAGGATAATGGCAATTAGAGCAATTATAGCAATTTCACAGCAACTCCTTTGAGATTTTTTCAAACCAATTTATAGACCTATTTACTTTATTATGTATCTTAAGTGAAAAAACACAGTAAATGACAATTTAGACACCACTGAATTGCTTATTTCAAGACAAAATGTTGTTACTTGTTAACATGGAAAGATTTTTTTTTGTGGTTTTAACTTTTATTTCTACTCTTGTTGGATCTGATATTGTCCTTGTGTGAATATATCTTTGAACAACTTCTTAGATGGGTATAAAATGAGTATAAAATCCTGTGGAGTTGATGCTTATTGCAGAAAAAACATGAGGTTTTCATTCAGATTAAACAAAAGTAAGAAAAATCTGGATTTAAACCAAACTTATGTTTACTCAAAGTCTTACTTAAAAATAAAAAGCATGAGTTGAGTCAGTTTTATTTCCTTGCACTCCAAATGTTTTGTGGACTCAAAACCCACAAAGTCTGACCTAAACTAAGCTGTGGTTGAAGGTGAAAGTCCCTGCATGGAAAATGAAAATCAGGCAGATGCAGCCTGGAAAATCCAACACTCAAAGAATGAGCAGGGTTTTTTTTCTTTTGAAGATACTTCACAGGGACATGGAGGGGAATAGAGGTTTGAAAAAATATTTGACTGGTGTTGGATCCCAGAAATCTGGGGTTTTGAGCTTTCTGTGCTTTCAGGCACAGACCCCATGAAAAACACTGCTTTTGACCTGAAGCCTTGAAAATGCCTTCTTAAATATAAATAGTGAAGCAAAAATCACTAGAATGTAATGAATTTAAAATTCGTGCTTTCACAGGGTGATGGGTTTTAAATTTAAAGTTTTTACAGTATAGTAATAAGACAACTTGAAAATTTTTAAGGGTTATCTCTTTCTTTGTTCATCGTTCTTCTTATTCCTTCTTCTTCATGGTTTTTAAGTAGTAGTTTCTAGTTAGTCAGTCAGTGTCACTCTAAAAGTCATGGAAATCTAGTTATTAGGCCAAAAGTATAAATAATATAAATGTTAATTCTCTATTAAACTGTTTAACCTTAAAAAATCTTGTAGCAGTTGCATCTGAGGCCATTTTTTCCTCACTCCTAGCAGGTAGCTGGCAGTGCTGTCATACTCTCTGTACTTTCTGATAAAATATAATAAATATCCAAGCCCAAACACAAAAAAACCTGTTTCAATCGCGTTTCTGTTAATCCTAAATCTAAATAAAGCAGTCAAAACTAATAACAAACCACTAACTAAGTAGAGGAAAGCCCCCACACCGCTCCCACTGGAGCTTTGGGAGTAGCAGCACTCATGAAAAAAAAAAAAAAAAAAGAAACATTTCTTGTAGAAACATCTCTTATAGAGATGGATTTCTTGGTGTCCAGTGGTGTGGATAACTCAGCCTGTTTTCATGGCATTGGTAGGAATTTAGTATTTCTGAGGGCTCCAAAATCTCACTGAAGTTCTGAAAGAGATCCAAAAGCCTAAATCCCAACCACAGTTTCAGAAGTGACTCGGACAGGGTGATGGATAAGGCTCGTTTCCTTAGGAAACATTGCTAAAGTGCCATGCTGAACTTACATTTCCAGATCATCAAAACATCACAGCCTGAAACCAAACATTGACCCAGCTGAAATTATGGAGGGTTTTTTAAAAATTTCTCTTTTCTAAATGTCACTTCCAGCCTGATTTCTCACTTATTTTCTCCTCTGCAGTCTATAAACTGCACAAAAGGCAAAATCAGCAAGAAATCAGGTCTTTGTATTTCACTGTGACTCCTTTTGGCAGGGAAAGGGGATGAAGACAGTGATGGCCTCATTATTTAGCTTAAAGAAAGCAGCCAAAATCCCAGGATCACCTGCAAAAATGGAGAAGGAGCAGCATGGAAAGAACACAAGAGATGTTGAGATAAACTAATTGTAAGAGGGGTGATTGCCTGGCCCATGAGATATTATTCGAGGCAATATTTGGATGCCAGACTTTGGGTTTGTGTCTTAGGCCACCTCAACCAACAGAAAACTGTGAACATCCAGCAAGTCACCCCCACAAGGGACAGCAGAAGCTACAGAAATGTTGTTCCCCCAGCATCCATGTGAAACATTTCCATAATTTTTCTTCTCAAGTGTGTAAAACTTAAAATTCTGCCTGCTTTTTGTGAAGGAGGAGCATCCTGCTCTCCTGAAATTGAAGCAAAAGCCATCAAAATCCTCCTTTGATTGCAGGGAAGTTGTCAAGAAAGAAATCTCAATTACCAGATTTAAAAAGTAATTATAATTCTTCCGTGTTTCAATTTTTCCAGTCTTATCAACCCTTTCTTTAGCTTTGTGCAAATAATAGCAGCAAGCAAACCAATATGTCTGTGACCTGGGGGCAGCCAGATTGGCTGCAATCTGAGTGAGGAAAAGAATATAATTTTAGGAGGGAAGTTTCTGACATTTTTTCACTCTTCTTTCAAGAATTGGAGGGCAGGAGGAATCACATATCTGTACTCCAAAGCTGTTCTGTTCCCTGTAGTCTGGGATTTTTGGGGGAAAAAAAAAAAGGAATTGACGGTTCTTCTTAGCTCAAACACCTTGTCTTCTTTACTAGTGAGATTTGAGCTGTTCTCCCAAAACTTTTCTGCCCAAGGAAGCTGCAAAATCGGTACCAAAGTTCAGTCAGGAGCGTGTGAGTATTTGCTTTGCATTGTAGCAAACCCACACCTGAGCCAGGGCCGGGGCTTTCCACAGCCAGAGACCATCCTGACCTAGGGAAAGGTTATTCAGTGCAAACAACGTTTTGCAGAGCAAAAGAGAACACTTTCAAAGTCATCTCTCATATCCTCTAACCTTAAACTGATCAGATCCAAGGTCTTTATCAACATAAAAACTCTTCTGCCCCTTTTGGTAGGAAAGTGCTGGAAGCTCTTGGCCCTGGACCATTGCATAAGTTACTGGTCTCACTCGACTGCTTCAGCATCTTGATTGAATCAAGTCCTTCCTTTCTGACCAAAAATATTCCTCTCCATCACTCCTCTGCCTTGTATTCATGAGAGCTCATTGATCAAAGCAAAGGAGCTGTCAGAGTGCTGGTGCAGTCAAGGTGGTTCCAGCACCTGCCCCAGGAGCTCTGTGAATATTCAGGCACAAGGCTGCCTCAAGGTGGTTCAGCAATGCAGGAAAATATTGAATTTGGCTGTGCCAAGGACAAAGATTCAAGTGAAAACACCCTGACTTCAGGGAAAACAGGGAAAAGGACAGGAACAGAGGTGGGATAGAAAACAGCAAGGAGATAGGGGCTGGCTACTCCTGCCAGAATGAAAATTGGTGACCACAACTCCTTCTGAGAGGGTGCATTTCTCTCCTCTCTGGTGGCCTAACTGGACACACAGACTTTGACAAGCTGCCTGCCTTGATTTCCAAACTTTTCCTGTGCTGGAACATGCGCCGGCCTCAGCACCAAGCTGAATCCATCTACAGTGTTAAATAAAGCCAGGAATTATTCTGCAGCCTTGAGACCAAGCAGTACAGGATGTCTATGTCATACCACAGAGCACCTGGCCCTGAGTCTTGTGGGGACTTTCTCTTGGTTTTAAGACATAATTAGTTTATTAACAGTGATTTTTTTTCCCCCCACTTCAAATTATCTGGAACAAGGCGAGGTCTGTGTCACAGACCAGGGGTTTATGTTGCTTTAAGCAGGGGTGAGATGAGAGCCTGTGGAGGAGTCTGAGGGAGCAAAGGTGGAACTGTGCTGGCAAGTTAGAGTGAAAAAAGCCAAATCTGATTCTATCTCATCCATGCTGCTGAATGGGAGCACATCCTGTCTCCCAAAACATTCCCAGGTATTTTCTTGGAGCACTAATTGGGCCAAAGCCAAACTAATCAGTTTGCTGAATTAGCAGTGCAGTCACCACTCAACAGGACAGTGGTGAAACTGCCTAAATTCCTATTTACACTTCTAGAAACAACCAGGAGAACTCCCCAGATATCAGAGATATTACATAGTGAAGAATTAAACGAGTCAGAATTATCTACACAAAGTAGCTCAGCTGTCAGCTAGTTTTTGTTCCCAGAGTTTTCAGTTGGGAAAATTGTAATGGGAAAAAAAATCTCGAGAATCTCCCCTCACAAAAGTTGGGGAAACTCATTTTCCATGTAATCAATAAAGAGAATGCCTGGAGAAATCAGCATTTAACCAGTCCTCATGTAACTTCTCTGGAAGGCTGAGCTCAGGTGCAGAAAAGAAGCTGCAGAGAAGATGAAGCCCCTGGAAAAGCAGATGTGTGGAGGGAAAAACAAAGAGCAATGGATACAAGCTGCAGGGAAGGGAATTCCAACAGGATGCAAACAAAACAAAAAAAGAAGTCCCTGATGTGACAAAACACCGGGACAGGGCCCAGAGAGGCTGTGGACACTTCCAGCCTTGGACCTGAGCAGGGAAATCCTGAATCCCAGAATCCCTGAGGCTGGAAAAGATCTCCCAGACCATTAAATCCAAGCTGTGCCCGACTCCCACCTTGTCCCCAGGGCAGAGCACTGAGTGCCACACCCAGGTGACACCTCCAGGAATGGCACTCCAAAGCTCCCTGGGCACTCTGTAGAAGTTGGTTCTGTGTTGAGCAGCACATTGAAACCTTTAAAGGTTCCTTACAATCCAGAACATTCACTGATTTCGGCAGATTTTGAATTAATTTATTGATTATTTCTAGCAGTCAAAGCATATAAACACAGTTAAAATTTGATAACAATAATACAGGTCCTTCGTGCTTTCTCCTTTTCCTGGTACACCCCATGGAGAAGAAAAGCTGAGTTCTTAGGAGATTTTTGAAGAAATTTTGTAGCTGACAAAAAATTCTGGCACTCAGAATAGCAACTGGAAGAAGTAATTGGGGTTGAGTAACTGGGAAAAGAAGTCTCAGGGATCACTTTAGACAAGGACACCTTGCAGCAAGGCAGGGGACAAGTCTGACCCAGGGGCATCAGAAGACAAAGGTGTGGTCAGGATTTGATGCTGCTGAGACCTGGCAGCACCAAAATCCATCAGTGATCCCTGTTATCCCTCTGGCAGCACCTGGCACTGGTTTTTGGCACATGGAAATACCAAAGAGCCCAGCTCTGGTGTTGCCAGGTGGCACAACTCAGGCTGGGACACCTGGGCTGTCCCTGCTGCTGTCCCTGTGCCTCTGCTGGCAGCAGCACTGACAATATTAAACATCTTCCAAGTGCAAAAAGTGCTTTACCTCAGCTTTGTCACCTTCTCAGAGGAAACAGGGCTCTGAGGAGGCTGATTTCTGTAGTGGTTGTGGATAAGACAAGGATATTATGGAACCATGGAATCACAGAATTGTTTGGGTTGGAGGGGCCTTAAAGATCATCCAGTTCCAAGGGCAGGGGACCTTCCATGAGACCAGGTTGCTCCAAGCCCTGTCCAACCTGGCCCTGGACACAGAAATATTTGCTCTGAATCTCCAGCTCAAGCTTTTCTGAGAGCCAAAAACCTGGTAAAAGACTAATCTGACAGGAAACCTCTCCTTATTCCAAAAATCTGTGCTCAGTGCCAGGAATTTGCTCTAGAGATGGCTCTGAATAAATACTGGCTCCAAGAGCTCAGACTTCAGGTAGCAAACAAGTTTCATAATCCAATTTGGGACCCACAGCCTGAAGATGTTGATAATCAACTGTCTACACATCTCTGCAGGTTCACAACCTTCGTACACGGCCCCATAATTGTCACCAAGCCAAGGCTGTTTGGCTTCTCTAGGATTCAAATGAAGATAAATTTAGCAAAGCAGATGTAAAAACAGCATTCTGGAGCCTTCAGTGGTAAATTCTGCAATGAAGTTGGTTAGAATCCAAGACAAAAACTACAAGGTCATTTGACTACCAAAAATGGAGTCGTGTGTTTTTAAATTTGAGTTACCAGATTCATTTTTCCACCCTCCACAATAAAAGGGCCAAGAATCAGGAATGAATGGAAATGTTTGTACTGCAAAGACACAGAGTGTTACTCAGACTGATTTCTTGCAGCTGTACAGGCTTAAAAGAAATGAAAATAGGAGAACATTATTTTTATCAAGTTGGATTAGAAGGCAGTGATGAAGCAGGTAATGTGAGAAAAACAAAGTATCATCCTTCCAGTCTCTTTTCTAATCATAAATATATCTCATTTCATGTCTTTTTTAGTGAAAGCTGCTGCTGAAATAAATCTCAGTCACATGCATGCTCCCTCTGAAATTAGATTTATGATTCCATGGGTGCAAAGAAGCAATTTGGGTCTTGAAGAGATTTGCCAAGTCAGTGTTTATTGAGCACTCCAACGTTTCAAAGTGAAGCCTAGCAATGCTTCCAGCTGAGTGGATAGACAATCCTGCACTGATTTCAACAGCTCAGGACCAGATCCTAATTCCTTTCTTTTTCAGGGAAAAGAATCTGTGCTCTGTGATAATGACTGCTTACAGTTGTTAGCTGATCATAAAAGACTGCACTTTTTTTCTCTGAACAAGACTCTTTCTCCTCATATCTAGCAGTGATGATGATGCCTTGCAGTGTGGATTATCTGGCTGGGCTCATCCCACAGACAAATCCCCCTCTATTCCCAGAATTCCTGTGCTCCTGTGCCCCCTGCGCTCACCACAAATGAGATTTTGCAGAGCTCTGAAACAAGAGCCAGCTAGAAATGAGGCAAAGCATCCCAAAATCTCTCCTTCCCTTCTCTGACTTCTTCCATTGCAATCAAGAGAAACAGAACAATGCGGATTTAGGGTGTTAAAGGCTACAAGAAATTCCTCATGCTGTGCTGTCTTGGTTTGAAAGACAGGTGTCTGCCAAGAAAGGCAGGAGCCTCTTTTTAAAAGGGAGAATGTAAATCCCCTCCCTCCAAATTATTATAATTTTGAAATTAAGGGGCTCTCGGGCAAAGATGTGGGAATAGGAATAACAGTTCTTTACTAGGAAAATTAAAAATAGAATTACAGAATTACAGAGAGCAAACCCAAAGCACAGCCAGAGTGAGAATCCAAGCTGCCCCCCGTCAGTCAGGCAGGGTGTTGGTGCAGTCCCATTCCATGGTGGCTGCATCCTCCTGCAGGGACAGATGTGCTTCTGTTGGAGCAGTGCTCCTGGAGAAGGTGCAGTTTTCCTCCAAAGCTCCAGGGATGATGTGCAAGGCTCTGGTTTNTGTGCAAAGCCCAAGAACCCCGCAGAGGGACCCCAAACAGCCACCAGGTACTGCCAAATATTCCACAGGTGGATGCAGTGCCAGGGAGGTTGGGGACCACAGCAAACCGGAGGTAAAACCCTTGAGACTTCCCAAAATGCAAACTTGAACCTTAGAGATGCAAACACCTGCTGCACTTAAAAGTGGCCCTGATCCCAGCAGGAAAAAGGGGAATGCAGACAGGAATCTGAGGATCTGCTCAACACATTTCTCTACATGCAGTAAAGCCTATGAGAGCAATTTTTATATTGTAAATTATTTTGGAAATTAGGATATTTTCAATGGATTTGCACACAAAATGTTCACAACTGTGTTACAAGAGTTAAAATCACTAAATCACAGTGAAACATCCACTGAACTTTCTAGGTCAGCTTCTGTTACAGAGGTCAGTTAAAATTTGCAATATTCTCTGTTGAAAGTCCTCATTCTTTTGCAAATCATACACAACCAAAATAGGCTTACAGTACATAAATTGGACAAGCAGGCCCTTCACATTCCTCCTTTCGCTTTGTGTTTGCACAGCACCACAACAAGTTCTCTGCAGCACTACCAAAATACACCAAAAATCACATTGCTGATGATAAAATGATTGCTTAAAGGTTATATTGATGGGTTACATTCACAGCCTCACAGGGAGAGAGCATGTCCTGTCCTGTTTTGTTGTTGACACTGGTTTCATGTTGTTCTACAGGCTCTAAATAAAAAGAACGTGCTTGGAAAATCAGGACTGTGCCTTTCCAGAGCTGCTTTGGAGTAGACAAGAACATGACAACAACATTTGCTGCAATTTTACTAGAAAATAAAATGTTCTGAGCATTGGCACACAACCCCCTGCAGGTTGAAATTTCCAGAAAAGCCCCTGGCATGGTTTGGACCAGTGCAGAGCTGAGCACACACAATTCCTGGTTCCATTTCACGACACAGATTATTCTTGTCTGGCAGATTGTATGACACTAACCTGCCTGGAAAACAATTGCAGTTCAATAATCCAATCCAATAATCCAAGTGTGGACTGTGCCACTCTTTACCCTCCACACTAAATAATAGGCCTGGGCACACTTAATTTGCTAATTTGGCCACAGCCAGGACACAAATGAACTATTCAGGGACTTATTTAGGAGAACTCCTTGTCCTTTGCTGGGAAATTAAACAAATCACTGAAATCTCATATGTCTTGTAGGTTTTGCCTAAGAGAGTAACCAAAGCAGATAGTTTGAGTAGAATCCTTTAAATTGGCCTGAACTGGCTCATTACCTGGCTGTTGTGTTCAAACAAACATAATGTTTACTGGGAGAAGAGGAGGAAGAGTTCAGAAATACTTTTTTTTTATTTTTTAATCAGTGCAGATTAATAATATGTATATATTTTTGTCAGGAAGAGAAGCAGAGAGAGCAAAAATAGCTCTCAAGTGAGGCTGCTGCTACTCACTCCCCTGTTCCTGGATCCATGACAGCAATTATGTAACCCAAAGGAAAATTAGATGAAATAAACAGCAGAAGTTAATTGGGTTGGTATCAAGTAAAAATATAATTAGTCAAAGTATTTTGTGGCAAAGGCGCTGACAGTGTGTGGCTGTTCCTCAGCCTCAGTGGTGAACTGGGATCCTGCCATGTGTTTAAAACTTATTCATCAAGCATTTCCATGGAAACACACAGATGTATAATCTTTGGATCACTTATTTCGGGAATTGCTGCTCCCAAGGTTCTCTCTGGAGTGAAAACTCAGTCCAGGAGAGGGTAACAAACTGTGATTCTGATCTAGAAACCTCTCCACAAAGGAATTCATTCGTAGCAGGATCAGGAGAGGGAAAGAAGGAAAGGGCATCTCGTAAAAAAGAGAAAAAGACAAAAAACTTGACCTTAATTTTTCCTCTTAGAGAATGAGAGTTGAGAAATGACAGCACTGGGAAAAGCCTGGAGAGTTTATAAAAGGCCAGATGCCCTCGGGAAGATTGAAATGTCTGCAAGAGTGCAAAATAAATGCTGTAATGAGAGAGACCTTGGTTAAACACTGGGTTTGTTGTCTAAAGCTGCCCCCTTCCAAAGCCAGGTGAGAATCAGCTCCAGTGCAACTTCTCCAGGTTAAGAAAAGCCCTCCCACGCTGGAATTGTCACATCCTGATCCCACTTACTGTGACAGCAGCTCCCTGCTCCTACAAAACCTATGGACACTTGACAAAATGTGTCCCTTCCCTCATGCTGTGAAAGGCAGGTCAGGCTGGTTGTGATGCACAAATCCACAAAAAGCATTTGGAAAACATCAGTAAAAATTTGCTATCTGAATAAAAGGTGCTTCACTGCTCTGAGAAATTCCATAGGAAATAAACACTGTATGGAGAGCAGGAGTGGTGGGGTGGGAGGGCAGCCCTGGATGCTCACATTCCTCCTGCTGCCAGGAATAAAATCTGCACCTGGGTCCCCTCCCAGGATAATTTCTGGGAAGAGACGCTCAGACAGGGAAGTTTGGGACATGATTCCCTTGAACAGCAGGGCCAGGAGTAAGGAATATTCTCTAAACCAACAGGATTCTCCCACTCCTGTCTGTGTGTCCATGCCAGGCTCTGACTGGGAGAGGAAAGCAAATTATTCATAATTCCTGAAAGATAATGAACCCCATTATACCAGCATTAGTAATTTAACATAAAGCCTCAAAAGCCAGAGCCTTCCTAGATTGTTCATAATTATTTCAGGATTCTGTTGCTGCAGTGATATGATAACTCCTGTGGACTGGAATTTCCTTAGGCACAACGGAGAGCTGAGCATAACGTGTGAAGCCTTAACTTTAGATTTTCTGTCTGTGGCTCAAGCCTGCCTCACAAGGGCCCTGCAATGCCTTTGGATTGTGTTTTGTCATGCATTTCCCAGCATCAGGGGCAATGCAAGCAGGCACTCTGTCACTGGCTGGGGGAGCTCATTCAGAGCTGAGTGACACAGCTCCCAGCGCTGCCACTGCCATCAGCCCTGACAACTCTCCTGAGACACACAGCAGAATGAAAAGGTGACAGGATGGGGTGCACAGCCTTAAAACATGGCATTGCTCTCAGGTTCTGTGCCACTGTAGGGCTTTGAGACTTTCTTTGAAAGAGGAGCAGGCCAGGAGGAGAGAGAACTGGGTCATAACCCTTTTTCCTCCCTGGGTACTTCAATAAAACTCTACAAGGGCCTGTGATCTTCCTCTACAGGGATGAATCTGCACATCTTGAAAAAGCTGCAGGTGCTGTGAGACTCCACACAGGATCTGCTGCACAGCACATGTTTCTGAGAGTGAAAAATGCTTTTAGAACCACACTGAGCCACTGAGAGCAGCCCCTTGTGCAACACTCCATAAAGAATGGTACAAAATCACAGCAGTGCTGCTTTTTCGATGGGATATTGGGAAGAAATCCTGCCCTGGGAAGGTGGGCAGGTCCTGGCACAGGGTGCCCAGAGAATCTGTGGCTGCCCCTGGATCCCTGGAAGTGTCCAAGGCCAGGTTGGACAAGTCTTGGAGTAGCCTGGGATGGTGGAAGTTGTCCCTGACTGTGGCACAAGGTGGGGACTGGGTGATTTTAAGGTCCCTTCCCACCCAAACCATTCTGTGATTCTGTATTCAGAGTCTAGCACTGGGGCAAACCCACCAGAAGACTTTTCCCTTTACAGTCTGGCAGAAGAATGACAGCAGATAGCCAGAAGAGAAAGAATTAGGAATTCAAGACCTGAAATTCCTGCAGGAAGAAGCCCAGAAAACAGAAGGATTTCAGCTAAAAACAACAATTACCCCAGACCTCACCATGTCCTCCATGCAAAACACATTCAATTAAATCACTCTCCTCCTCAGTACACTCTTTTTTTCTCTGGCACACAACCATAATAAAGTGATTTATCTACAACGACTGGGAAATTAAAAAAAAAAAAAAGCCAGATCATTAGAGGACGAGGTACACTTGAATTAAAGGCCACAGGCACAGTGAATCCAAATGAAATGTGAAGTACTATAGGTTTCATGTTGCTGGGAGAAGGACACACAATTCCCTGTCTCATTATCAGCAAGGCATTGATTTTCTGTGGAAGTGTGCTTGAATTGCTCTTCATAGATATTACAACTTTCCTTCAAAAAGAGGAGTATTGGCTCTTTCTAAAAACTGTTGACTTTTTTAAGAAAAAACCTCCTTGTACCTATTTAATACTTTCCCCACAGCAATGCAATTGATGGAAAAAAATAGCTCAGCGATAGCTCATTTTCTCTGCTCACCCCCAAGTGAATCCATTCCCTCATTTATATCTTTTATCTCCGTAAGATCTTCTTTGGTGCATAAAAAATTTCATTCATTAAACTGCAAAGGGGTGAGGGGGGAAGGAATATCTGCTTAAACCCATCTTGAGGAATTTAAATAAGGGTGTGGATAGGATGACCTGATAAGAAACGAGAGTTTGAGAGTTTGCTTTCATTTTATTTCTGCCAGGGTGCTTGGCATCATTTGATTTTTGTGTTAGCAAAGAACTAGGATGATCATTTTATTGATTAACATGGGAAAAGGTTGTGTATTGATTTAGAGCAATAAGAAGAGGAATAACGACTTTTCCTTGTTTTGTTTTTTTTTGTTCTTCATGGCAGCCAACGTCCTGGAAGAAGACTCAATGGAGCAGGACATCGAGAGCCCTGTCACTATCCATCAACCAAAGTTGCCCAAACAAGCGAGAGAGGATCTGCCAAAAAACATCAGCAAGGAATGTGCCAAGAGGAAAATCCAGAGGTACGTTCGGAAAGATGGGAAATGCAACGTCCACCACGGGAATGTCAGAGAGACTTACCGGTACTTGACTGACATCTTCACCACCCTGGTGGATCTCAAGTGGAGGTTCAACCTGCTGATCTTTGTCATGGTTTACACGGTGACCTGGCTCTTCTTCGGCATGATCTGGTGGCTCATTGCCTACATGCGAGGGGACATGGATCACATAGGGGACAGCACGTGGACCCCCTGCGTCAGCAACCTCAATGGGTTTGTCTCAGCCTTTTTATTCTCAATCGAGACCGAAACCACCATTGGGTACGGTTACCGGGTCATCACGGACAAGTGTCCCGAGGGAATTATCCTGCTTTTAGTGCAGTCTGTCCTAGGTTCTATCGTCAACGCCTTCATGGTTGGCTGCATGTTTGTGAAAATATCCCAACCCAAGAAGAGGGCAGAAACCTTGGTTTTTTCTACAAACGCAGTCATTTCCATGCGGGATGGAAAGCTGTGTCTGATGTTCCGAGTAGGAGACCTTAGGAATTCACACATTGTAGAGGCATCAATACGAGCCAAGTTGATCAAATCCAAACAGACAAAGGAGGGGGAATTTATACCACTCAACCAGACAGATATCAACGTAGGTTATTACACAGGGGATGATCGTCTCTTTTTGGTTTCACCACTGATCATCAGCCATGAGATTAACCAGCAGAGTCCTTTCTGGGAGATTTCCAAAGCCCAGTTACCCAAAGAGGAGCTAGAAATTGTTGTAATCCTAGAAGGAATGGTGGAGGCAACAGGTAACATTTCTTATACTTTGTATAAGGTAAATGCTTTAATTTTAGCAAGGAAAATCAGTGGTTTTGCTTCGTTTTAAAGGAATCACTTCCACAGTCGTTACATTTGAAAAAGGCATCCGTTCTCTGGTGAGCTTCAAAACTAAAAGCATGCCCAGTTTAATTGTCTGTTCCATCTTGCCTAACAGAATTAGTGTTGTTTCTGCTCTGTTTGGAAAATGGGATAGCATCTCTCATTTTCTAAATTTTTCACAGCGTGTCACCCCGTTATTTGTCATTCTATTGCAGGAGCAGCTCAACCACAGGGACCTTGTGGGATGAAATTGCTTAGGGGAAAAAAAAAAAAATCAATGCAAAACTCTGTTTGTGATTAACATGGAAGCACCATGGTCCTGCTGCTTCCAATCACCCCTGGGTATCTGCAGAACAACTGCCAGCCCTGTGGCATTCCAAGGCTGGATCCAGTAGGAAGTGATGATGTGCTTGGTTCTTTCTTATTCTTTTTTTTTTTTTGCCTGCTCGTTTTCCTTGGTTTTTGTTTTAACTTGTAACACGGGGCTTTTTCCGCTTCAGCTCACAAAAGGTCTCATCTGATTTGGTGTTTCACTGGGGCCCCCACAGAAGTGCACAGAACACTGGAAGCTGGGATGTATAAACAAGGAATGTGTCACTGGAGTCTTGTGGAGATGCTGGGTGGTTGTTACCTGCAATTATGCAGCAGAACAGCAGAAATCACTTGGCGCAGAGAAAAAAAAATCCACAGCAAATGCTCCACTAAAATAATGTTTCTTTTTTGCATTAAAGCCAGAATTATAGGAGGGTACTTTTATCTGTGTTTTAGAAGCTGGAGGTGTTTTTTTTTCCTGTTAATAGCAGCATCAATGCCTGAAATAAGTGAATATAATCAACACAAGGGAATGGTGATTATAAAATTAAGATTTGATGTGCTTGGGGGAGGAGAAAACACTGATTATAGAAATATAAGAATGAGATTTGCCATTTTTTCCCCCCACGACTGCAGCAAAACCCAGGGAAGTTTGAGCACGTGGATTCCACAGCTCTGACAGAGGCACAACCTTTCCAACCCTGACTCATGTTTTGCAACTGGAGCCAGGAAATAAAGAGCAGTCTCTTACTAGAACATGTGTGTGTGTTTCACACATCTATTATGTGGTGTCAGAAGAAAACTGCATTTGTCACCATATAATAAACGTGTGAGACAAAAATGGAGCAGGAAAAAAAAAAGGCAACAAAAAAACTGAAAGGAACTTGGCAGGGAATTTGAAGTGGTAAATGCAAGGCTTCCAAATTTTCCAGGAAGTAGGTGGTACTGAAGAGAAATCAGGATGAAATGTTTAGTGCTCCTGATCTGTGCAGGAGGCGCCGAGATTTCAAACATCTGCATCACCTTCAGGTGAGACAATGAGGAAATTGCTGTTTGTTCCCTGAAACCATCCTGAGATCTCAGAACTGCAGCTGAAGGAATTTGACATCCCAAGGGGGTGGGGGATATTTTCAGGTTTGCTGAACACCGAGTTTTCCAGCAAAGTGATTGGCAAGTAGTGGAAGAATAAAAAATGTCTCACCAAAACCACCTACAAGATCAAAAGACAGAATATTTCTGCAGTGCAGCAAAATGTAGATTTGTTGGTTTAGAGTCTCATCTCTCTCTATTTGTGACCTCCCCTTCCCTCACCTCATTTTCACCCCTGCACACCCCAGGGCTCTCTGGGGTGTCCTTTGCTGCTCTGGCCTGACCACCTCTCCCACTCAGCCATCACCAGCCTCCACTGCAGCACAAAACCCCTGAGACTGCTTGGGCTGGCAAAGTTTGAGATAAAAATCAAATTTGTAAAATATGATAAATTATAAAAATCATTATCTCAAACCTTTCCAGTCCCTATCAAGAGAGAGACTGAATGCAGTGGTTTGAAAATCCATGGAAGATGTCCAGGATTAAGGAGTTTCCCCTGCACTGGATGGGTGCATTTCCCACTTTAAACTGTTCTGATGGGGTAGAATCTCCTGCTGACTGAGACATGAGCAGAGGGCATCCAATAATGTCAGAATTACCAGCACAATTTCTAAAACACATTTGTGCAGAAGTAGCTTCTTGTGCTGTGCTTTGAGCCCATGCATTGAGTTATTTTTGTTGAAGGTACAATCAGGCCAACCTTCTACCAAAACTAGGAATTTTCACTCTTTTAATTTACAAATATTTACAAGTATTGCATCCTGGCAAGCACTGAAATACAATTTAGGCAGTCAAATATTCACCTTTCCTTCTTCCACCTGATGCAGAGTGAGAGCAGCAAAAAAAGCTGCTCACAGCAGCAAAGCCCAACCCAGCATTCCTGCCAAAAAAGTTCTGGAATTATAAAATTATAAAACCTAAAGTCGGGAAAATGTGATGTCACCTACAGCAGTGTCCTCATTTAGTGTCATTGCTGAGGGATCCAAACCAGGCTGAGGTCATCAGATTGTGTCATCCATCAGAAAAGCCACTCCTTAGTCTGACCAGGAAAAACAATCCTTTACCTATTTCCAGATGTAGCTTCAATGAGAAATAAAATGGGAAATGAGGAGGGTAAACATTTGCTAATACTTTATTTAATGTTATTAATTATTGATTCTCCTGAAATTTTACTGAACAGGTAAATGCATTTATAATAATTTCCACCCTAAGTGCTCCAAAATCACATCAATGTGTTGTATGAAACACAATTTTTATGGATTGTTATGGGAATTTTGCATTGTGTGTTAGGACAGGAAACTGAGAAAAATGCATTTTATTAAATGACATTAAAATAATGAACCTAATTAAAATTCAGCAGAAAGTTCAAATCAAGGACCCCTTAATTCCCCATGGAAGCATTGCCATAATTCCTGAGATGCAAAAAGAAGTGGATGTGTCTTTATTAAGGCACATAACGAAGTATTATCCCAGGGAGAATCCCTACACTTTGGTTATTCCCATTCTTTCTACCATGCAGATCACTTTGAGGGCAGAACCCTGAGCAAGGTGTTTTCCAAAATCATGAAGTCAATCTGACTCCTTCATCCAGCATCATCAAACACTCAAAATAAGGCTGGCTTTTAAAAATGTTTGTTATGGATCCTTTCAATATGCATTTTTCTTTCTTTGTTTATTTACAACATTCAAAAATATCTTTTTGGATTTGAAAGATAAAAATTTTGCAAAATTTATCTCTGCTTTTCCTGATGGTGGTGTACATCTCTCCAGTGTCCAAAAACATCAATTTTGGGACAACAAAAGCACATTAGGCTGCTGTGGAACCACTGAGGACCCTTGAGGAATGGGGGGGGGAAAATCCAAGCAAACTTCACTGCAGCTGGAGGACACATCTGGTATTTCCACATTTTTCAGCCCTCATTTCCCAGTGTTTTAAATGTAAAATAATCTACAGTTAGGAGTATTTTATGATAATTGAATCCTAGCCATAGGCTTAAAATTTTTACACCTTTTTCAACTGGTGAAATCTATTTCCAAGGGAAGTCTTATCATCATAAGAAAAGTAGGTATTTTAAAAAACTAAGCAAGACTTGCAAATGTATAATTCTGATATGGAAACAGACCCATAAGAAGAAAAGGAAAGCCTTTTAAATTTGGGAGATGTAGTGGGAAGGTCAGGTAGGGTACAACAGCAAGAGAAACTGAGAGAAAGAAACTCAAAGAGAGAGACATGCAAAAAAAAAAGGTGGAGAAATGGTGAGAAAGGGGAAAATTCTGAGTAAGTTTTGTGAAGTTGTATCTGACCAGTGGGGTGCACTTGGTGAAACTCTGGAAATTCCCTCTGCCTAAAAATAAACATTTGAGCATTGAACAGTTCCAAGGAAAGAAAACGAGCTGCACTTTTGTAGCTGTCAAAAAAACAAGCAACAAAGCCAGACAGAGAACTTCAGGTTCAGAGGGACAATTTTACAAATAAACTCAGAATAGGGTGCATTTATAATTCTGACACAGGGGCAGCTTTGAGAGCAGCATCTGCAGAAGGTTTTACAGAAACAACCACACTTGCCAGCTGTGGAAAATATGTGTGCAAAGCAAAAAAATGTTCACTTGGTTGGTTATTTATACAGTAAACAGTGCTATTGACCAGACAAATATTGTATAAAGCTGTTCCCCTCTTCACTGCAGCCCCTTTGACTGATTTATTGTGGGTTTGATTTCTCTGGGATGGATTACCACATTTACCCCTTAGCCTTGCCCATTCCTAGCAAGCATCTCCCTCTGATATGGATTTAAGCAGTTCCAACCCTTCAAAATCTCTCAGCAGACCTCGCTCTGTCTCCAAATAAACATTGCTGGGGTCAGAGTTTCTCACCTGGATTTTCTACTGCTCTTCAAAGAAGAAATATTTATCCCATCCAACTGCTTCTGAAGGGGATGCAGGTGAAAGGAAGAGAAACGCCAGGATTCCCCCCACCCGAGTGTTTCTGCAAGACAAAGAACAGGAGTGGATTTCATTGTGCCCCAGGGTGTGACCAAAGCACATTGACTGAAATGCAGTTTGAGCAGGGTCGGGAGCAAGTGGCTTCTGCTCCAAACTGGATCGTCTTTATTCAGGAGTGATCAGAACACAAGGGCTCTCCAGCCTGCAGCTTTCCTTTCTATTTTAAGAGTTTAAACACCTCCTGCTGCTGGGTGCTAGACTTGCACAAAGTTTCACTTCTCACACATCCCCACTTCCCTGGAGTTGCCAGCAATTCCTTTCACTTCTATCCCATTTTAATTTCACTGATTCTAAGAAAACATTTCATTGTTATTTATTCTAACACAGAAAATTAGAGGAATTAGCAGGAGGGGAGTTCTAAATGCCAGCAGGGAAAGGCATTCCCATCTCATTGGGATGTTTCCTTCAGGAAGATTTCTCTACAAGTGGAAAAGATGAGTTTTATTGCTGAAGAGGACTGTAAGATTAAAGGAGGCAATTACAATTTCACAACAGTCAAAACAACAAGGAATAGAAAGAAATCAGGGAGCAACGTTTGTGGGAAATAAAAAAGAGATGCTGATTAGGAGTATTTCAACTAAAATTTTGCTGTATCTCCCTTTCAGGGAAAAGGGATTACACATTTGTTTAACAGCTTTATTCTCTGGGTAGTGCTGTACTTTGCAAACCTGTTAATGAATGTTTGATAATGGCTTTTTGTCCACCTTTCTCACCAATTAATTCCTCAGCTCTTCATAACTCCAGCTGCTCCCTCACCTCTAAATGTTCAAATATAATATTCAGATTCAAGCAGTAACTCATATTAAAAGGTAAGATCTCTAAAAGACAAGTATTTAGGGATTACCTCACAGATCAGGTATTATTAAATAATTCTGTGCTGACCACATATCAGACTTGCACAAGAAGAGCTTCATTTTGCACCTCCTGTCTTTGCAATCCCTCCAAAATCTCTCTGGGCATGGAGAAAGGGCAGATTCCAGTTCTTTCTGACCTCCACTGTCAACATTGCTCCTTCCTAAACCAGGGTCAAGCACAGAGAGGTGCCCCAAAATCCTCTCTTTGTTCATCACTCCTGAACCTACACACATTATTCCCTGCAGGGTTTATGATCTCCAGGGCCAGAGGAATGACAGGATCCCAAAATTTGCTTTAACTCTGGCCCTGCTCCTGTTTTCCAAGCAGAAGAGCACAGCTGGGCTGGCACCCTCTTCATTGACCAGCAGAGTCTTCCTAAAATCCTGTGATTCCAGACACCTAAATACTTCCTAAAATCCCATTATTCTGGACACTTAAACTCTTTTTAAAACTCTGTGGTTCCAGACACTTAAACTCTCCTAAAATCCCATGATTCCAGACACCTAAACTTTTCCTAGAATCCTGTGGATTCTAGGATTCCTGTGGTTCCAGACACCTGAACTCTTCCTGGAATCCTGTGATTCCAGACACTTAAACTCATCATAAAATCCTGTGGTTCCAGACACTTAAACTCTTCCTAAAATCCTGTGGTTCCAGACACTTAAATTCTTCATAAAATCCTGTAGTTCCAGACACTTAAAATCTTCCTAGAATCCTGTGATTCCAGACACCTAAACTTTTCCTGGAATCCTGTGATTCCAGATACCTAAACTCTTCCTAAAATCCCATTATTCCAGACATTTAAACTCTTCCTGGAATCCTGTGATTCCAGACACTTAAACCCTTCCTAAAATCCCATGGTTCCCAACACTTAAACTCTTCCTAAAATCCTGTGTTTCCAGACACTAAAACTCCTAAAATCCTGTAATTCCAGACACTAAAACTCTCCTAAAATCCCATGATTCCAGACACTAAAACTCTTCCTGAAATCCCCTGGTTCCCAACACTTAAACTCTTCCTAAAATCCTGTAATTCCAGACACTTAAACTCTTCCTAAAATCCTGTGGTTCCAGACACTAAAACTCTTCCTAAAACACCGTAATTCCAGTCACTTAAACTCCTCTGCTTCCACCATGATTTCGAGGAAGTTCCCCAGCAGTTTTATCCCAGAAGGAAGGCACTGCAGAGTTGTTGGGGCTCAGTCCTTGGAGCTCCAGACCCAGCTCAGACCCCAGGGAGTGACAGGAGGGAGCAGTGCCCGTGTCCCACGCCACCCCCACCCCAAAGCAAAGGGAGGATTCTCTGCACAGGGCACTCAGCCCGATCCAGGTCGGAGCACTCCCCAGGCAGGATGAGCTCACTGAACGTGTTCCAGCTGCTCTCCAAGTGCAGATGTGATTCCTGAGCCCCTTGGAGATGTGCTGGGGGCTGCTGCAGTGCCTTTTCCATTCCAGAGCACTTCCCAAGATGACACCAGCGTGCTCAGCTTCTCCCCTTGCTCCAGGAACGGGGTAAGAAAAGGGTCAGCACTGAAATATCTTCCTGGAAAAGGAAATATCCTGCTGGTAATTCTAATTTTAGACTTTCACTTTCGGTCATCCGTGGTTGTTCCCTGCCTGGAGACCCAGGCACAGATTTGAGTCAGGGCAGGGTCTCAGCCCTGGGATTTTGCTGGTTTTTGGTTTTGAACTGATTCTTTCATGCTGATTACCTTGTTTGCTCAGTTTGATCTCCAGATATGAAGTCTGCCTGGGTAGCCTGCAGTTCAAAACCCTGGGAAGTATTTTTGGTGAACTCTGCTCCCTCCCATATTTCTAAAAGATATTTTCACTTCTCCCCTTGGTGCTTATCTACTTCCAGCTGTATAATATTGTTTCCTCCTTTCTCCCTGAATTGTAATGAAGGATAAACACCTTGCATTACACTCCCTGATAACCAGAAGGCCCCTCTAAAATTACAAATATTTACATCTGTTTCTAAAGAATGCAAGCAGAAAAATTTAATCACCTTCAGCAGAAAGTTTTCACAAAATTGAATAGAACAGCAACAGCAAAGCCAAAAGTGACCTAAAAGTTTAAAGAATGAGCAAAGTTGTGAATTAAACTAGAAATTCGATCTCAGCAGTTGATAGATTAAAAAGAACAAGGCTATGGACTGCAGAAACACCACTGGCTACATAAAGGATATTAAAAAATACAGAAAATTTATGAGTTTCAATTTTTTATCCTAGAAAGCAGCTGCCAGCACTAAAAACTCCCATCGTGACACAGTTCCTGGGATTCCCAAGGCCACTGAAAAAAATCCTCAAGGGATTTAAGGCAAAACAAATCACAAAGAATTGCAGTGATCTCAGTGGTCTCAGTCACAGCATTCCAAGGAAAACCAGACAGAATTTGGACTCACTGCCTGCTCTTGCTTGCTCACTCCTTCTCCTGCATTCCCAATATTCCCAAGAATGATTTAAAGAAAGTCACAGTGCTCTCCAAGATTTCCTTTCTTCCTGATTTTGGCCATTTTCCTTAGTTGGGATTTCTGTAGAATGACATAAGCCTTTAGTTTAAAAAAATGGGATTTTAATATATATAAGATTGTTGAATATGAGATATCCCATTCTGACAACTTAGACCAGAAAGAAACCTGATTTAAAGAAACATTTGAAACAAAGCAAAAAGGAAGGAGATCTCCAAAACCAAATTTCCAGTGGCTGTGAGGAACATGTTTAAGATATCTGAGAAATGCTAAATTTTGATTTAGAAAAATTAATTCAGAGGGAATATTTGGCTCAATTCCATTAACATCTCAGAAATGAGTAGTGGGGAGGGTGACTCACACTTTGAGGGATTTTGCAAGCTCCTCCCAGCAGTTTGGATTTACAAAGTGATGAACTGGAGAAATAATTTCCCCTGGCAAGGCTAATCAGGATTTATCTCCCACCAGGAGCAAAGTGAGGGCAGAGCAGCCAAAATCTCTTCTGGAGGACACCCCATGGCAGTGGCCAAGGCTAGAAGGGGAGCCAAAGCCCCAGGGATTTGTCAGGGAATTCAGAGATGTAATAAACAGAGTTGGAAGGGGGTGAGGATATCCAAGAGGATATCAGGATGTGCCTGATATCACAAAAGTGGATGGAATTCCCCTCCAGCCTAAATTTGCCCTGTGATTATAAAACCCCAAGCTGGCTCCTCCTTGTTTTTTATGGCTGGGAAGAATTGGATGGCTTTGAAAAATTCACAGCCCAGCTCAGATCTTTCATTCTTCTTCTCTGTCACCATTGAAGAAATTGTGGTTTATGCATTTTTGGCATCTTTCTGCCCCTCTGCAGGCTGAGAGGAGTATCCAGCATGGATTGGCCATGGATTGCCTGCTCCTCTGTCCCTGGGACAGGCTCCCTGTGATCCAGCTGCCAGCAAAAAACCCAGCTACAAACAATTGCTGAATTGTCATTATTATCATCATCATTATCATCATCACTACTTGTGTCTAACAAGACATTCCAGACTTTTTGGGGGAGCCTTAAGCAACATCAAGGTTGGCAGCTTCAATTCCACATTTCTGACTGGTGCAGACCAACGTGAACTGGGGGGAGAGATTTTTTAGGGGCTTCCCCTAAAAAAAATCCATCTGAGTTGCCAGGCACCACCAGAACAAAAAAGATTAAAAGATTTATGAGTCAGCCACTCCAATTAAATTGTGCTGGCACTTTTTTTAACCAGCCATTAGCTTCTATTTTTTTTTTCTTTTTGCAACCTTGCATAAGAAGAATTAATTTATTACACTTAGCTCTCCAGAGTGGGAAAACCCCACATCCATTTTCATAGTTTTCCAATTTTTTTTCCATTAATCTCCTTTTCCAGTGGGAAGACAACAAATTAGGCACTTTTTCAGATATTAAGTGCAGCAATGAGTCTCTAACTGCCAACAGGGCTGTGACAAATGCCATGAAAAAGTGTAGAGGAGTCCAAAGCCAAAGGTTTTGAGGCAGTCAAAGGTTCTTGTCTGGCCAAAAATCTGCTTCAAAGGCAGCAGCCACAGTTCCACAATTCCACAGCTGTGAAGGGGAGAAGGTTTTGCTTTGCATTTTAAGGAAAATGCTCTTTTCCTACCATGAGTCAAGGGTTAAATCTCCTCCTTAAGACACTCCCATCAGGGCTTGATCACGACTAAACCAGGATTTTAAACCTCTCATGAGCAGTCAAGATCCAAGGTTTAAGACATAAAACATTAATTTTAACCTTGCTACATCTTCCTTTACCCTCCAATGAGATGTAAAACACCCATCAAGCATTCAAAAGCCACCAGTGATAGAAATTCAGTCCAAAACCATCCCCTCTCCATGTGGATCCAAGGTTTAATGCATAATTTTGAGCTGATCCAAAGCCCTCCCAAAGCTGTGGAGCAGGACTCAGTCTCTGAATTAAGACCCTAAAGGACTGAACTGAGCTGTGCAGTGCCTGTCAGCTCTTTAATGGTCTCAGAGAAGAAGCAATTAAGGCTCTAATTAAGAGGCAAATGGAAGATTAGAAGCAGATGAGTGTTCATAATCTAGATAAAGTATCCACACTGCAAGTTTTGGCTTTACAACATCTGAGGTGACTTCACAGCCATGGGAGGAAGGAGGGAACCACACAGTGTGTCCTTCCCTCAGGAAATCTGTCCTGCAGCCCTGAGTGTTCTCTTCTCTGCATCCCTTCTGCATATGGATGGAAAGATCCATTCCACAGGGGCAGATCCAACAAACCTGGAATATTTCATTGTACCAACTGTCTATGGCAAATAGAAACACTGGAATGGACAAAAATTCTCAGTCCATGAAAATTCTCCTTCCTCTGTCTCCCTTCCTTGGGTTCTGAGTTCATCCCTCCCACCACACTTCCCACCTGTCATCTGTGGTTTGATGCTTAATCTGTTACAAAGAAAGGAGCCAAAAGCCAAAATTCCAGCAGGTGTAGCAGGTCCATGACAAATATGGGCTGAGAATTCCATTGGAAAGATAACAGGAGCAGGCATTCCTGAAAACACACATCTCAGGGCTGATTCCCTTTATGGCAGCCAAGACAGAGATCACATCTCTCCTAAAACTCTTTTCATTACACTGTGTAAATATCACAGCCAGCAGAACAGAATTACATGGTAAGACAAAAAAAAATTAAAACATTTCCAGGGATTCCCTTGGAATTTTTTGTGCAGATTAAGCTCTTTCACTTCTTGCTAGCAGGACCCAGTAGACAGAGGATGCTAATATTTCAAAGTAGTCTTCTGAAGAGCCTCTGATGCTGGAAAAGACCTCTAATGCTGAAAAGACACCAGTCAAGCTTTACTGATGTCCACAAAGTGACCAGAATCAAATGCACAGAAATCTTGAAATACTCAGAGCAATTTCCATGCAGCACCTTCCCCCCAGGTCTGCCCCACAGAGGAGTTGGTGCTGTTGAACCCTCGCTCTTCAGCCAGTTCTGATTTCCAGCTTTATCCACTGGGACATGGAAACCAGCACGAGGGGAGCACAAAATGAGCCTGTTCATCTTTGGGGGGCTGAAACAAATCCCCAGGGATGCAACAGCAGCAGCCAAGACAGAGCTGAAAATTCTTGGCTGATGTGCAAAAGAGGAAGAAGAGAGTAGGGTTACTGAGGAAAAAGGTGAAAGAATTTAAAAAAAAAAAAAAGAGGAAGAAGAGAGTAGGGTTAGATGGGATGTTAGAAAAAAATCCTTCCCTGGGAGGGTGAGGAGGGGCTGGGATGGAATTCCCAGAGCAGCTGTGGCTGCCCCTGGATCCCTGGCAGTGCCCAAGGCCAGGTTGGACACTGGGACAGTGGGAGGTGTCCCTGCTATGGCAGGGGTGGCACTGGATGTGTTTTAAGGTCCCTCCCAACCCAAACCATTCCATGATTGTACAATATTTTATCAATACCATCTGTGTCAGGTAGCCAGAGCCCCTCTCTCCTCCCTCAGCACACCCTGAGTTTCCCCCAGGTGAGGACACCAAAATCTGTGCATTATCCTTCAGGGATGCAGGAGGGATCACACCCGTGGGACCCCGTGGAATCTCAGAACTCCAGGCAGTGCTGAGGCAGCTGGAGCAGCATCCTTCAGCCTCATTCCCCCAAAAAACCAGCACAGGGATATCACAGGGATATCACAGTGCCCTTCAGCCAGACACCTTCCAGGTGCAAACAGCACCAGGCAGCACAGGAAACCTTATCTGCACTATTCTACTTACTGCAGGACTGGAGAAGATAAGGAAAAATCCATTTTAAAGCAATTTCATAGAGGATGGCCATAACTTACCTAAGTGGACAAAATACACAACATACCTGGAGGTTGTTTGGACAGAAAGAGGAGAAAATAGCAGGAGGAGCAGGTGTAGTGACACAAAAATGACACTTAGTGTGCAACTGGGGCTGTGAAAGCCCAGGAAATGCAGGTTGTGCCATTAATCCATGCTGGTGTTTATAATATGTGTTATAAAGTCTTTATCATGAGACTCTGTGGCATCACACTACAAGGAAATGATGAAACCATGCTGATATAAAGAGGATATTCCAAGCAGGTGGTGGCATTAGGCAGCAACTGTGTTTTCCATAGATGTCGTGTAATTACAGTCAGCTCAGGCTGGGAAATCTTGTAAAAAAAGTATTATTTGTGCTGGGGTAGTTCCCTTCTGTTCTCCAGGCTGTAAAATCTTGCTTTTTTCATTATTGTGAGCCTGAAGGTTTGGTGTTAAAGAGACCCTGGGAACAGTCGGAATCTGTCAAGGAAGAAATGTAATTTTCTCCATGAGTTTTGAGTCACAGATTGCTGGGAAACCTCTGAGTTCATCAGATTGCAATAAACACCAGGAAAGGGCTTGGGATGAGGCCACTCAAACACACATGGTCACTCTAATCCCAGGCAAAATGAGTAACAAGGTCCTCCAACTCTTTTCGTGGATGTGTGGGAAGAAAGGTTGGAGAAAAGCAGAGGGGTTGATACAAATCCAAATTCACTTGCTTGTGGTTGTCATTTGGGTTATGGTTTAAGGTCAATCAATTCCCCCACTGCAAAGTCAGAGACCATAAATTGTGCTGAGAAATGGAGAATCTGCTCTCTGTAAAGCATTTTGAGCACAGATTATGGTTTATCTTCTTTTCCTGCCAGTTTAAACGTTTAAATGTACGAGTCTGTCAAGGAGGAGAAAAGGAAATTTTCAGGTGGAGAAGGGGTTTTTGGTGGCAAAACACGAGGCATTGCTGCTACCTAGAGGGCACTTTTTGTCTCAAGATGCCAAGATCCTGAGTTGGAGAAGTTTTCAGGGCATGTGAGAGCACTTGAGTTCACTAAATCAGCAGAAAGCTTTGTTGCTTTGAGTCAAGTCTAACCACGTCATCACCAGGGATTTTGCATAATCACTGCACTGAGATTTTACATCCTGACCAAAAGATACCCCACCAAATCTATCCCAGATATTCCATTTATTAGGGGTTGGTGCAGGTTTTCTACTTCCTCCCCTCTGTCTCATGTTAGAACAACGGAATGCAGAACCATTGGATTAGAAAAAAAATAAATAAAAAGATACCATGTGAGCAGTACTTCAAGTTCTGGATCTGAAAGCCCAAATTTTGCACAACATGCCTTTCTTCCACGTTGGAATAAGATTCTGAGGAGGTGAAATGCTCACATCTGAGTCTTTTGGCCTCATTTGGCTTTGGGCTGATCCCACAGAGAGAAAACAGCAACAAGCCCAGCGTAGGTGCCATGCTCCAAAAAGCAGGATGGGCAGGAGAGAGAGGAGATGCTGCAAAAGGCAGGATGGGAAGGAAAAAAAGGAGATGCTCCAAAAAGCAGGATAGGCAGGAATGAGAGGAGATGCTCCAAAAATCAGAATGGGCAGGAGAGAGAAGAGATGCTCCAAAAAAGCAGGATGGGATGGGAAGGAGAGAGAGGAGGTGCTGCAAAAGGCAGGATGTGCAGGAATGAGAGGAGGTGCTGCAAAAAGTGAGATGGGCAGAAGAGAGAGGAGATGCTCCAGAAAGCAGAATGGACAGGAGAGGAGATGCTCCAAAAAGCAGGATGGGCAGGAGAGAAAGGAAATACTGCAAAAAAGCAGGATGGGCAGGAATGAGAGGAGATGCTCCAAAAAGCAGGATGTGAAGGAAAAAGTAGAGATGCTCCAAAAAGCAGAGTGGCCAGGAAAGAGAGGAGCAGAGGGGCTGCAGATTCAGAGGTGGAACCTGCTTCAAACAGGAATAAAACCTTTCAGCATCAACCCAACATTGCTGCCTCTGCCCTGTGGATGCTCCAGCTCCTCTGGAGCCAGCTTTGGGCATGTGCTGGGTTATCCTTGCTGGAGCAGCACTGCCTGCCCAAAAATAAGGAACAGCATCACACAGCCTTGAGATAAAACTCAGATGGGGCCACAGGAATGAAACGCTTTCTGACAGGTTCAGAAATGGATCTCTGGTGGGACACAGACTCTGGTGTGGCCCAGGTGGACAGAGCAGATCCCTCCCTCCCATCTCACCCTCTGCCTTGTTGTTTCCACACCTGAAAAAGTGAGCACACAGCTCCCCCAGACTCCAGCTGCACAGCTCAGGGATAACTGAGACTCATTTTTAGGCAATTTGCATGGATGGGAACAATTACAGCCAAGGCACATCAACAGGGAATCAAGCCCTGCATCTAATGTTGGTAATGCTCTTAATAATAACAACCCCCCTTTCCTGGAAGAGAGCATTAAACCTGTTCAAAATACAGTATTTTTTTCCAAATTATAGTATTTCTCCCCTCCTACACCACATCTACCTTAATCATCTGACTCCCACATAGCTGGCTCGACTTCAATGACAGTCTCCTCTACTTGTTTAAAAGTCATGTTATTTCCACTGCCATCAAAAAGGCAGGATTTTCAAGTGAAGTTATTAAAGTTTCCAACACAAGGAACAGTACGTGGGTGCTGCTGAAGTCGAGTCTCAGGAATGAAAAAGAGATTCCTTCACTTCTACCAGAGGATTGAGCCTCCCTTCCCCCTGGGGCCAGGAGACACCTGTGTTTATGAGGATGTTTTGTCTGTCTACAAAGCATCTCAAAAGATTTGTCTGTTCCATAGTGAGCACAGCGATTCGAACCTAAATTTCCACCAGAAAAAACAAACAAACAAAAAAAACAAACAAAAAAAAAAAAAAAAGGAAAACAAAAACAAACAAACAAACAAAAAAAAACCTAGGGACCAGTCCTCTTCCTGGTGCTGGATGAATGGAAAAATACTTGGGCATTAATGTTTCCAAAGTCTAGCCAAAATACTGAATGTATGAACAAACTTCCCCCTGGAGGCTCCACAAGGCCCATCCCATCTCCTTAGCTGCCATCCAGAGCCCTGATTTATTACAGCCAAGAGTAATTAGGTCTAATCCACTGCCTGATTCCCACCCAGCTGCTAAGCCCCTCATATTGGACACAGAAGAAGGAAATTTTAATACTTTAATTGGAAAAAATCCCTTCAATGCTGACCTGCAGCTGTTCACCTCGAGCTCTGTGTCTGTGCTGACACATCGTGGGTTTTAATCAACTTTACTGAGTTTCAACAAGTTTTTGCAGCAGCCCCCCGTGCAAGCACAGGCTTTGTCAAGGGACAGTGGTTTATTCATTTTGTGGCACTGATCTGAGCTAAAAGATGAGGAATTAATCTCAAAGCAGTTCAGTGTTTTGGGAGAGTTTCAGCTCCTTTTCCACACAGCTTTCTCAGCAGCTGTCAGATCACTGCAGGGCTTCATTTGCTGAATCCACCTCCCTGAATTTTCACCTCGTTAGCTGCCGTTCCCCAAGTCCTGTTCAGTCCCTCTGAATTCAGCAGGATTGGGAGGTGGAGGGATGTTCCAGCTGCTACAGCAGCAAAGGTTTATGAAAATTTCATTATGCAGCACCTACACCTGTAATGAATTAAATCCTCCAGGTTCATTCATTCATTCATTGTTTCAAAACCTGTCAGAGCCCCTTAATCAAATTACAGCCTTCACTCAGCTCAGGATTACACCTGATGTTGTGTCAGCCTGACATTCTCTCATCCTTTGATGAGGAAAGAGAAAAGAACTGGCAAAAAGGAAAAGGAAAGAAAGTTTTTTTATATCAGAAGTGGCTCATCCCTTCCTTCCATCAGCAGAATTGTATGCTGGTTGTGATGGCCGTTGTTGTTTTTTTTTTAAACTTTGATCCATTCTATTCTGTGCTTTATTAAAAAGACAAGGCCAAAAATATCTGAAAAAAAAAAAAATTGAGTTTTAGATGTCATAGGAGCTTATTCCTCAGTCTCACCTCTGTACAAACAGAAAAGTTCTATTTTGACCACCTTTCCCCAGGATGGAAACAATTCAGAGTTATTTGGGTCTCACAGAATGATCACCTTGAAAACAAGCCCAGGTTTGAATTCTCCCTAGGCATGAAATGGCAGGTGAGGCGTTTGCCATTCAGCATGGATTGGACCCGTGGATTTGTGGCCCTGGCAGGAGATGAAGAAGGGCCCAAAGTCAGTTGATTCACCTGAAATGCAGGGGAACCACCAGCTGTTCTTGAGACCTGCCCAAAATCTTTAATTCTGGACTAATTCCAACGAAATTCTTCCTTCAGTAGGAACACAGCAACAATAACCTTAAGCTCTTGTGTGGGAAACATCCAGAGTGGCTCTGGAGAGGCTGTCTGGGATGTGGATGGTGCAGAACTGAGCTGCAGGAGGTCTGACCCATGGCTGTGTGCAGCAATGATTGTCCATTCACTGCTGCTCCTGGTTTAGCTGCTGTGCTCAGCTTGGTGGGAAGGGTGAGCCAAAGACAGAGAAGAATTTGGGCTCTCACAGCCCCTCTTTCAGTGCCTCTCTCAGGCTTGGAGTCTGATTTAGAGCAGCAAATTAAAATTAAAAATTGTCCAGTTGAAGTTGTCACAGTCGATGTGGCAGCCCCCTGCTGGGTCATCCTCCTCCTCCTCCTCACACCCCAGAGCAGCTGGTGCCCTGCTCAGCACCAACCCAAAAAAACTCAGTTGACACCCCCAAAAAAAGAGGGGATTGTCTGTTTAGTCAGCACAGCTGAGGGAATTAGCAGCAAGGAATTTATCCCTCTTTTTTTCACGCCTCCTTCTGAGTGTGCAGTGCAAAGCAGCAGGGACTCACTTTGGGTGGAGGGGTGGTGGTGATGCCAAACTTGGGCTCTTTCAATGCTCTCCCAGTCCTGGCAATATTTGTTCCATCAGCAGCTTGTAAAATCATTTTTGCCCTCAGCCTGCAGCAGCCACTCAGAATCAGAGGGGGTGGGGACTCCTTTCACCCCACTCCTTCCCCAGAAGGATTTGCTCCAGACTCTGGGATTTTGGATGATCCCTTCTGGCTGTTCCACATTTCCTGGGACAGGGGGAGAGCTCCAGGAGCAGGAGCAGACTGCTTTAAAGCTGTTTTGCCCCTCTGAAGCAGCACAATGCAGCATCAGCACAGGGAAGGATCTGCTCCATTAACTTTTGAAATGAGCTTATCAAGGGAGATGGCAGCACTGGTGGGAAAACAAGACATTCAAAGCTCCTTGCAAATCCAAACTCTCCTCCTCTAAAGCATCACACCTCATCAGCTGTGCTTGTAGCTCTCTCTCCTACAGATGACAGGGTAAAGAAAGGCTGCAAAGTGGATTTTCTCCTGCAGTTGTCATCTTAATCTCCATCTCTCTCCTGTTAGCAACAAGCTCCAGCATTATCCTGGAGTTTTGCAGTGTCAGGGCTCTGACTGTGCTTCCTCTTTGGAGAGAATTGTTCACAGCAGTTTAGTTCAAGGTACCACACAACAGCAGCAGGCCAGGCTGGTTTGGATTGAACATGGCACAGGATACAGAGGAAAGTTGTGGGATTGTTGCACATCATTCATGAGGTGAATTAAACCTTCTAGAGGTGGATAATACCATGGCATCCTCATCTTGGAGTTATTTCCTTTGAAAGGTTCTTTCTGTTGTCACTCTGACACATTTCCTTTCAGAAACATCCATGTGATTAAGCAGCCACACAAAAAACTGGAGAAATTCCCCAAAGATCCCAAATGGGATCCTGAGGGGTGATTCCATTCTCATAGAGAGCTTTGCTACCTGCCCTCATCCAGAATTAATCCAATCCCTTCTGGAAGCCAAGTAATGCAGCAAGAAGATACTTTGAGCTTTTGTGAAGTTTGGTTTGGGTCATTGCCTTGTTGGTAAATTTGGACTGGCTGGAAGCCTGGATGATGGAATCACTGATGGGTCCAAAAATCACCAACCACAGCAGCCTATTCACAAGGGAATCCAGAGTGTAGGGGAGCACAGCTGACAGAGCCACAGGATGGTTTGGGTTGGAAGGGACATTAAAACACATCCAGTGCCACCCCTGCCATGGCAGGGACACCTCCCACTGTCCCAGGCTGCTCCCAGCCCCAATGTCCAACCCGGCCTTGGGCACTGCCAGGGATCCAGGGGCAGCCACAGCTGNGAGTTACACACTAAGCAGCAGAGATTCTGGAAAATAGAAAAGCTAAAACCCAAGGCATCACTCTGGCAGTGGGACTCCATTCCCTGTGTGCTGTCCCTCCATGCCTTGGGAATTGTCTCTCTCCATGTTTCCTGCAGCTCCTTCAGGCCCTGCAAGGCCACACTGAGCTCAGCCCAAAGCTTCTCCTGTCCAGGCTGAACAATCCCAGCTGTGCCAGCCTTTCCTCCCAGCAGAGCTGCTCCATCCCTCTGCTCATCCTGCTGCCTCCTCTGGGTTAGCTCAAACAATTTCTTGTTATGAGTCAGGACAGTGAAGGATGCATTAATCACCTCCTCTTTCAGTGACAGACACAAACACTCCCATGGACACACAAACAACCTGTCCATATTCCCAAGGGGATTTATTAAGTGAAAGCCTTCATACCTGACCAAATTTTGAGGAATGCTCCTTGAAATGCTGGCCTTGAATTCTGTGTCCAATCATGGGAGCAGCCCCTGATTATCTGGGCTTTTATCCCTGTGCTGCCATCTGAGAGAATCACAGGAGGTTACATCAGTATTCCTGGTGAGACCAGAGCAACCCCTTTGCTCTGTGATTAGTAATCTGTTAAGCCACAGTTCCAAATTATTTCAGCTTTTCAATGGTTATAGGAACATTCACAAGACTGATGGCTGGGCCCTACACTGCCAAGAGGCTGAAAGAGCTGTCATTTATTACAAGGATTTCTTGTAGCCAAATTGTGTAACACTACCCTGCTAAACTGCAGAAAAAGAATTATGAGCTTTGCCACAGCATCTTCCCAAATTAGAAATCGAGTGAAGCTTTCAGCACTACAAATGTTTTTGTGAGTGGGGAGAGGGAGGAAGTGAGGAAATGCCATTAGACTTCACCAAAAATACAAAACCCCAAACATTTCTGCACTGTGGTGGTGCACAGCGATTCACTCCCTGGCTTGGCTGATTTAATCCTGTCTCACCACAGTATTTTGTGGTTATTTTTTTGTTCAGTTTCACCATGTGCTCATAATCATGGAATCCCAGAATGGTTTGGCTTGGAAGGGATCTTGAAAATCATTTTGTTCCAGCCTTTTCCATGGGCAGGGACACCTCCCACTATCCCAGGTTGTTCAGGGCTCCATCCAACCCGGCCTTGGACACTTGCAGGGCTGGGGCATCCCCATAACCCAACCTATTCATGATTTCCCAAATATTTTCTTGTAACAACTCCTTAACCCTCCCAGTGCCACTCTGAAGTTGTCTTCTCCCTGCTGCCAGTTAAATTCTCTTCTCCTCCCTTCTTACAACACAAGGAATTTTCCTTTGATGATAATCGGCAGAGCTCATTAAGCATTGAAGGGGCTGAGGATTTCCAAGGCTCCCACACCAAGGATTTGCTAATTTTGGGCACAGGGGAGGCTGCCCTTGGTGTCCCTGTGTGTGTGCACATGGCACAGCCTCGTGTCACCCCAGCTCCCCCAGGAAAAGGCTCCATCCATCATTCTGGGAGCAGAATATTTTCTGTTGTGATTAAAAGGAGAGAGCTCCTCTGCACAGAGAACAGAAGAGGCTGAGGGAGCACAATTGCTGCTCCAGGAAAACATTTTGGTGTTCTGTGACTGTTTCATCTGATCCTCCTTCTGTTCCCCAAATAGCCCATCCACTTTTGCCACCCATACCCTCCTCTGCTTAAAGCAGAGGGGAGGAAAGGTCTTGGGAGAGGTGCTGAGATCTGCTGAGACCCCAGTACTGAGCCAAAACTCATGTTGAAATAGCAGGACCTGGGGAAAAAAAAAAAGTAAATTTAAAAAAAATTAAATAAAAAATAAAAATAAAAATAAAAATAAAAATAAAAATAAAAATAAAAATAAAAAATTAAATGTAAATAAATAAATAAATAGAAAGTTGTTCCAAAACTTTAGTTCTCCATGAAATCCAAATCAGTGCTCCATGCCGAAAAATCCCCCTAGTTCCACCAAAGGCCAACAAAAATCCATCAGGCCCCACCTGCCCATCAGGATGTTCAAATCCTCAGCACAGCCTTTCTTTGCTGCACACCTACCATGAGGCCTCGGGGCAAATTCTCTGTTCCTCTCCTGAACTTCCCCACTGGAAAAGAAAAATAATGACAAATCCCAACCTCAGAGACCTCCAGATAAAGGGTCATGGGAAATAAGAGCCAAATATTGCTGGTCCTGTTCTTCCTGAGCTCCAATAATTCATTCCCTGCTGGGCTGCTGGATCCTCATGCAAACTTACAGGCAAAGAACTTTCTGTGCTTGTAGTGTTGTGTTTCCATTGACCTGCACTTTTATTCCAGCAGAATTGGAATAAAATGTAATTGGAAAATTGATAGGAAACACGAGAAACAAATGGTCTGGGTTGTACTGAGTGAGTTGCAGTTAATGCTCAGGGGAAGGAGGGCCAGCTCTGCCTTTGCTTCCTAAAGTCAGGATTTAGGTTGGGATGGGGTTGTTTTATTTCCAATTCATTTCCAATACTCACATTCCTACTGGAAATAAGCAGTTGCTGGGTTGTCTCCCTTTTCCCTTTAGAAATGTGTGATTAAGATGAAAAAAAAAAAGTGTCTTCATTCTTTGGGACAGCTCTGAGAAACTGATCTCAGCTTAGGCAGGCAGGAGTTCAGCCCTGGGGGGTGATTGAGCATTTCCTCACCTCAGGGCCCAGATGTTCAGCTGTGCTTGGAGGAGAAGCCAAGGTCACCCCACTGATGTGTCACCTGTCCCAGCAGCACCTCCGAGTTTTAGATAAAGGGCCTCATGCACAATATTTGCTTGTTTTATCTCTCTGGTTAAAATAAACTCCTCTTTTTGGAGTGTAAAGTGAAGGCAGTGGCTGGGTGTTTAATTAAAAAAAAAACCAAAAACGTGGTGGGAGGAGAGAAGGGCTCAGGGCTGGTTGGATTCAGCATTTCTCTGATGTCTTCTTGAACATGTCCCAGACTCCCATCCCTTTGTCAGCCTGCCTTGTGTCCAGCCTGTCCCAGGAGCCCTCCCAGGTGTTGTGACTGACACTGCAGGAAGCACCAGAGGGAATAAACCCATCCCTGAGCTCCCCCAGCACCCAAACCTCATCCACTGCAAGCATGAAGGAGACAATCATGGAATTATGGAATCCCAGAATGGTTTGGGCTGGAGGGACATTAAAATCCTCCAGTGCCACCCCTGCCATGGCAGGGACACCTCCCACTGTCCCAGGCTGCTCCAACACCAATGTCCAACCTGGCCTTGGGCACTGCCAGGGATCCAGGGGCAGCCACAGCTGCTCTGGGAATTCCATCCCAGCCCCTGCCCACCCTCCCAGGGAAGGATTTCTCCCTAATATCCCATCTAACCCCACTTTGTCTCTGTTTGAAGCCATTCCCTTTGTCCTGTCTAAGGATCTGGGGAGTTTTCAAAGAGACCACGCCAAATTTTATTTCTCTTTGCCACTCTGGAGGTTAAACACACCTGAGGAACCCCAGCAGGAGCCAGGGGATGCTGCCCCACGAGCAGACATCTGTTAACTTGTTTGGGACTTAGCAAGGATCCCACGGAGGTGTAAAAATGTGGGTTAGCTCTGCAGTGTGGAGCAGTGAAATCCTCATGGAAGATGCTGCTGACTGGGGCTGGAATCAGAAGAAATTTTAAAATTTCTCATTGAACACTCAGATGAAACATTAGAGACAGATGGTTTTAGCCAAAAATGTCCAGGTTTAGTTTTTTCCCTGTTTCCCTCTGAGCCTGGGAGCCTTGATTTTGGTGAGGCAGGAGGGCTGGGAGTGAGGGATGTGCAGTTTTAGCCACATGCTCCTTGTGCAATGCCTGCATCAGGGGAGGGTCCCAAAGCAGCAGTGCCCTGGCAGCAGCAATAAAAGCTGCAGGAGAGAGGTTGTGGCATTGTGCTGCTCATGCAGGAGAATATGGGCTGGAGCTGGTGCCATGGGTGCCTCAAATCCATGTGGGAATCAGAAGGAAATCAGGGAAAGCAGCATCCTGCAGCTCAGAGAGAGTTCAGCAAGGTGCACCCTTCAAATAATCCATCCCTGCCACATCCACACGACATCCTGCTGATCCCAGACATTCCCAAAGCAACTTTTGCAATAATCCCTCGACAAAAATTTCCAGGCATTGCTGCTTTTCCTTTTTTTTTTTTTTTTAATTTTTTTTTTAATCTTCTTATTTCACACACTCACTTCCAAGGCATCTCTGCTGGGACAAGAGTGCCACCTCATGACTGATGCTGAGGACGGAAGGACAGGGACAGCTCCTGCCCTGGGCTCCCAGCAGGTTTTCATCCAGCACCACAACACCCTGAGGCCATCACCCCCATCCAAAACTCGTGTTTTTGTGCTTTGCTGAGCACAAACCCCAGGGCTGAACACGAATTCATTCATTACTCAGGAGAGCTGACATTATGGGGGCTTTTATACAAAGTTTTCTCCTGCTTTGAAAGCCCCCTCATTTAATTTCAGATTCTTTTCCATCATCTTAAGCTCCTCTCCTCTGGGAATTCTGCAATTTGGATGTGAGCACCCTCACCTTGCTTCCCTTTCCCCACACACTCTTCACAAATTCTTTATCTTTTCCTAACTAAAACCCACAATTTTTTCTCACATTTTTCATCTGAGATAATTAATGTTAAACTAAGGAGAATTAAAAAGTCCTAATGACTCTGTTGCTTCCACAAGTGAGGTGTAAGTGTCAAAGAAACTTAGAATTTCTCTGCTCCATCACCAGTTTGAGAAAAATCTGATACATTTTGCCATGGATTGGTTTGTCTGTGCTCCTCCAGAAACAATTAGTTTACATATTGCTAGTTTAAATATGAAGAAATAGAAAAAAATAGCTTTTTTCTGGCTTTTGCTGTTTTTTGGCCCCCTCTCCCCCTACTTTAAATTAATTCAGGCACTGAGGAAAGTGCCAGACTGAAAAGCCCAGAGCTTGAAGTGTGTTGTTCCTATTTCTTCCCAGAATAGAAACATCAGGAGAGTAGAACTGATGCTTTCCTAAAATCCCAACTCTATTCCTGCTCTTCTCTTTTATTGGACCCATTGCTAAATGTGGGCAGTAATTAAAGATCCCAATCAGCTTCTTCCACACCACCTCCAATAAAACCAAAGCCAATTAAAACCAAGTAAATATTAATTTTTCCAAAATGGCCATTGATATACCAGCAGGTGTATTAAGAGCCCCTACTATTGGACAGGATGCCAAGCAGATAAATATGGATACAAAATTTGACATAACTCAAATATTAAATAGCATTTCAGAAATTAAAGATTTTGCATCTCATTCCCCCAGGCAGCCACTTTCTGCTCCCTCCTGCATCTCAAAAATATGCTGCTCAAGTTGTCAGATAGCCAAATATTATTAACCTGAAAAGCATCAACTCAATAAGTCTCATCCCATGAACAGAAAATAACCAACCCAGAATAAAAATCAAAACCCACTTGCTACTCAGTGGGAGGATTTTACAGCACAGATGATTTTCTGTGCAGAACTGCAAGAAGGCCTGCAAAAGTTCATCAAAAATCAGAGCTGCAGGGAGCCTGGCATTGGCTGAGCCTTTTGTTATGATCAAGATATCAATAAACCCTCATTTAAATTTTAATTAAAGACCGTTGTTGTGCCAGATGAACTTGGAGCTTAACATGTTTAATCATTTCCCTTAAAGAGATTTTTATAGAGGGCTTGATCAATCACATTAAATAATGACATGAACAAATGTTTGGTTGCTTAAATTCTCTCCCACTAAGAAAATTAAGGGGGATAATATCTAGTACCCAAGCCCATCACTTAAAATAGCAACAAAACCAGCCCAGATATTCCTCCTCCTCCCAGAGCCTGGGATTTAGAGCTTTCTTCTGCAAACCATGGAGCTCCTCTCCCCCAGCCCTCTTGCTACTCTTTCAGGTGAAACAGAAGTCAAAAATATCATCTCTGAACACGGGATATCTTTAGAAAAGCTGATTTCTTCAAGTTTTCTCTTCTAAAATCAAGTTCCACCCACCCACGTGTGGCTTGTCCCAGCCCACCTAAAAGGATGCAGCGTTACAAAACCACCCAGGGGACCCCACCGAGCTGGGCTGCTGCTTCCCAGAAATTCCAGTGATTTCAGAACCTTTTGCTTGTGCTGCATTTCCAAACATCACTTCTCACCAGCATCTGCCTGGCAGGAACAAGTGCTTTACCCTGAGCTCTCTTTCATCTCCCCCTCTGCTCTCACAGCAGCCCAGGCTTCAGCCACAAACCTCAAAACAACCCCCAGAATATTTGGTGGGTGATTCACAGATTTTGCTGTCAAAAAGCTCCTGATCCTGCCTTATTTCCTGGATTTTACAGCATGCCAAGCTGTGTGTTCACACTGTTTTGTCTCAAATCCTGGCATCACAAACATTTCTACAGGAAAATGTGACATTTTTATAAAAAGCTCCGAGTCGGGAAAGTTCAGCACGGAGCAAACCTTGGATGTTCAGCGTTTCAAGGAGAGGAACAAAAGCCATCCAAACATGCAGACTGGAATTAGGTGTGGAAGAAGTGGTGGAATAGATCACACTTCTATTTTCATGAAATGTTTATCCCTCAGCTGTGACAGCACAAGTGTGCAGCAGGTACAAAGTGTCACAGAAAATGCTTCTTTCACAGCAAACACCATTCCAAGAAAAGGGTTTTTTTTCTCCCAGCCATCTCTTGGCATTAATTCCCCTGAGTGGGAATTCAGCAGTGCCCAAACCTGCCTTGTTTTGGTGTCAGTCCCACTGCACTGAGTGCTGGGTGCCTGTTCCCCAGGAGACGTGCAGATGTTGAGGGTTGTGTTTATTTTTCCACAAAAGATTTATTCTCCATGCACATTCCTCGAAGGATGCCATCTTGGAAGAGCTCCTGCACAAAAAATGTTCAACCCTTTTTCAAGGCCAAATGCATTTCACAGAATCCCAGAATGGTTTGGGTTGGAAGGGACATTAAAACACATCCAGTGCCACCCCTGCCATGGCAGGGACACCTCCCACTGTCCCAGGCTGCTCCAAGCCC
>VWZS01006651.1:188560-198647 GCA_013397075.1 Rhabdornis inornatus
CCATCCAGATCCACCCAGGATCCTCTGAGCCCCATCCAGATCCACCCAGGATCCTCTCAGCTCCATCCAGATCCACCCAGGATCTTCTCAGCCCCATTCAGATCCACCCAGGAGCCTCTCAGCCCCATCCAGATCCACTCAGGATCCTCTGAACTCCATCCAGATCCACCCAGGAGCCTCTGAACCCCATCCAGATCCACCCAGGATCCTCTGAACCCCATCCAGATCCACCCAGGATCTCAGCCCCATCCAGATCCACTCAGGATCCTCTCAGCCCCATCCAGATCCACCCAGGATCCTCTCAGCCCCATCCAGATCCACCCAGTAGGAAAAATAAAGATCTTGTATGGTGCTGATCTGATGTCTTGGGAAGCTCTGGATCCATAAATGCATCCCAAGAGCCAGACACAGAGCAGGGCACAAAATGCTGGCACTTCATGCTCCAGCTCCTCTGAACTGAGCTCCCTGTTTCCAAGCACTCCAAGTGCCAGTTCTGGAACCAGCTCCTCTCTCTCTGGTCAGACATTATTGGATTTAATAAATTTCCCAGATTTAGGTGACAGAAAAATGTAATCACCACCCAGTGGAAAAAGATCAGCTGAGAAACAGCATAAAAATTCAGACACATCCAGGTTTTCTGGGCATGACCTGAATATGAGGCTAAAGGGAGGTTAAATATTGGCTGAGTTGTAAATTTATGGTAAAAATTGCAATTCTGGGGTAAAATTACTATCTCTTTACAAGCAGTTTATTGAGAATATGTTGGTACAGTTTGCTAAAAGTGGCAGCACATTTGAGGCTGGATCAGACAAACTCTCCTGCCTCAGCAGGTACCACTTCTCAGAAAGCATGAAATTGGACACAAATTACCCAGTATTTAATTCCTGATAGGAGAAACAGTAACCAAATAAACCAAACATTTCTAATTCAGGATTTTTCCACTGGAAAATATCATTTCACTGGCATTGAAATCTCCTGCTGCGGGGGAAAACTGCATTTTAAGTTTGTAAAAGACTAAAGCATGCCCATTTTTTTTTTCTTATTTAGGTGTTACATTACACAATATATCACATTTGAAGAAGTCAGAATGAAACCAGAATGCTCTGACTGATTCAAGTTAGACTTTGTTGAGAATTTCACTTAATACCAGCTCTTTTTTTATTTTTTTTAATGCTTGCTATTTGTTTTAGAAAGAAATAGAATTTGGAGAATCAGAAAGTTCAACTGACTTGAAATTATGGCTTCAATTTCCTTTGCATATTCATCTCTGTGCACATGGGAGCTGATAATCTGTGTGTTCTCCTGCAGAGCTGTGATTTTTTTATGGGGTGGGGTGGTCAGAGCAGCTGCTCCAGCCCACTCACTCCATGGCAATTTGGATTTTCTGGGCTGAGCTGGTCCCTGCTCCCTCCTCAGCTTCCACAGAGACCCCTGAGCAGCACTCACAGATGGTGACAGCAAATAAAATCTCAAACGTAGTGATCTGCTCCTCAGGCTGATTGAGCGAGAAAGGTGAAAATAGAAATATCAAATTACACAAATGGTTTGCAGGAGGTAAAAAAAAAAAAACAACAACACACCAGTTTTAACATTATAAAAGGAAAAAGAAAACAAACAAAACCCAGCAAAATTAACTCCTTGTATTCTTATAAGAATAAAAAAAAGTGTCCTCACTCCCTTCCTTTCCCACCCAACTCACACCCCCACAATGAGGGTTTCACACCAGACATGCTGGAGCAAAGATATTTAAAATATTTAAAAGGCTCTCAGGCCCATGTGCAGTTTTGACTTCTTGCAGGAGGTTTGGACATTTCTCAGGGTGAGATAAGCATCCAATTTCCAGGTGTGCTCTGAACCAAGTTATCAGAACCCCTGGGAATTCCCCTTTGCTGCCTCTGAATGAGAGATTATTCATACATATATATAAAATATATATATATTTGTGGGGTGTTTACTCAAATAAACTGAAACTACCTTAGCTTTATTGCCAGCTGTACCTGAATTCTATGATTTTATGCTTCCAGCTTTAAAATACTGCAGTGAATTCAGGGTCCAACATGACTTTTTTGCTTCCTTCTTTTTAGCTTGATTAAAAAGGACCAATTAACTCCCATGGAATGTTTCTGACACTAAATTGGTGGCACTCTGGAAATTTTTTTCCAATTTTTTTTTTTGAGGCAATCATTTTCACACCAGGGAGAGCTGTTTAGTACAAATTTGACAGCAAAAAAAAAAAAAAATTCTAGAGGAGGAAGAGAATCTACTGCCAGCACACCTCCTGCTTTTCCATCTCAGCGTGTTCCTGGTGGCACAGCAGTGAAACAGAGCCAGCAGAGCTGGGGAATTTGCCAAAACCCACACAGTGTCTGCAGGAGAAGGGAGGGATCAAGCAGGGGGTCTTGACTCTGAGCCTTTGGCTTGTTTTTAATAGCCCACGCTGCTTTCTTCTTCTCCTGAATGCCCAAAAATAGAGAATTGAGAAATCCTTCACTGAATATATATCTAATATATAATCCTTCACTGAGTGCAAAAGGTCACTGGGGCAGAGAGTACAGCCCTGCCTTGCTGGTGGATCCTGGATAGAATCCTGGAAATCCACCTGGGCTCCCTGGAGCTACAAACAAGGTGCACCAAGGTTCATCCAGCTCCCCCAGTGTTGATGACATTTCCTGCAGAGGGGATTTTCACACCAGCCTAGAGGGACAGCACACAAGGGAATGGATTCCCACTGCCAGAAGGCAGGGATGGATGGGATACTGGGAATCAGGAATTGTTCCCTGGGAGGGTGGGAATGGAATTCCCAGAGCAGCTGCG
Source organism: Rhabdornis inornatus (assembly GCA_013397075.1). Classification (NCBI taxonomy): domain Eukaryota; kingdom Metazoa; phylum Chordata; class Aves; order Passeriformes; family Rhabdornithidae; genus Rhabdornis; species Rhabdornis inornatus. The sequence continues at coordinate 191,375 of VWZS01006651.1, forward strand.
GCTGCCCCTGGATCCCTGGCAGTGCCCAAGGCCAGGTTGGACACTGGGGCTGGAGCAGCCTGGGACAGTGGGAGGTGTCCCTGCCATGGCAGGGGTGGCACTGGATGGGATTTAATGTCCTTTCCAACCCAAATCTTTCTGTGATTCTGTGATCTTTTATGATTCAACGGTATTTTGTTTTAACTAGACTTTTGGACAATTTAATCTCTTGATTTTTAAGGCGCAAAAGTGACCATGGAGCTGTTTGCTTGACTCAAGTACAGCTCTAACAGGTTTTGAAAATAAAATCTTCAACCCTTTAGGGGGATGGAGCAGCTCTGCTGGGAGGAAAGGCTGGCACAGCTGGGATTGTTCAGCCTGGACAGGAGAAGCTTTGGGGTGAGCTCAGTGTGGCCTTGCAGGGCCTGAAGGAGCTGCAGGAAACATGGAGAGAGACAATTCCCAAGGGATCCAGGGACAGCACACAGGGAATGGCTTCAAACTGAAAAATTATAGGTTTAGATGGGATATTGGGCAGGAATATCCCATGGGATATTCCCATACATATATATACAGCTTTGGCTGCCCCTGGATCCCTGGCAGTGCCCAAGGCCAGGTTGGACATTGGATTTTGGAGCACCCTGATATAAGAGAAGTCTCCCCACCCATGACAGGGGGCTGGAATTGGAAGATTTTTGATGTCCCTTCCAACCCAAACCCATCTGGGATTCTTTGATCACAGGGATGAAATAGAATTGTGCCATCTCCTCCCCCTGGCCCCAGGGTGCAGAGCTCAGCTCTAAAGGTACAGGTCAGAGCCTGCACAAATTCATCTCAAAGGGTTGAAAACTTCCTCCACCTTAATTTTGGTTTTAAAAGCTTCTCATGAACCTTTTGACAAAGTAGATCCAAACCTCTGCAGTGACACCTCATACAGACAGAGTGAAAAGAATTCCACAGGAGCATCATGTTGAAACCCAAGTCACTAAGAATTTTAAACTTTCTGTACTAACAAGCACTAACCCCCCCCAAAAAAAACCACTGCATTTAACTTAAGGCCGTGGAAAAAGCTTCCAAAATTAAATCATAAAACTAAAATTATAACCGTGTAGTTTAAATAAAAGTGTGTAATATCACATAGTGAAAAACTTAAAATTTTAAAATATAATAATATAAATATATAGCAAAATGAAGGTTTTAAAACAAAAGTTTGTCCTTCATTTTCACCTTCATCTTTGTAAGTCTAAGTAATATTTTATAATTTAATAAAAAACCTGCATCGTGAACCACAAGTAATTAGTTATTAAAAATAAAAATAATTTAAATATCATTTCTTAATTAAACCGTTTATCCTTAAATAAACTGGTAAAAAAATACAACTCCATTTTTAGCTTGTTAACTTGANTTTGATCACAGGGATGAAATAGAATTGTGCCATCTCCTCCCCCTGGCCCCAGGGTGCAGAGCTCAGCTCTAAAGGCACAGGTCAGAGCCTGCACGAATTCATCTCAAAGGGTTGAAAACTTCCTCCACCTTAATTTTGGTTTTAAAAGCTTCTCATGAACCTTTTGACAAAGTAGATCCAAACCTCTGCAGTGACACCTCATACAGACAGAGTGAAAAGAATTCCACAGGAGCATCATGTTGAAACCCAAGTCACTAAGAATTTTAAACTTTCTGTACTAACAAGCACTAACCCCCCCCAAAAAAAACCACTGCATTTAACTTAAGGCCGTGGAAAAAGCTTCCAAAATTAAATCATAAAACTAAAATTATAACCGTGTAGTTTAAATAAAAGTGTGTAATATCACATAGTGAAAAACTTAAAATTTTAAAATATAATAATATAAATATATAGCAAAATGAAGGTTTTAAAACAAAAGTTTGTCCTTCATTTTCACCTTCATCTTTGTAAGTCTAAGTAATATTTTATAATTTAATAAAAAACCTGCATCGTGAACCACAAGTAATTAGTTATTAAAAATAAAAATAATTTAAATATCATTTCTTAATTAAACCGTTTATCCTTAAATAAACTGGTAAAAAAATACAACTCCATTTTTAGCTTGTTAACTTGAAATACTGTAAAATTCAGAGTTTGTAAAACCATAACATAAATAGGAAGTCTGTCCTGGTCCTGCCAGCAGCAAATTGCAAATATTGAAATTTCTGTGACTGTCAGAGATGTGCAGGCAGTCGTGGGCCATCATTCTTGGCTCCTCATTTCACTGAAAGCTCTTTTTTTANTGCATTTAACTTAAGGCCGTGGAAAAAGCTTCCAAAATTAAATCATAAAACTAAAATTATAACCGTGTAGTTTAAATAAAAGTGTGTAATATCACATAGTGAAAAACTTAAAATTTTAAAATATAATAATATAAATATATAGCAAAATGAAGGTTTTAAAACAAAAGTTTGTCCTTCATTTTCACCTTCATCTTTGTAAGTCTAAGTAATATTTTATAATTTAATAAAAAACCTGCATCGTGAACCACAAGTAATTAGTTATTAAAAATAAAAATAATTTAAATATCATTTCTTAATTAAACCGTTTATCCTTAAATAAACTGGTAAAAAAATACAACTCCATTTTTAGCTTGTTAACTTGAAATACTGTAAAATTCAGAATTTGTAAAACCATAACATAAATAGGAAGTCTGTCCTGGCCCTGCCAGCAGCAAATTGCAAATATTGAAATTTCTGTGACTGTCAGAGATGTGCAGGCAGTCGTGGGCCATCATTCTTGGCTCCTCATTTCACTGAAAGCTCTTTTTTTATCCCAGAAATGGGATTTGAAAANAGAAATGGGATTTGAAAAGAAAAGGGGCTGCTGTAAAAAAAGGCTTGTCTTGAGTAAAACAAAAGCTGAATGAAGCTGTCACTGTGTGGAAATGGCAGGGCTGGAAAATCACTGTATTTCAGCCCAAACATGGGTTTGATACCTTGGTTCTGAAATGACCTTTTCCCCCTGATTGTTTTTAGAGTATTTAATTTTTGATGGCTCCCATCCCAAAGGGAAACACTGCATGGTACACATGAGTGCCTGACACAACATTTGATTGTCTAAGCTACCATGAAATCTTCAATTAAGGGCTTCTTGTAGAAGCCAGACTTTTTCTGGTCCCATTTAAAAGCAAAACAATAAAAAAAAATAATAATAAAAAATAATAATAGAACAACAAAAAGCCAAGGTAGCTTGGCTGCCTAAAATTAAAAGTCTCCTTCACCCAATCCCCATAATTTACTTTCACTGACTTGAAAAATCCTAACTTCCATTCTAGCACTGAAAGTGTTTCATCCAGCTGTGGAAAAGGAACAGGAATTAAATCATTGCTGAATGGGAGCAATTAAAAATTAAAAATGGAGATCTGCTTTTCAGAGGAGGGTCTGTTTTTAATGAGCTGTAACTTCCACACAGTCCAATTAATCTTCTTGATTTCTGCAGAAAATTGTCCCTCCTCTTTCCCACCAGGCAGAACAATTTTTCCTAAGCAAAGCAGCAGGATCTCTGAGTTCTTGCTTTCCTTGTAATGAAAATTCCAAATGTCCCACTCCCTTCCAGGCAGAATTTCAGCAGTAAAGGGATTGGGAACAGATGACTCTTAGGAATGGCCCCTTCCTTTGGGGAAACCCATCCAGGGCTCTCTGCTCAGATCAGGGAATCAGAGAATCATGGAATTATTTAGATTGGAAAAGAACTTTCAGGTCATGGAGCCCAACCATCAGCCAGCAGCTCCCCCATGTCCAGCACCAAACATTGTCCCCAGGTGCCACACCCATGCACTTTTTGGATATTTCCAGGTGTGGTGATTCCAGCAAGTCCCTGGGCAGATTTTTGTATTTCCACGTGTGCATTTGCTTGAGAATTAAAATGCAAACTTGTCCTGGAAGAACAAAGAGATGAATGAAGGCTTCAATATCTGGCCTAGAGAAAGAACTGAGCTGATGCTCCTGCCTGGCTCCAGCAGGGAGGAGGTCCAGAGCAGCAGCTTTCCCACATTTTTCTCTGGAAATCATCACTCCACAGGGTCCAAGGTGCTGCAGGAAGGGCAGGGAAAGGCTGGAGCAATGTCACAGTGTGGTGACAGCTGGGAAACGTCTTCCTAAAGGGGACATTACAAGTGAGAAGCACAGAGAAACAGCAGTTTGCAGCCATCAGAAGGGAGAAATGAGACCTTGAGAGAGAAAGCTTTAAAGATTGAGGGCAGAACTACTTGGGACAGTAATCACAGCCCTGAAAAATATTTGGGACATTAAACTCCCAATGCTGGCTCTTCACAGGACCCTCCAAGTGACTTTCCATGGTGCCATCACCACAGAGAGACAAATGGGCATTTCTACAGTCTGCCATTTGTTCTCTCTAGATTTATTATTTTTAACTGTTTACGATTGCTTTCTAAATAACTGATGTGTGGCAGGCTTGTCCAGGGCTTAAACAATTTTATTTACTAAATATTCCATATATACTGTTCAGCTTAGCAGTACAATGCTAATAATGTGCAGTAATCAAAGCTGGCATAATTTTTGGCCTCTTAAATTCACTTCTCCTGATATTTTTGCCTGGGTAGACGAGTTTCCCATATTTTCTGGGCAGCTGGGTTTTTCCCTTCCACTGCTGAGCACCCGTATTTGATTGCAGTGCTTCCCTGAGCTGTGGGTCTGGGATGGAGCAGGTTCCAAGTCACAGCTCCCTGCCATTCCCAGGGATTTCTTCACCCGGAGGACACTCTGGAATGCGAACTGAGCTTGGATCAGCAGCTCTTTTTGTGCCAAAAAAAAAAATAGATCTTTTTTTGCCCTGTAGGGTGAGGTTCAGCAGAGCTGTGAAGAGAAGGTAACGAAGGAATTAGTCCCAATTATCCCAATTCCACACCAGACACTATCCCAACAGCCTTCAGCAGTTTTATTGATATTTATGCATTGCCCACCAGCCCAACTCTCAGATCAGGGTAACTAACAGGTGGCTCCCACCTTTAGGGGAGCCAAGGGATCAGGGTGGGCTCCAGCAGAGGGAAGCTTTGGTGACAATTCCTGGGCATGGGTTTGTGACAGCCAGGGGACAGAGGATGGCACAGTGCCCCACACACCTGAGACCCAGCAGCAGGTGAGTCGGTGGAACACAGGCAGGAGAGCAGTGCCTGATAAAGAAATTATTATTATTAAATTCTTCACTGACAGACTGATCCTTTCTTACTCTGCACATGCACGGGAGGAAAGGGCGTCAGTTCATGCTCCCTAAAACTGATTTCTCATGTCAAACCTCACCCTGTCCTGCCATGAGCCTTCTTACAGACAGAAAAAAGGGTGGATGAAAGGCCTGGGGGAGCAGTGGGTCCTGATAACAGCACTTGTGCCTTCTGTGTTGTTGCAGGGATGACGTGCCAGGCTCGCAGCTCCTACATCACCAGTGAGATCCTCTGGGGCTATCGCTTCACGCCCGTCCTCACGCTGGAGGACGGCTTCTATGAGGTCGACTACAACAGTTTTCATGAAACCTACGAGACCAACACCCCCGTTTACAGTGCCAAAGAGCTGGCAGAGATGGCCAGCCGAGCAGAACTGCCCCTGACCTGGTCTGTTTCCAGCAAGCTGGACCAACACGCCGAGCTGGAAACGGAGGAGGAGGAGAAGAACCAAGAAGACCAAAACGAAAGAAACGGAGACGTGGCCAACTTGGAGAATGAGTCCAAAGTGTAGAACCAGAGGAGAAATAAAGGCCACGCCACCTCCTTTGTCTCCTCCCTCTCTGCTCCCTGTTCCTTTCTGCGACACGCCTTTAATTTTTTTTCTCTTCCTGTTATTGGTAACTCACGGAAAATAAACACTTTAGATGCGAGATCCCGAGTTCGACCCAAGAGATTCCCAGACTAAGCAAAGGCGTGGGTTAAAGCTGCAACACCCATCAGGGATGGGGGAATCTCCCCCTGGCAGTGACTGGTGGCACCTCTGCAGTGCAGACCTCCAGGTTTATCCCCATCAACAACACAAAAACCAATCCCTGAACGCAAAGGAAATTTCAAATTAAAGACTAATGAATGTCCATCAAAGCAACGGGCTTTGAGTGAGGTTTGGATGTATTTCAGGACAGTTTCACAGACTGGGTGACAGTGGAATGGGCCTTGCAGCTTTAAGAGGAAGGTGAGCAGAGGGACCTGCAATCCCACACGACCCTGTACATATGCCTTATGTAACTATTTCTCTCTACATTTAGTAATAAACGCCGCATGTACAAAAGTACTGTAGTAAAGAACTTCTAAATAATGTACACAGCTGTGTAATTAATGTAGGTTTAGAAACAGAGCTCTAGAAATATTGGGATGCAAAAAACTAACTCCCCGTCGAGCAGGCATTTCTCTTCAAATATTTGCAGTGTAAAATTGATTTTAATTTATTTTTTTTTTCTCCTCCCCTCTATGACTCTTCTAGTACATAACGTTTTCTTCAGTGTACCAGACTGGCAGCTATTTAGAGTACCTCACTGTTGGCCAAACAGATCGTTTCACTCACTCTAAAAAGCCATAAGTCTGGGAGAGGGCAGGGTAGAGAATTGTACTCCTGACATACTGTGAAAATGTTTACAAATAAGGCAAAACCCTTCCTGGTTACTCTTTTTGGGGGGCAGTTCGACCGAAAAATTGAGGCTGTGGCAAACTCATGGCTAACCAGAATTTCCTGTATACTCTTCATATAACGAGCGTGTGGAGGTGTTATCCTTAATGTGCAATATCCAGGGAATCTGCTCCCTCCTCCCCACCCAAACCGCGGGATTTCAGCGGAGTCGTTTGCTACACACACAGAAAAAAAAAAAAAAACAAACCCACACACAAGCCATTGAAAAATGAATGTTGCACCTCAGCCAGTAGATTTTAGCTGCTTCAGCTGGGAAAGAAACAGCTGGATTTCGTGTGGAGCAGGAATCCATGAAATTTGCAGTTTGCTGGTGCTGAGACACAGGGGGCACAACATCCCTGGGGGTGTCCTTCCACCAGGATTCCCAGGAAAACTCACGGATCCTGCCACCCACGTCCAGGGGAGCAGCTCCTCGGGGAGATTCTCCACCTTAGGTAGCTCCCTGGTGGTTGTAAATCCCTGGAAAACCCTGGACATTCCATCCACGGGGCAGGGAGAACTCACATCGCTTCTGGGGGAGCTCAGCCCCACCAAGAACAGCATTTCTGCCAGCAAAGGAGGAGAAGCTGCAGCCTTAATTTTGGTTTTTTATTTCCATGCCTGCCTACTCCGGGAAGAAAGAAAACACTGAAGAGAATCCGAAGCTTTTTTTTTTTTTTTTTTT
>VWZS01006651.1:198671-248156 GCA_013397075.1 Rhabdornis inornatus
TTTTTTTTTTTTTGTACAGAAAAATTTACGTTTAAATAAAAGAGAAAAAAAAAATAAACCTCAGGAGAAACTTGGTGGGCAGGTGGAAAATTTGCACTGTGATATAGCTTTGGCATTAAATTCACTCCTCTTTTCCTTTTTTTTAAAAGGTTTTTCTTTTGTTTGCTGGTACAACTGCCCCTTGGTAATTTTCAGAGAGGGTGGCTGATCTGGGGGAGGGCACAGCAGGGCCTGGGGAAGGGAAGGGTCACACACCAGGGCAGCTCAGGCTGGATGGGAAGAGGTTGTTTTTTTTTCTGGTTTCAGCACTGACCATTTTCCCCTAAAAGGCTTTCCCAGGATGCAAGGAATGGTGCAGGGTGAGAATTTTGGTCCCTCCACGTGGGGTGGGTGATTCTGGCAGCTCAGTGGAGGTTGGAGACACTTTTGGGAGAATTGGCCACAGCCCTTCCCAAGCTCATCCTCCTGCCCCAGCATCAGCTGCAGCCCATCCATCACCACCCCCACGGCTCCCCACGAGGGGTGCTGAGGGTTTTTTTTAGGGAAAAGTGGCTCCACAGTCCCTCTGGAAGCTTTGGGACCAAGGGCAACACGACCCCGGTGCCGCGGAGCCGCCCGCGTGTCCATCCCGCCAAAGGTGCATGAGCTGAAAGCTGAAAGGATAACCTCGGTTATCCTCTAAGGATAAACCTGCTTTTCGCTCTCACAATTCACTGGGCCACTCCAGAAGTCGTTGCTGCAGGTTGAGAAAATTTGTGTTGGTTGCAACAGCAGCTCAGGGCCCTGGTGAAATCTTTTTTTTTTTTTTTTTTTGGAAAAGAGACTTTCTGCCACTGGGGCATGCGCATGTGTAAGCTTTATTTTTGTGAATAGGGCACTTACAGCTTAAGGTGTGTGTGTTCTGTCTCTTCCTCTCTCTCTCCCCCTGTATTTTCTTGTCTTTGGTATCCATGTAGTACGGACTGTAAAGTTTATGAGATCTCATTTTTGTAACATAAGCTTTAAAAAAAAAAAAATTTAGAAGCCTCCAAAGCTTTCAACGGGGAAGCTTCACGTAAACTTTGTACTAGAATGTCCCTATCAAACACCTCTATTTTTCTACAATGATTGATTAAGCAGTTTAACAATGTATTTTGTGTCAATGATTTCAACTGAATTGGTACGGAGACAATTAAGAATTGAATGCTGTTAATTAACAATGGATTTTCAAGCCGTATATCCTGAGTGGTGTTTTCATTGACAGTAAATCATTCAACCCAGGAACTGCAGCTCTTAATCCTGAGCAATATTCAAGAAAAGCTCAATTCCCTATGGGAATGCTTGTGGCAAATGACATTTAAGGGATGTGAATAACGTAACATCATAATGTAGCTAGCTACAGAATTAATCCAGACCCAGTACACCTCTATTTCATTCACTAAAATATTTTGATGGCTTTTTGTTGGAATATCTTGTGATTTCTAGGAGGAAAAGGATTTGCAGAGGTAAATGTGGGCTCTCAGTAATCTCCTGGAGCTCTCAATTCCTTCTTCCCTGACCAGAAACGCTGCTGAGTGAGAATGTGACCTTCAGCAAATACTCCAAGCTCAGGTTTATCTTTTCCCAATAAATACAATCTTATCAAGATTAAAATAAATCACCAAAATTACTTTAAAGTATCACCCAAAAATGCAGATGTCCTGGTAGCTGTCTACAGCTGTTCTGATCTGAATCTTTTCCCTACAACACCAAAGCCATGGGAGCCATCCCAACAAATTCAGCAGCTGCCAAACCCAGGAAGGACAAGGTGCTGGAAAATCCAAGAGTATCAACAGATGGTTTGAAGTTCACTTCAAGTTTTTGGTTTCAACTCTGGGTTGCTCATGTTCCTCTGTTGGAGTTAAAGAGGTCACTCAGGCCTTCCCAAACCAGGGAAGAATGAAATTCCTGAAATTCCTGGAATCCCTGTTCTGTTTCCAGCCACAGGGCACCACTTTGGGTTATTTAGGAGGGGGATGGCCTGGAATCAGTGCTCTCTTCAGCTCAGGGATGTCCAAAGCCATGTCCCACTTCTCCCAAAAAACAAACCCTGCCTCAAGAGCACCAACAGCTCCAGCCCCTGTGCCAAAGCCTGACTTGCTCTGGAATTCTCCCAACAGCCCAACTTTCACCTTGGAATGTGGAAGGATCCCTGCCCCTGGCAGAGGGGTGGAACTGGATGATCTTTAAGGTCCCTTCAAACTCAAACCATTCTAGGATGCTATGATCCTATAGTTCTAGGGTTCTATGAAATCTTTGGGGTTTTTAATGGAAGAATGGAATCCCTTTGAACCCAAACCATTCTAGAATGCTGTAATTCTATAATTCTAGGGTTCTATGAAATCTTTGGGGTTTTTAATGGAAGATTGGAAAATCCCTCATTCCCTGGGCCCAGCCTCTCCATCAAGGTAATTCCCAGCTAATGGGCAGCCCTCAGGCTGAGGCAGGAATCATGCCCAGGTTTTTCACCTCCTCAGCTGGAGTTGTTTGATCTTCCCAGCAGAGCACAGCCCTGGGAGGATGCACTTTGTTATTCCCAGAAAACCTGGGATATCCGTCCCTTCTGCTTTTTGCAGATTTGAACTTGCAGTGGTGAATTTATAGCAGTTCCTGCAGTTCTTTGATGTGGGTGTGAATGAGTGGCTCAGGATAATTTGTCTCCCATGCTCTGGGCACCTCAGACATTCCTTAGCAGCCACCACCAGAGCTTCTGGCTGTCAAACATAATTTTTTTTACTATTGTGGTACTCCCTGCCCATCAAAATACCTTTCTTTTCAGCATATCAACCTCCTTAGCACCAGGTTACCTCACTCAGGCACTTTTTAGGCCATAAATCAAACCTGAAAAAAGAGGAGTTGGCTTCTCTTCCACCCCTGTTCCCTCAGTTCCCAAACACCTCTTTGGAAACAATCACCTCATAAATCTGGGCTTTGAGCTGTAAATAATTCTTAAAGACAAGACCTGAAAGCTGTTATTTGTTAATCATTTCCTGAGTGGATTTGAAACTTCCAGGGTCTGGCATTTTGGAGGGGAGAGGTGGTGTCAGACATTCACGATTCATTTTGTTGGGTTGAGCTCGAGATTTTTTCTCCTGATTTATTCTCACAGTTTTATCAGATCCTCCGGATTTCCAGAAATTATAATCCAGTGGCAACTCCACTGCAAAGGTGCAGTTATTTTACCACTTCCACCGCCCCATTTGTTGCCTGTTGATGCTCCAAGAGATTCCCATGGAGAGCCCACAGACACCATATCCAAAGCTAGAGTTCCAGAGGGACTTGGATCTTCCTATTCCACCTCAAGTGTGAAATCTGCTTTCTATTCCAGGCAAATTCACAACCACAAACCACAGCTCATCCCTCCTTCTCCCCAGCTCACATATCATCCACACAGAGTAAAAACTTCAGAATTTCTGATAACATCAGCTGCTTTTAGGGTCTGGATTTTTTTTTTGTTTGGTTTTTTGTCAGAGGGCAGGAATGGGGAGAGCTCTCCCTACTGTTTTTATTTTTTTTCTTTTTTTCAATCAAAGGCAGCAGCTCCAAACTCACAGCTGAAGCTGTTTTCCCTCAAATGATTACAGGCAATCATTTGCACTGACTTTCCTGGAGAATTTAAACTCTGAGAACTGGTGGAGAACTGTTATCCCACCAAATTTTCCTCCCCATGTCGGATTGGAGTCCTCTGGGCTCCTTCCAGCTCAGGGAAGGAATTTTCCTGGCTCACCAGGATGAATCCTCACAGTCACCTTCCCTGGCCACTTCCCCATCATCACATCCCAAATCCCTCACTGGATCATCACATCCCTACAGCAGCTCTTTAATCTTCCCAAATCTTCCTGAAGTGTAACCCTGATCAAATTTTAAATGGCATTTTTAAAGAGAAGATGATGCTATGACAATAAAAATTCTCTAACATGAGAATATCAGTGAGGTTTGGGCTGGGGAACCCAAACTCTCACACTTTGGAGTCATCCCAAGGAATCTTGCTCAGATGCTGGAAGTTGCTTCCTTTTCACAGCAACATTTTTGGTTTAGCTGGATGGGATAAAGGAGCTGCCTCCTGAATCTCTGCTCGTGCTCCTCAGGAATGCTGGGCATGGACCAGCTCTTCCCAAAATCACTTGGAATTGGTTGGAAGGAACCCTAAAGATCATCCAGTACCATGGGCAGGGACACCTTCCACTGTCCCAGGCTGCTCCAAGTATCCAACCTGGCCTTGGGCACTGCCAGGGATGGAAATACAAAAGATTTCTGGAAAGGAGGAATAAAAACGAGTGCAAAGTCCACAGATGAAGCCAACAAAATTCCTGGACACAGGGCAGAGCCAGTGGAATCAGGAGTTGGGAGCTCAGCCATGCTGAGCCATTTTTTACAGCTTAATGTGTCATTTCTCTGATATGCACAAAATTCCTATTCATAAATATAATAAATAAAGCATGACCAAAATTATTGCTTAAAAATGCTGGCCAGACAAATCATCACCACAGGATTACTATAAATAAATATATTAAATAAGGCATGACCAAATTTATTGCTTGAAATTCTTGGCTGGACAAATGAGCACCATGAGATCTCCATGATGAGGATAAGAAAGGGAGAAAATTCATCATTTTAACCCCACACAGAATTTTTTCCCCTTGTGAAATGCAGGAAAGCAACTCCAAGAGAGATGCCATCATTTCCAAACTCCCTGGATTCAAAAGAAAAAGAGAAATGTTCAATGCACAAAAATCACTTGGTGTCTTCAAGACTCCAACTTCCTTTTGTCACCAAAAGGGACACTGAAATTTCCCAGGAAACTGGCAGAGGAAAGTGTGGCTTTATTTCACGAATTTAAATAACAAATTCCATTTTCTCTTTTATGAAGTGTTTGTTCTCTCTTTGTGTCAGCTCTGACTGATTTGCCAAAAACCTGCACGGCCATAAAAATATGACCTTCCAAGAGTATTTCTAGTTTTGTAAAAAAGCCCTTTATTTTAGGTCTTTAATTATTAATTACTGAGGAATCTGTGGATTAGAACTGATAATTACAACAAGATCAGTCCAGTGAACTGTCTCAGAGAAAAAAATCCCAAAATTTAAATCCCAGCACTTCACAGATCAGAACAGAATCTTCCATTCACAGTTTTTTTGGTTTTTTTTCTCCCGCACATTTCCAAAATAAATTCATGCTGCATTTTGCTATGAGAAAAAAATGTTTTGTTCCTCTGGACACTTGCTTGAAATAAGTTGAAAAAAACCAGTTTTGCTCAACTTTGCAGATAATGAACAAATTCAAGCATCAAATTAAATAAATTTTCCGACTGCAAAATGGAAAAGGCATTAATATTTGTTATTTTAATAAAATACACTGCTGGAGATATCTGGAAATGGAGAAATCTGCCCTTACAATGAGTCAGTCACTGCCAGACTGATCACAGATAAAATTAAACTATTCCCAATCTGAAATTCTGTACATTTTCGTCCCAAAAAATGGATTTTGGGAAGGGTTTGGACCAAAATCTCAAGGACCCACTTGGGATTTAGGAAGTGGAGGCTCAACTTCCTGCTGGAACTGACTCAGAGAGAGTTTTTAAATCTTAGATTATCTTAAATATGGAATTGTAGATGCTCAAACCACATCTCCTTCATTGCCTGGCAGGTTCTACCCAGCAGGGTACAAATTATCAAAGTGGAGGAGGAAAAAGGAGAAAAGAAGGAAAATGGGGGTAAGGGGAAAGAGGAAAAAAGAAAGAGGAAAGGAAAAGGAGGGGGAAAAAGGAGGAAAATTTAAAAAGGGAAGAAATTAAAAAGGGAGAAAAGAGGGAGGGCAGGAAAGGGGGAAAAAAAGGAGAAAATGAAAAAAATTGCAAAAAAAGGAAATGGAAAAAGGGGAAAAGAGGAAAAATGGAAAGAGGGGAGGAAGAAAAAGGAAAAGATGAGAGCAAGAAGGGGAAAATAAGGAAAAAAGGAAAAAAGAAAAGGGAATAAGGGGTAAAGGGGAGGAAGGAGGAAAGGGAAATATGCAAAAAAAGGGAAAGGAAAGGGGAAGACAACAAAAAAGAAAAACTCATCCCCAGAAGAGTAAACAATAATAATGTATAACCAAATATCAAACTCATTTTTTCTGCATTTCTGCATGAATCCTGGAAGTTGAATATTAACAGGACTAGGTTAGAAACTCAGGAAATTGTATCTGCCTTAAAATACTCCCAGAGAAGTTTAGGAATAAAGTAATAGAAAAAATATTTGCTCAAATGATCTTAGTAAATGAACAGGAATCAGCAAAACCCCTGCAGGGAAGGTGTGGCTGTCCCAGCAGAGTCCCTGGCACTGTCCTGCCAGGTAAGAGCAGATGTGAGGCAGAAATCATTCCAATAATTCCAATAATTCCAATAATTCCAATAATTCCAATAATTCCAATACACCTGGCAGTGGGTAAAGATCCAAGCATTCCATTTTAAAAAGCACATAAAATAATGTATTTAGAGAACCAATAATAGAAAAAAAATACACGACAAATGTGTTCTAGGAAAATAATTTACCCACTTTAAAATGAGATGATCTCAGTCTTGTCTTGAAAAGCTGCTTTTGCACAGTTTCAGGGAGCTTTTCCTCACATTATATCAATGTTTATTTCTCTTTATACCTTCTTTAAATGTTGCACCACCAGATTATCATAAAACACTATAATCAGCTTTCAAATGACAAAATATTTCTTTAAATGTGCTTTATAATTGGGAAAATGTTATTTTCAATTTACCAGAACTCATTTTCTTAATGAGAACTCACCTTTTTTTCTATCCCTTGTCCCTACACTAAATCCTTCCCATCCTTTGGATAACATCCCAAGGCCAATCCCTGCTCCTCATTGTTCACATTCTTCAGAATTTACCTCTGAAAAGCCCAAAAGAATGAACTCTAAACCTTTATTTGATCATTATTTGAAGTGGAATAAACTGAATTGAAGCCATTGGAATTTTGAGTGAAGTGCCACAAACTGATTCTGTGCAATCAAACAAATCCACTTCAAATTCTTCCAGCAGCTAATTTAGATAAATTTCCTAAGCAGACAAATCTCAGCAACAAAGAGAGACAGAGATAACAGAACAATAAAAAAAGGCAGTAATGCAGAATTTTTGTTAAATTAGATAAGGCTTCAATATCAGTGAATACCATTATTAAGGTTTTTGTAACAGTCACCAAAAAAGCAGAAGTTTCAAGGAGCAAAATTAAATCTATACATAAAACTGTGATGTTTATTACTCATGGAGAGTTACTCTCCAATGCAGAAGAGAAACGGGAGGAAGAACAGAAAACTTGATAATTTACAATTATAATTCATAATGTCGAAATTTGCATTTAAATATAAATTCCTCCTCCCTGTGCTGGGACAGGGCTGGGGCAGCTCTGCAGGTGAGCTCTTACCTGAGCAGGCACAGGGACACAATCCCAATCCCTTTCTCCTGGAAAAAGAAAAAAAACAAAAGTAAAATTGCCTTTTCCATCAGCTGTTTGTTCTGCTCTCCAGAATTCTGGCTGCTTCTCAGCTTTTCCCAAACGTTGAAAATTGTGGATTATTTGAAAGTTTGCTTGACATAAGAATTGCCAGGCCAGAGGTTGAACTTTATCTGAACCACAGGGGAAAAAAAGAAACCTGGATCTGACAGCCTGGTAATCAATAATTGCCAGAGCAGACAAAGCTGGGGGTTTAAGTAATATTTAAAAATTAATAACTGGAGGAGCTGGGACTGGATGAGCTTTAAGGTCTTTTCCCACACAAACCATTCTGTGATTCCATAGGAGTGGAGTCAAACTCCTGCACAGCTCCACATCCTCTCCACATTCAGATTGAATGATTGGATTCAAACTATTCTTGATAAAAATCATGAAAAATGGGTAAGAATTTGAGCAAATTCTATGTACCAAACAAATCCCTCAGTCCTGGGATTATCAATCATTAAAACAAAAACCAAGTCCCACACCTGAGGTCTAATACATATAAAATATAAAAAACTGAAAATCAGGCTCTGAGGTTTTTGGGGTTTTTTTGGTTTTTTTTTGTTTGGTTGGGTTTTTTTTTTGTTTGGTTTGGGTTTTTTTTGGTTTTTGGGGGGTTTTTTTGTGGTTTTTTTTTGGGTTTTTTGTTTGTTTTTTTTGTTTTGTTTTGTTTTTGTTTTTGTTTTTGTTTTTTTGTTTTTTGGTTTGGTTTTGTTTTGTTTTGTGTTTTTCGTTTTTTGGGGTTTTTTTGGGTGGGAAAAAAAAAGAAGAGGAGAAACAGCATTTTCTATTATTCAGTCCCCTGCTGGCATTAAAGAATTGAGTGCACTCAGACACAGTTTTATAGATTATTAATCCCTTCACACCAAATTCTACATCACATAAGTTAACTCCTGGAAAAAGGACAAAGATGGCAAAAAGAATCACTAACTTTTCGTGGAAAATTATCATCTTGCACAAAACTCAGGGGAAAGTTGCCTTTATAAAAAGAAATCATGAACCCACACCCTCCAAACCACAGGAATATTATTTGCATTAACACAGTGAGGTTGCTGTTAAGTGTTTTGCTAAAACATGATGGAAGAAGAACAAGGAAACATTTTTGCCAGTATTTGAATTCTGTTTGGTTGGGGATTTTTTTTTGTTTTTCCTCTGGGGATTGAAGTTTTTGTGAGACCAAATGAGGAAATTTGGTGTTCAGGCTCAGGAGTGGAGTCGTGCATTGGGGTCAGGGGAGTGCAGGGATTCCTTTCCCGAATTAGAGCTGGGAGTGCTGCTCAGCACTCTGTGGGATGGCCTCAAACCCTTCTGGTTTGGTGGATGACACATCCCTGAATTCCATGGAGCAGGGTGGGCTGCAGAGCTGCTCCCTCTGAGCAATTCCAGCTCATTCCAGGGCCAGGCTGCTCCCTGTGCCCATGGGATCAGCCCCTAAGGGAGGAGGTTGTGCAAGGAGCAGAGCTGGCTGAAATAATTCCTGGTAAATTTGATTTATTTGGAGCAACAACAACAAAATAAAGAAAATTTTGCTGGTTTGGAGAAGTGAACAGCAGGAAATACAAGGAGATTTTATATGGAACAATTAATTTCTAGGGGTTTTTTTATGTTTGGTCTTGTTCTGATCCATGAAAATTGATGCTTTCCTCTAAATGTCTTAAGATTTGGAGTACTTGGAAGTGTCCATGCTACCACTGGTTCACAATTTACCATTTTAACATAGAATCATCAAGGTGGGAAAAGACCTTTAGGATCATCCAGTGCCAGCCCAGTGCCACCAGCATCCCCCCAAATCCTGTCCCCAAGAGCCACATCCAGACTGCTCCTGAACACTCCCACAGTGACTGCACCACCTCCATGACACCCTGGATTTTTATATTAATACTGAAAGGGAGAGGAAAGTGGTTTTTTTTTGGCAAATGTTTCCCCTATAAAGTGCAAATCAGTCAGAAATGCTCAAACCATGCAAAGAGATTTAACTCTGACTGGGAAGAAAAGAGGGAACTCTCAGCCAGACTCTTCCTTTGGCTGCACTCCGTGGAAAAATCCCTGTTACCACCCAGGCCAGCCAGGTGTTCCCTTTTCCACTCATTTTTTTTACTCCATATTCTCATCCTGTCTCAAAGACTGGAAACAAACCCTATTAAAAATCATAATTGCATGAGAAGGGTGGATGGATTTCGTAAGGGTTTTATTCCTTTCTTTTTCGTGGCTCCCTTAAATTCTCCACTTTCTTGGAGCTTTATCCCCTCCACTCTCTTCCCATCACATTCCACTCCTGACTGATGTGCCCAAGTGCTCCTGCTCTCCACCCTGGATCAGACCCAGCCACCTGATACAGCAGCTCAGCTGTTTTCTCCCAGGCTTTTCCTCTGCTCTGGGCTTGGCCAACTCCAGAAATCTTCACTTGCTAGGAGGGACCTCCAGCTCTAGAAAGCTGCATTTTGTATTCCATTCCTGCAGTGGCACGACTGAGAAGCATCCCCTGCAAAGATGCCTTTGCTATTTTTGCAAATCCTTCCAGCAGCATTTGTGCTCTCAGGTTTCCCCCCAGGGCCGGCTGTGGGATTTTTTCAATGTCTCCTCATTATTAATAGCTGCTCCTCCTTCATCTCTCTTACCTCAAATCCACTCTCAGTTATTTCTGTGCTGACAGTTGCACTTTATCTGATCCATCAAGTGTGGCTTCCCCTTCTGGAATTATGTTCTGCTCGTGCATCATGGTCTGAGTTAGAACTTCTGCCTTCCTGCCCCAGAAACAGCACAAGTTTTGCTGCATTGGAGCTTTAAAAATTCCCTAATGAACGTCAAAACATCTTTTTTTGGTTTTCCCAAGTTGTGGAATTCAGCCTTGTGAAGTTTCTCTGCCCATGGTAAACCCAAAGTCCAGAACTGCTGCACTCTGGGGGTTTTTTTGTTTCTTCAGCAGAGCCTTGTGACTTTTCCTTTGTCTCTTTACTCGATGTAAGTCACTCAGTACATTCCCTGTTTCCACAGGAAAGGAGCAGGAACACCCATCCAGCAGAACTATAATAATTTGCCTTATTTTCTGTGTCAGTTTGTGCCCAAAAGAGAAATTATTCCAACAGAACCAAAAAGATGCAAGACTGAAACAATCTTTTATAAAAAGCTCCCTCATCACAGATTTTTGCAGCATGGTTTGTAACTCAGAAAAAGGGAAGGAGTTTGTGTGAAGCTTCATTGTCAGCTCAGAGCCTTGACCCTCCTCCCACCCACACAAAAATCAGGGATCACCAGAGCAGAGGGAAGGGGCTGCACACACCTGAATTTACTCTCCCCACCATGAGGGATGAGACAAAGACATTTCCTTTCACAGAATCCTGGAATGGTTTGGGTTGGAAGGGACATTAAAACACATCCAGTGCCACCCGTGCCATGGCAGGGACACCTTCCACTGTCCCAGGCTGCTCCANCATTCAGATCCACCCAGGATACTCTGAGATCCATCCAGATCCACTCAGGATCCTCTGAGCCCCATCCAGATCCACCCAGGATCCTCTGAGCCCCATTCAGATCCACCCAGGATACTCTGAGATCCATCCAGATCCACTCAGGATCCTCTGAGCCCCATCCAGATCCACCCAGGATCCTCTGAGCCCCATTCAGATCCACCCAGGATACTCTGAGATCCATCCAGATCCACTCAGGATCCTCTGAGCCCCATCCAGATCCACCCAGGATCCTCTGAGCCCCATTCAGATCCACCCAGGATACTCTGAGATCCATCCAGATCCACTCAGGATCCTCTGAGCCCCATCCAGATCCACCCAGGATCCTCTCAGCCCCATCCAGATCCACCCAGGATACTCTGAGATCCATCCAGATCCACTCAGGATCCTCTCAGCCCCTTCCAGATCCACCCAGGATCCTCTCAGCCCCATTCAGATCCACCCAGGATCTGCTGCCCACACTGCTGTAGATGAAGGCACACGTAAGAAATATTCTCTCCTTCTCCTAAATTAATGAAATGCCACAAGCTGTGTGTGGGATTAAACAAACATCATCCCAGTTAATAAATGCACCGTCAGTGTCCCAGGCCAAACCAGACTTCATTAAAATTTTCCTTTAAGAGAACACCTTAAAGTGAAGTCAAACCAACTAAAAGTGAGAAGAATTGAATGCTGAGGCATTTGCTTTAATTGGCTTTAACTTCTGCAGCCTAATGCAAAGCATGAGGCCCGTTAGAATTTGGCAGGCTGCTGCTTCTAAATTTAGGCTCAGAATTTGGGAGTGATGAGGGCTGGCAGAGCTGCAGCTAAAATTAGACCTGGATAGACCATGTCAGATGTGTCAAGAACCCACTGCAACTTCAACACTTTTAATGTTTTTCAAGCAGTCCCTTCCACCCAGCCAGAGTGAAGTTTATTTCAGATAATGATGGAGAGTTACTGGGCAGAATTCTTCCAGACTTGAGGAAAAACAATTCAGGAGAAAAGGGCCTGCTCAGATCTGATTTTTCCTCCTTCTCCTATTACCCCTCCTAAATCCTGGTCACCCTTGGCTGGATTTTAAAACATGCCTGCTCCAGCTCCCAGCTGTGGGAGTTTGGCCAACATTCAAAAAAAGAGGGACAAGGAGCTTTTTCTGGGGTGCAGCTGAGGCTGGACCTGGATTTGGAAGGGGAAAAGCTGCAGGACAGGCAGCCCTTGGGAAGCCCTTACATGGACACAGAACAGCATCTCCTGCAGGATCTCCTGCCCAGCACAGAGCACCCCAATTCCAAAGGCAGCAAGGATGCTTCAAGCAGCTTTTTGTGCCTGGAAGTAGCCAGGAAGATTTTCCTGACCTTCAATAATCAGGATTTATGCCCCTAGGGCTGAGGGTGCCTGTTCTCTTCAGTGTGTTCATTCTGATTTACCATTATCCAGCAGCTCTCTGATAGATCCCAGTGGATCCAGTGGACTCATGGCTCAGTTTGGATTGTTTTTCACATGGAAAAGTTTAGATTTTCCCACTCCCAAATACGATTCCATTTCAACTTTTCAATCAAAACAATTTCACCTCACAAAGACAAAGTTGTGTAGAAGGTCTGACTACACCACACCAGGTGTATTTTTAATTTCTAGGGGGTTTTTTTTGTCTTTTCTCAGCCTGAGTCTTTCCAGTCTCCATCCAGGAGAGCTTTTCCATTCCCTTCATCCTTTCTTCTCTGAGTCCTTCCCCCCTGGACCTTTCCTTGGAGCTGCAGATATCCCATGTGCCATTCCCTGGATTCCAGCCTTGGGGAGGGTTCTCAGGTTTCTCACAGCTTCCATGAACTTTGTCCCAGTTTGCCACGTCACTTATGGGATTTGCCATCACCCTCTCCCCAGATGTCTGGTGAGGATACAGAAAATGAGAAAAATCTGGATTTCAGCATTTCCCAAGAGGGAAAATCACAGCTCTGCTTTGCACCAGGACAGGTTGTGACTCCCAGGTTTTTTCCCTGGGCAACCCTTTTTCCTTAGGACATTTCCAATTGAGGGAGAAAAGTTCTCTCAACCAACAAAAGGTTATAAAGACAAAAAAAACTAAACAGAAAATGGGGAAATAGTTGAAAGAGAACTAGAAAGTATTGCTGGAGCATTTACAGGTCCAATAGAATCTGATTAGAATTATATAGGGGAAAAAAAGAACAAAAAAAAATGTTCTTCCCTTCCTCAGAAGTGAGAATAAAGAAAAGGATCAGGGAGAAAAAGACCTGAAAGGAGTGAAAATCAATAGGAGGAGTTACAAGGATTGAAAAGAGAGAGGAAAAGGAAAAGGAAAAGGAAAAGGAAAAGNGAAAAGAAAAAGAAAAAGGAAAAGGAAAAGGAAAAGGAAAAGGAAAAGGAAAAGGAGAAGGAGAAGGAAAAGGAAAAGGAAAAGGAAAAGGAAAAGGAAAAGGAAAAGGAAAAAAGCAGGGAAAGATCAAGAAGGGAATCAAGAGGGTTATGAAAAGGAATCTTTTCATGGAGGGGAGAAGAAAAAGAAAATACCTGAAAAATCCATGCAAATCAAGTCAAAGCACTGCAGGCAGTGGGAATGGGAAAGGAAGAGTAAGGAAAAGGGAAGGGAAAAGCAAGAAAAGGACCTGAAAAGCAGAGAAAAGTCTCTTAAGTATTGAAAAGGATAGGGAGTGGGAATAACAGCATGAAAAGAAAGGAAAAATATAAAATGGAAAAGCAAGGAAAAGACAAGGAAGGAAGAGGGGAAAAAGAAATTAAATTACCCAGAAAAAGCATGGAAGAGATGGGAAAAAAATGGAAAATAAGTCAAAGCAGGGAAAAGCAGGGAGGGGATGGAAAAATGAGGAAAGGAAAGAAGAAATGCACCTGAAAAACATTTGGGAAAAGGTGGAGGAGGGAGGGGAAAGAAATTTGAAAAGCAGTGAAGTGAGGAAAGGAAGCACAGAAGCACCCCAAAAGTATTGAAATAATGGGGGAAATAAAAAGGGGAAAAGAGAAAAGATTGGAAAGAAGAGAGGAAAAGACCTGAAGGGAAAGAAAAGTGGGGGGAAAGCAAATGCAAATCAAGGGTGGCAAAAGAAGTGGGAAAGACAGGCAGGAAAAAAGCAGGAAAGATGGGAAGTGAAAAGAAAATACAGGGAAGAATAACAAAAATAATGGGGAGGTGTTGAAAGATCCTGAAAAAATAATGGAAGAGAACTCAAAGAAAGAGAGGAAAAGTCAAAGCAGGGAAAAATCTGAAAGCACCAAGAAGAAAAAGGGGAAAAAGGAAAGACTTGGGAGGAAACCAAAAGGGGAAGAAGGAGGCAGAGGAAGGGAAGAGTAGGGGAGGGGGAGCAAGAAAAAACAGGGAAAGAATAACAGGAAACCAAAAGCAGGGAAGACACAGGAAAAGCTGTGAAAAGAAAGGAAGAGAATTAGCAGGGAAAGGAAAGAAATACAGCGAGAAGGAAAAGCAGAAAGTCCGGGAAAGCAACAGGGGAGAGAAAGCAGGGAAAAGCAGTGGGGAAAGAAGGGAAAGACAGACATGGAAAAAGAAGGGGGAAAAAGAAAAGCAGAGGGAAAATTGAAAGCTGAAAGATGGGAAAAGGAGGGGAAAAATGTGAAAAGGGAGAAAAAGTGTAGGAAGGGGAGAAGGGTCAGAGTGGAAAGTAGGAAAGGGGAAGGAGAAGCACTGAGAAAAAACAGGAATTTGGGAGGCGGGGAGAAAAGATTTTGAAGTATTCCTGAAGAGGGAAATGAACTACAGCTTCAACTTAAAAGCAAATGAAAAGAGCATTAAAATTCTTTTAGCCGAAGTTACAATGTTGGACTTCTGACAAAACTCGGGCACCGTTCCCATGAAGGAACTCTGTGACACCTCTGCTTTTCCAAGTCCTGGCTCCTGAGATTCCTGGATTTCTCCTCCCAGGTCACTGAGGTTGTGACACTCAAGCTTTGAGGACTTCATTCCCACAGCCCTGCCGGGGATTGGGAATGTTGGGGGTCTGTCCAGGGCCAGGAGCTGGAATGGATGATCCCTGGGGATTCTTCCCACTCAGAACATTCCATGATTCCATGATTGATATCCCTCAGCTAACTCTTGACTCCAAAGGTCTCCAAATTAGGAAAGGCTTTGTTGAGTTTAGCTCACTGTGCTCCGTTCAGGATGAGCCTTTCCTCCTGTCGTGGGTAAAGGGAACTCCTCCATCATCATCATCATCATCATCATCATCCCTGCAGTCTCAGAATTATTAATTCCATCTACCAGCTGCTGATATTGATGGGAAGGAGTCCTGGATTCCTGCCTGAGCTGGCTGGCAAAAAAATCTGAAGGAAAGGAGAGCTTGGAAACACAACAGGAAGTGATAAAGATGTCCCCAGCTGGGGAAGGGGAAGAGAGATCCTGAAGAAATATTTAATATTTTTATATTATTATTTTCTGCTTGAGATCATCCATTAGTTTCTTCAGAACAAACAAATTCTGTGTTTAATTTTCCATATATCATTTTCCAGTCATTAACTCACTGGTTTTTGACAATTGACATCCATCAAATCCATTTCCTTTCTCAAGGGGAGGCCCACAGGAGGGGATTTGGTTCTTAATTTCTCATACCTTAGCCATGCTCCTCTTTTATTACTCAACACCACAAGCAATACCCATAAAATCTGAAGTTTCGAGAAATTGTCATAATTCCTGTGATTTTGCAAAAGATTCCTAAGTCAGTGCTCAGCAGGACTCAGTGATCACACAACAACAGATCTGAGAAGTTTTTAACCATTTTTTAACAGAATCAAAGAAAGTTTTGGGTTGGAAGGAACCTTAAAATTCATCCATTTCCACTCCCTGCCATGGGCAGGGACACCTCCCACTGTCCCAGGCTGCTCCAGCCCCAATGTCCAACCTGGCCTTGGGCACTGCCAGGGATCCAGGGGCAGCCACAACCTTTGCCAGTGTTTTACCACTCATGGTAAAAAAAATCTTCGTTGTATTTAACCTAAATCCAGCTCCTTAATGTTGAAAGCCATTCCTCCTTGTCCTGTCCCTCCATCCCTTGTCCCAAGTCCCTCTCCAGCTCTCCTGAAGCCCCTTTAGGTACTAGGAGGGGCTCTGAGGTCTCTCTGGAGCCTCCTCCAGGCTGAAAAACTCCAACTGTGATTAACTCTGATGTTTCAGAACATCGACCATAAAATATAATGAACAGCAACTACAAACCCCCTCAGGTTTAGGTAGATCCCATAAATTTGACAGGGCTCCTATGGAGAATTGCTGAAATCAAATCAAGGCATCTTCATCAGTGAGGAAGGAACAGCTCAACAGTCATGAGGTGGAAAACTAAAAACCAACTGCAAATTTCCAACATGAAGTTGTTTCTTCATGTTGCAGAGCCCCACAAAAATGGGGATATGGAACAGAAAATCACTGTTTGACCAGGTGCCTTCCTTTGCTGGGCAGGTATTGTGCACTTTAATCATTCCAAGTAAAATATCACAGAATTTGGGAATCCCTGGGGCTGGAAAAGCCCTCCCAGCCCTTGCAGTCCCAGCTGTGCCCATGCCCTCCTTGTCCCCAGCCCAGAGCACTGAGTGCCACCTCCAGGTGCCACCTCCAGGGATGGGCACTCCAAAGCTCCCTGGGCAGCCCCTGCCAAGGCCTGAGCAGCCTTTCCATGGGGAAATTCCTGCTGCTGTCCAAGCTGAGCCTGCCCTGGCCCAGCCTGAGGCCGTTCCCTCTCCTCCTGTCCCTGTTCCCTGGAGCAGAGCCCGACCCCCCCTCCCTGCCCCTCCTGTCAGGGACTTGTGCAGAGCCACAGGGCCCCCCTGAGAGAATTCCAATAAATAAATTATCCAAAAGTCAGGCCAAACACCAACTACCCTCAGGAGAACAACTCCCAGCAATAATTCTACTCTGCAGCCACTTCCTTGTGTATCTTTGGCCACAAAGACACTTCCTTCCTATCCAGAAGTTCCAGACTGATCTTATTGGGATGAATTTATTCCATAAACCAACACAACACATTCTGTGTCACCAGGCTGGAGTTTCCACTCACTCCCTTATTAGAAAGGATGTTCCTGATGGGCTTCAACAGGAATTATTCCACAGAGGATCTTCAAAAGTCTTTTTTTCAGTTGTCCAGGATAAAATATAAGCACATGGATGGTGTGATGAAAACAAGGATGGCAGAGTGATAAATAATGGAGATGAGTCACATTTCCAGGTGAATCCAACCCTTGTGGCATCCAGGCCCCTCCAGACACCACTGTACTTACAGGATGGAATCCTAAATCCTGGCAGAGCAGCCATTCCCAAAGGACTGAGCAATCAGGATGGAGAATCATCTAAATTTACAATCTTTTAATGCAAAGAACTGAGGCTGAAAGGTTGAAAACTGCAATCCTGGGAGGGATAAACAGACAAGGAACCGAGTGAGAGGTTCAAGGATCTACCTGCACCTCCTGCAAGCACACGGCAGGACTGGCACCACTCCCAGGGGCTGTGTGCAGCAATTCCAGCTTTAAAATGGGTTTGAAAACATCTGAGGTTTCAGAAGAGCCATAAGAGCTTTACAGTTAAAGGATTTAAGGAGGTTAATCAAGTAAACATATTTTTTATGTGGAATAGTTTCAAACTGGAGCTGTTACTCGTCGTTCTGCCAGGCTCTGGTGGCCACCAGCTGTAACTCAGCAGCCCCAGAACCGAAGGAGGACTGGGAGCATGGAAATAACCTGGCTGAATCACTCCAGAGACAGGGTAAACTCCTCCTGTTTGGCAGAACCTACAGGAAAATCAGCTTTGTCCAAACCAGGCCCTCCTGCACCCAAAGCAGGGAGCTGGTGATGCAGGAGGAACTGGGCTGGGTTCTGGGGATAAGGGCAGGCCAGTCCCAAAATCCCATTCCAAGGCCACAAAACCAGCTTGTCTGGGATAGGGAGGAAGCTGCAGAGCACATCAGAACACTCAGACTAAGAGATGAGGATTAAAGAACTCAAACTACAAGCACAGTCCATGAGAATCAAGCAGAGCTGTGTTCACACATCAGTGATTTGCAGACCTCGCTGGTTTTCAATTAAAAACTCCAAATTAGCTGTTACGCCTCCAACTTTTACTTTCATATTTTTAAGTCTGTTTCAATGTATCTGATATTTACATATTATAGTATAATTATACCTACCATACCATGGCTTGGAGTAGGTTAATTGCATAGGAAGACTTACTACGTTTACATTTTTTTTCTTAAATTACTCCTTTTTTTTTTCCTTTTTTNNNTCCTTTTTTTTTCCTTTTTTTTTTTTTTTTTTTTACCTTTTTAAAAAGCACAGTAAAGAGTCTGAGGACAAATTATTCAACTGTTTATCATACATAAGACTGCATGACTATAATACAAAGGGCTTGTCTTTTCATTTAACGTTACAATATACACAGCAAGTCCGGACTAGATCTTACAATCTGAACACAGGTATTTAACCTTTTCCATGCTGTTTATGTTTACAATGCACAGAAGTCCTGTAACCAAACTGTGTAGTAAAGCACACAAAACTGGACTGTAACATAACACAGTATGCAGAAGCACTGGATTTTATGATTATTTTTTTTTTTCTTCTTGATGTAGAGGTTATTTCTTTGAACTGCTTTAGGTTTGGTGGGGTTTTTTTTTTTTGGCGCTTGCTAAAGGGGTGGCAACGGCGCGTGGGGTGTTACCCAGATTCCATCTTACCCTTATATTCCTAGACAGCAGTAAGAACTGGATTCCTTTTTTTTTTTTAAATATTTGCTAAACTCAGCATCCTTTTCTAAGGTAACAGCCTTCCAAATCCTGTAAACTTCTCTGAATTACTGAGCTTTGAAAGAAAACAAAAAAAAAACAAAAAAAAAACCAAAGGAAAAAAAAACCAAAAAAAACCATCAAAAACAAAATAAAAAAAAATGGGGGGAAAAAAGAATCTGCTTTCATCCACAGGGTTGATGTGTTGGTACAAAAAGAAATATTTTGCTAAGAAAACTATGATTTACAAAAAAAATGCTAATCCCAAGGATTCATTCCCATTTACATGGTAGTCAGCTGCTGTGTTGCCACTTTGAGTATAAAAAATTCCACCTTTTCGACTGAAAAAAACGACTTGGCCGCATGGAATTGACCATTTGCTGCTAAAATTAACTTTTCCAAGGGCTTACTGGCAGAGGTAGATCACTGCTTCTGTAAGAGAGGATGGGCAACACCGTTCACCTGGGATGGGCAACCAAGGAACTCACCTTTGTTCTTTCACCAAGGGTTTTTTTTTTTTCATGCAGCTTTTTTTGTTTTTCCTTTTCCCACAAAAAATAAAATAAAATAAAATAAAATAAAATCTCTTGGATGGGCCCATAAATTTTGCAACTGCCAAGCTGACTGTGTTATATTAAGGCAGCATTACCCAAAAATTAGGCACCTGTTAAATACAGCCTGCTAACCTCAGGTCTCCCGTGAGGGTTTTGCTTTACTCAGCCTATTATTTTTTTGGACCTGTTCATGCAATCAAGGTCTTTGCCTTCAAGTTTACAATTATGTTAATAAGGAATACAAGAATCAACTGCTGGTTTCATAGCTTCTGGATCTAGTGTCCCTTTTAACCTTCAGAAGCCTGAACACATTGATAATGTAACAGATGTTATAGTCTCCAAGTAGATGTCAATCTATTATCTTCAGTACACAGATTGCTGTAAATGTATTGGCTATGAATTCAACAACAGTTCCAGTTTTGTTTAAGCAATAGTACAGCCATAATTTTTCAACTGACATTTAAAAATGGTCTAGTTACACCTTGTGTCAAAGTGCAGAACTGCTACATTATTGGTTACAGACATCTATGTGCTATAAAAACAGCTTTGGTACAATAAATTATCAAAAAAGAAAATAAATTTTTGTAAAATTCACAGCATAATTGTGAGGCAAAAAAGCAGTCACATAAAATTCTGCATTTTTTTTTTTTTAAAAATGTTCAGGATGAACAGAAGACGTCTTTGTGCAGAAGTAATGGTGGAGAAAACCACGTGCCGAGAAAAAGCAAAAGAAAAAAGTAAAAAGCAGGAAGGGACACAGTTGTAGCTATTTCCATCAAACGCAAACCACTACTCCTGTGACCTTCAACCAATAAGGAAGTCAACTTTATGACACACGCAAAGTGACCTTGCAATACCTTACAATAAGTGGGTCACAAAAGTCTATTTTAAAAGAAAGGCCTCTTGAATTACCCATTCTCTGTGTTTTCAGCATTAAGGACTGTCTGCAAAAGCATGTCCAAAAGTGATTGCATCTGAAATGGTAGGCTCTTCTAACTTAAGAGTCCAAATCCATAAGGCCAAAGGTTATCCCAAAGACCACCACTTAGACCTCCCCAGGACTGGCCAGGACCGACCCGTTGATTGCTTCTCAGTGCACCTCAGTTATGAAACCAGTCAGATTTCCATCCTAACTGCCCGTGGGCTCCAAAAGGTGGCACCCACAGAATTCCCATCACAATTGCTGCTTTGATCCTCAGTAGATTCAGAAAAGGAGAGTTCTGCTCACCGCCACTTCGCATGCTCAATGTGCCTCACAAACTCCGTCACAACCGTCCCTTTTTACAGCTGAAGAATAATATATTTGTGTAATCTGAAGGTCCCTCTTTCTTACAGTACTGCATTTCTGTGCCCATGGTTGTTTGGGGAACTAAAAAAAATATATATATTACTCACTCCCCCTCCCACCCACAAAACTTCAAAGGGCCTTTTTTTAGAAATCATGTGCAATGCCTTTAAAAAGAAACTAGTTTGCAATCTATGACTAACATTTGAACAATAACCCCTGTCGAATGAGAGCAAAAAAAAAAGAAAAAAAAATTTAAAAATAAAAAAATCAAAACCCCTCCCCAAAAAAACCAAACTATGACTAGGTTATGGCAAGTTAAAATGGGGGAAGCAAAAGGTGAACACCACTAAGCTATCGGTTAAGGTGGGTCCAGACATGGCTCTTAAAAAAAAAAAACAACCAAAAAAACCTCCCCCCAGCAAAAAACCAAAAAAAACCAAACTTCATTGTCCCTTTGCAATCTTTTCAAGTTTAAAAAAATAGTCAACTTTGCCCTCCTGTAGCGGTTCAGTGAGTTTATCTCCTTCTGATTCAAGCAGCTTTGCACTTTGTTTTTTGGAAAAACACCACTTCTATAAAAACACACAAGAAACAAACTTAGTTTCAGTTTAGTCACGAGCTAGCCACAGGACTTTGCTGAACACAAACTCCTGTCATGGGAGACTCTTCTCTATCAATGCCTTGCCTCATGGCAAGGTGTCCTTCAGTCATGTAATGAGCAGGACCTGTATTAGCAGAAAACTGGTACGTGGGATGTCCAGCTATGCCAGTTTCTTGGCGCGGATTAGAGTAGACTGTTAAATTCATGTCCATAGCTCCGTTCTGTCCAAAGTCCAAGGTATTAGCAGCCACTGGGCGGTTCTGATAGGCCTGATTGCCTTGGTTACCAGTAGAGGAGGAAGATGTAGAGGAAGAAGTAGTTGAGGAAGACAGGGATGTCATGGAGTGGTGACTGTGGCCCACCTCCATAGAATCCTGGGTGGAGGAGCTGTTTGTTGGAGAATTGTAGACTCTCGGCCTGGTCCGGCTGCCCAAGGCTTGCTGTCCATGGTGGTGGTGGTGGTGGTGGTGATGGTGGTGGTGGTGGGAGCTGTTGCCATGGTGATGGTGTAATGCGTTCTGTTGCTGAGGGTTTACATGGAAGGTGGTTTCTTGAACCGGGTGGTTCTCCACGGTGACCTGGGTGGGAGCTTCGGTGGCTGTCCAACCGATGGGAGGAGGAAACTGCTGTCGAACCTGCACAATCCAAAGCAAAATGTTGAGACTCAAAGCTGTCATTTCACCAAAACACAGAATCATAAAGGTTGGAAAAGACCTCCAAGACCATCCAACCTCTGACCACCTTGTCGACTGAGCGTCACATCCAGTCGGTTCTTGGATAACACACGAGGGATTCC
This sequence comes from Rhabdornis inornatus, assembly GCA_013397075.1. Lineage (NCBI taxonomy): Eukaryota > Metazoa > Chordata > Aves > Passeriformes > Rhabdornithidae > Rhabdornis > Rhabdornis inornatus. The sequence goes on from VWZS01006651.1 coordinate 220,599, forward strand.
ATTATTTGTATTTATGCCAATTTTTTAAAACGTAAACCAAGCCCTGCAGTTGCACAATTATTCTACAAATGCAGGCATGTACTTAAGAATAATTTCCAATACTTCTCTATCTTGAACAACATGAGAGATCAGGTTTTTCACATTTATGCCAATTTTTTAAAATGTAAACCAAGCCTTGCAGTTGCACAATTATTCTAAAAATGCAGGCATGTACTTAAGAATAGTTTCCAATACTTCTCTACCTTGAACAATATATGAGAGATTAGGTTTTTCGTATTTATACCAAGTTTTTTAAACTTTAACCAAGCCTTGAAGTTGCACAATTATTCTAAAAATGCAGGCATGTACTTAAGAATAATTTCCACTATTTTTCTATATATACCATAAGAAAAATGAATGCACATCCTGGATGTTATTTTCAAATAGTTAAAGGAGTTCTNTATTTATGCCAATTTTTAAAAACTTTAACCAAGCCTTGCAGCGGCACAATTATTCTAAAAATGCAGGCATGTGCTTAAGAGTATAATTTCCAACACTTCTCTATTTTGAACAATGTATGAGAGATTAGGCTTTTCGTATTTATACCAATTTTTTAAAACTTTAACCAAGCCTTGAAGTTGCACAATTATTCTAAAAATTCAGGCATGTACTTAAGAATCATTTCCACTATTTTTCTATATATACCATAAGAAAAATGAATGCACATCCTGGATGTTATTTTCAAATAGTTAAAGGAGTTCTGATAAGTGACTTTGCTGTCAAAATTATAAGAGCAGCTTTACATTTCAGTAATAATAACAGCATTTGTATAACCCTTAGAAAAATAAAGCCCTGACCTCTGGCTGAGGAGCCTGGAGACAATAAGCAAAGCAAATGAAATTAAAATGTCACAGCTCATACCTTGAAAGGTGCCAACAGCTTTAGAGGAACCTCTGGAACAACAGAGCTGATTAAAGGCTACTAAAAGAGCAAGATCAACCTACACACCAATTAATTGTCCACACGGGGGAGAATTTATAGTTTTATGTGCTCTGCACCAAGATGGTGTGCATNTGCACAATTATTCTAAAAATGCAGGCATGTACTTAAGAATAATTTCCACTATTTTTCTATATATACCATAAGAAAAATGAATGCACATCCTGGATGTTATTTTCAAATAGTTAAAGGAGTTCTGATAAGTGACTTTGCTGTCAAAATTATAAGAGCAGCTTTACATTTCAGTAATAATAACAGCATTTGTATAACCCTTAGAAAAATAAAGCCCTGACCTCTGGCTGAGGAGCCTGGAGACAATAAGCAAAGCAAATGAAATTAAAATGTCACAGCTCATACCTTGAAAGGTGCCAACAGCTTTAGAGGAACCTCTGGAACAACAGAGCTGATTAAAGGCTACTAAAAGAGCAAGATCAACCTACACACCAATTAATTGTCCACACGGGGGAGAATTTATAGTTTTATGTGCTCTGCACCAAGATGGTGTGCATTACCTGTGGGCTGTGTGTTTCACAGTCCATAGCTTGAACAGCAGCAGTGAAGTGCCCACCGCTGTGTCGATGCTGGTGTGTGGGGTCCGACCGCGCCCTTCCGCTGTTGCTCGTGCCAGAAGATCCACCTGGAAAACCCCAACAGGCTCAGTGACTAAAGGGACACAGATTTCCAGCTATGAAACAATGGCAGCATAAAGATTTATAAAGTGCTTCAAGGGAAAAGTATAAGATCAATGTTAATCACTCACATTTTTGCTCATCTAGTTGGGTTTTGGGGGGTTTTCTGTTTACCTGTTCCAGCTGATTAAAATAATTGTTTAGTGATCATGACTGGTATTTTTTGACAGTATGGAAAAAAAAATTAACATTTCACAGAACCATGGAATATTATGAGTTGAAAGGGACCCACAAGGATCATCCAGTCCAACTGCACCCCAACAATCCCACCCTGGGCATCCCTGGCAGCGCTGTCCAAATGCTTCTGGAGCTCCGGCAGCCTCAGGGCTGTGCCCATTCCCTGAGGAGCTTGGGCAGTGCCCAACATCAGGAAGCAGAATTTTATCACCTGTTCATGAACAAAACCCACCTGAGCTTGAAGATGTACTAGAGGTGGTTCCTGAAGACTGTGACTGCTCCATGGCAGGACTCGTGGACACGCTGTTACTCGTGTTGGTACCTTCGTCCGCCGTTTTCTTGAAGAAACTGTGCTGCAGGGCGTAGTAGGGCTGGATTCGTGTCTTGGGGTCATAGTCAAGCATCCTTAAGATGAGGTCTTTGAACTTCAAGTAGTCAGCTACAGTATGACCTGACTCCCCAGCACGGCGCCCACCCGGCCCTCCTGTCTCAACTCCCAGGATATTGTGGAGTTTGCGAGTTGCCGGTGGTTTGTATTCCTGTGGGGAGGGAGGAAGGGCTTGGAATCAATGTGTGAAGACTTGGGGGTGTGTGCACAGATTCCATATCAAAAGAATATTTGATATTCCAAATCAAACCAGGAAACTATTCAACACGACAGGAAATGTTATTTAATTGACAAGACAGAACAAAATAAACAACAAAGCTGCATCTTCAATAAGATGAACCAAAACAAAGTAACAACTCACCACTTTATATATATTTTTAAATATGTATATATATTATCATCCTAATTGTTTTACCTACCCTTTTTCCATCTTTGGTCTTCTTCAAGTTCCAAGTGCTATCTGGCAACTTCTCAAAGAACTTTCTTGCTTTGGGTGCTTGGTCGAGAATGTGGGTTGGTGGTATCCCCAAAACTTCCACTATTTTATTCATCTGATCCACCTGTCCCAAATAAAATGGGGTTGTGAAGGACCAGTGACAGCCAGCCCAGCTGTGGCACAAGCTACTCACACAAGTTCTAAGTTAATTAATTTAAGAAGAATTTAATATGGACAAAACAAATTAAGTAGTAAGAGGGAGACAGAAAATTATGAACGGGCAATTTTGTGTCCTGACAAAAATCCTGTTATTGATGTTTAATCCTTTCAGAATTACCAGACTTCCCTAATTTATGCATTCCAATTAAACAGATGAAAATCATGATGGGAATTCACAACAAAAAACCCAGTTCCTGGTATAGAACTTACCTCATTTGCCCCACTAAAGAGAGGCTCTCCAGTGTGCATCTCGACTAAAATACACCCAAGGGACCACATATCAATTGCAAGGTCATAAGGCATTCCCAGTAGCACCTCTGGTGATCGATAAAAACGACTCTGGATATATTGGTATATCTGCAATAAAAGCATCTCCAAGTCACAATCACACACAGCACCCCAAGAGAATGAAAATTCCAAGTGACAAAACAAAACTGCCATGAAATTCCATTTTGGTGCAGGGAAAGATAAGATATCAGGGATAATAAAATCTATACGTTCGTTACAGTAATTCAAGTATCTAATTGTTAATTTTCAGGAAAACATGCTCATGTTCAGCTTGAGTCGTGTCACAATTTCGAAATTGTGATTCTTAACATTTCAAAATTATCTCATTATTGATAAATAATGGATTTGGATAAATAATTCAGATGTCATTTCACCTCCTGGTGTCTTCCTTCAGCCCTTCCTTTTAGTTTATAACAGAAAGTTCTTTTATTAATCTAAATCTGTCTCATTGCTGCTTTCAATACAATATTCCATATTCTGATCCACTCTTCCTAAATTTATTCTGGAAAAAAGCAACGGGGTGCTACCGGCCAGTGCCAACTCCTCAAGAGACAATTGGGGCATTTGAGGTGAAGTTAGTTCATGAGTTCCTGAATTCTTTTCCTAATGATCCAAACTGCAGTGTCTCTAATCATAAACATGCTAAAGGAACACTCATGGAAAGAGGAATATAGATGGAATAAGATAATAATAAAAGAGTATTTTTAAAATTTATTTATCTTTACCTCATTTTTTGTTTTATTTGTTAGCACTGCAGATTTCTACAATCAAGTGCTGATACATTCTCCACTGACATGGCACAAAAAGACAGCGAAGGAGAAATAAAAAAGCATGGAAAATTTATCTTATGGTGGATTTTTATCTACTGGGGCACTAAAGGAAATGGTGGATTGTCAAATTGTTCAAAATAAGATGTGGATGTGGCACTTTTGGACTTGGTTTAGTGGTGAATGTGGGGCTGCTGATTCATGGTTGGACTTGATCTTAAAGATCTTTTCCAACCTTGACAATTCTGGGATTCTGACACTCGTATTTAAAGCTCTTGTGGACTGTGGATCTCTATTTAAAAATGAGTAATTGTTTTAAATCCATCATGAATGAAGTTTCAATGAGCTAGATGAGAATTATAACTTTAAAATCCTGCATTTTTCAGCAGCATAAACAGAATTTTCACCCATTTCCCCCCAAAACTTACCCTCTGCCCAAGCTGACACGAACTGCCAAAATCCACGATCTTGATGGCGCTCCTTTTGGGGTTGCAGAGCAGGATGTTCTCTGGTTTTAGGTCACAGTGAATGATGCTGAGCTCAGGGGTGGCCAGGAAGAGCAGGGCCGTGCACATCTGCTGCGCGAACTTGCGCGTCAGGTTGAGGGACACGCCGCGGAAGTTGGTGTTCCTCAGCAGGTCGTACAGGTTGTAGGACAGCATCTCAAACACCAAGCACAGGTGGTTCCTGAACATGAAGTGGCGCTTCAAATGCACTGGGGAAAAGGGGGAAACGTCATTAATGCACACTGAGAATTGTGGGTTAATTACAACACAGCATGGAGGAAAGAGGAGCATCAATCAAGTAACAGAGCACCATTTTTCTTTCCTGGTTCTGTGGCATTTACAAAATATTTCTGCCATGCTTGGAGGACAAGAGGACATTTTCACATCCTCAGGCACACCTCAGTAAAACTGGAAAATCTTGTGAAATCTTTTACTTTAATCAATGGGTAGGAAGCTGAGCGTTGAGTAAAATAAGAGCATTGGGTTTTTTCCTGGTTCTGTGCTCTTTACAAAATATTTCTGCCATGCCTGGGGTACAGAGAGACATTTTACACATCCTTGGGTGCAAAAACTTGTGAAATCTTTTAAATACTTTACTCAATGTGTAGGAAGCTGAGCGTTGAGTAAAATAAGAGCATTGGGTTTTTTCCTGGTTCTGTGTTATTTATGAAATATTTCTGCCATACTTGGAGGACAAGAGGACATTTTCACATCCTCAGGTGCACCCCAGTAAAGCTGAATTAACCAAAAACTTGTTAAGAAATACATTATCAAAATAAGTTATCACTCCCTTATATTTACAGAGGAAATATTTAATTGTGAGAATAATTTAAAATACAGAATGACGTCACCGCAATTTATAAGCGGATAACTTCAATTGTTAACACTGATTTAATTGCTGTAACTTCAATTAATAAAATTGATCAATATCCCCAAGGAATTGTCTTCATTTCCTTCAATCTCAGTTTATGAAAGGAACCAATCCAAGCCTTTTTTTTTCATTAAGTAAGTGAAATATTTGTCACATTCCTCTGTTCAGCAGGGTTTGCAAACCTTCAGGTTGTCACAAGAAAATTGAAACAGGAAAAAAATTTCAGAGAAAAAGCAACACACTCTCCTTTCTGGCATAACAGAATCTTGAATATGAGCACCATGAGAATTCAGACTTTTAATTAAGGTGGGTTTTTGGACAGCTTGGTGTCCATGGATTTGTTTTCTCCATCATCCCAGAGCAGTTCCTTCTGTGTACTTTATTTATAACTCACCTGAGATGGCACATTTTGCTCCCACCCTGATACCATTTCCTGCCACATATCCTTTTCCAAATTCCTGTTCTCTCACCTTTGGAATTCTCCTCCCACCCACCATTCCATGTCCTGCTGGGTTTCCTACACTTGATTCCAACTCCTCCCCACACTTCCTGAGCTCACTGGACCCACCAGCTTGGCAGGAACCACCAAATATCATCACAAATGTTCCAAAACAGATTTGGAAATCAGCTGAAAGCAGCCTAAGCTCTACAGCAAGATCTAAACCATTCATAATCAAATCAAAATGAGGAGTAATTAATTCAATACCTATGTAGTACTTCATCTCAGTGTCATGTTTGTTCATCAGCTCAAGCAGTCTCACTTCAATCTGGGCCTGGTTTAGGAAAGCCTTCTTGTTTTTGATGATTTTGATGGCCACCCACTCCTGCTCCACTCGGTCATAAGCCTTCACAACCTGCAAGAGAAGCCAAATCCATCAGGAAAATCCAATTTTCAAAATCCACCTGAACTCCTTTTTTCACCTTTCTCAATTCCGAATTTTTAATTCTATTTCTTCTGATGATACAACAATAAAGCTACAACTGATTTGGTGACATTTATTGCAGTGATGTCACTTTATATGCAAATAAAGTTATCTAAAACAACACTGTAAAAGGACTGATAAGTCTGAGAAAAACTAAAAACTGCAAAATAAAAGTTCCATCCTCCTTCCAGCCTTGGCTAAAGCTGCAACCAGTCAAAACAAATGCAGCTAATGACATTTATAAGAGGTAAGATCCTGCACTAATTATTGTTTTAATTTAAAAACCCAATTCAAACTAAAAACCTAACTCAAACCAAAACGAAACTCAAGTTAAAAATGTCAACAGATGGCAAAAGGTGGAGGATTTCTCATTGTACAATGCAACACACACTGAAATATAATTAAATGTTTTCTGTAGTAACATGAAATAACACAAAATATGAGTGTCTGAAAAGGCACTCAGGATGACAAGACTGAGAAAAAAAGAGTTTTCATTTCAAAACGAAGTAGCAATAGCACTTCAAATTAAATACAACTGTGATCCACAGAAATTATATAAATACAGAACGAGCCATTACCTGTCCAAAGGATCCTTTGCCGATTAAAGAGTCGATTTCATAGCGGTCCATCCACTTCTCCCCATTTTTCACAATGTAGTCGTAGTTGTCATCATCATAACCATCATTGTAAACTTTCCTCTCCTTTTTGTGACTGGAATCATCTCCCTGGCCCTGCTGATGCCGCCGTTTTTTTTTTGCATAGTAAACCTGGAGGGGGAAAGGAGCTTCCTTAAGAGCCCTGCTTAGTACAGCAGCTCAAGAAAGAGGAAAATCAACTTTTATTCAGCATCCTGTGGCTTTAAAATGCAACTCCTACAAGTGGAGAACCAAGCAATCCTCTCCTCCTGTTGCTGCGTTTGAAGTCAGGTCATTATTCCAAAGGAAAGTCTTGAATAATTGAAGAACTGGGAAAGCAGAGCTAAAGACATGTACTAACACTAATAAATAACAGTAATACCACTGACAAATGTACTAACACTAATAAATAATAATAATAACAACACTGATAAATGTAGTAACACTGATCTCCAGAGTTCACAGTTGCCAAAGGAACAGCAACAGCCCAGCACATTGTGCACACAGTAAAATTCAAAATGCTAACTAGCATGGAAACAAGAATTACCACTTGATCTTCCCACAAGACTGGGAAAGAATTCCAAGGAAGTCATTAATCACCACAAAAAATCCTTCACATTCCCTTTAATTGTCAAAAGTCTGAAACTTACTGATGCTTTCCTGTATTAACCTGAACAACTTTATATTTTCCATTTGTCAATAATATTTAATTCAATCATTTAGGGAAAACACTTCAGCATTTTCCTTAAAAGCTCTTAGAAACATTAATAAAGTTTTACTGAGCTCAAAGTGTGCTTGTGCCACTTTTGTCTCCTTGCCCTGCCAGCTCAACATGTGTTTATAAAACAAGAGAAAATAAATCCCAGGATAAAAGATTTCCTGTGTGCTGGACAGAAAACAGGACCACAACAGCCATGACCTCAAACAAGACCTGAACAACTGAAAGAAAACTTGATTTTTTGGATCTCTTGATCAGACTATTTGTAGAAAATCCATTTAAATCATCAGCAAACATCAGGTCACATTAAAGACAGCTGCAGCCATTACCTCATTAATATGCTTGTATGTTTTGATCAAATCTACGGAGAGTTTCCTCAATGGAGCAGTGGCTGGATCACGAAAAGTTTGGGGCATCCGCCTCTGCAATGGGAATATGGCAGAAATTAGAACAAAAATAGGAATTTAATGGTAAGGTTACTACATTAAATTGTGAAATTCCTCACAGAAATGAGCTATTTAAATGCAACAGGTTTTGTTGTTTTTTTTTTAACTGACAGTAAAAAAATACCCCACCCCCAGTTTAGTTACTTTTTGATATATTAGCACTTTTTAATATATTAAGAATTTTTCAAAAAGGAGTAAATTCCAAGATTCCTACCTCTCCTCCCACTACACCCAACAGGTTTAATCCAAATCTCCTCTGACAACAAAGACTCTCCTCCATCATTGCTCCCCCTCAGCACTGACACATGAACTGTCACCATCTTTAAGGTACAGCTCCAAAGGAACTTCACAGGAAATTCCTTTGGAAGTTCACAGGAACTGCTGGAGAACTGAGCCAGCTCATCATATTCAACTACATTTAATTCCAAATAAGAATAAAATCCAGGACTACCAAAGACAAACCACCTCCAAAGGTTGTGTCCAGCACTGCCAGACGAGCTCTGGGAATTCTGTCCCACCCAGCCAGAGTCTGATGGGGACTCTGGAGAGTGGCTGATCCCTCAGCCTGCTCCTCTCTCCATCCCAGAGCACAGATGGCTCTGGAATATCCCCAGCGAGGAGACTCCAGCCCCTCTCTGGTCCCTGCCCAGGACAGAAGTTGTGCCTCCTGTGCAGGGGGAATTGCTGGGCTCAGTCCCTGCCCGTGGCTCTGGGGCCATTGCTGGGCCCTGGAGCAGAGCCTGGGACTGCTCGGAGCCTGCCTGCACACAGGGACAGACAGAGACAGGGACAGACAGACAGACAGGGACACCCAAGGACACCCAGGGAACCCAGGGACAGACAGCCAGGGACAGCCAGGGCTGAGGCCCCTCTCAGCTGGGGCTCCTCTCCAGGCTGAGCAGCCCCAGCTCCCTCAGCCTTTCCTGGGCACGGAGATGCTCCAGGCCCTTGCTCAGCTCCAGGAGCTCCTGTCCCTGCTGTGCTGAGGAGCCAGAGCTGGGCACAGCAGCCCAGAGGTGCCTCCAGGGCTGGGCACAGGGGCAGGATCACCCCTGACCTGTGGGAATGCTCATCCCAGTGCCCCCCAGGACACCCTTGGACACTCTGCTGGCTCAGGGACAGCTCGGTGTCCCTCAGGTCCTGCCCCAGCAGGTCACCCCCAGCCTGAGCTGCTGCCTGGGGTTGTTCCCCTCCAGGCACAGGACAGAAAACCTCAGGGTGAGTTTAAGCAATTCCGTTGGAGAAAAAGCTTGTTCCATGGATGATTTCCATCAGTGTCACTGAATTAATAAATGAGTTATTAAGTGGAGGTGTCCAAGGAAGGCCTGGAGGTGGCACTCAGTGCCCTGGGCTGGGGACAAGGTTGGCATTGGGCACAGCTGGGATTCATCTTGGATACCTTTCCCAACCTAAAATATCCTGGAATTCTGTGATATGAACCTGAAAAAGCAGAAGTCACCTCCTGTGACTGAAGAGAGTTTGTCATTATCAAGTCTACTTGCTCTTCTACTTTTTATAGGATAACTTAATACTTACAATGGTTGCTGTACAAATAATTTTTCCCCTCAATGACAAAATAAAAAGAATGACATAAAAGTGACCCAAAAAAAGGTCTCACAGAAAGAAATTGTAGAGAGTTTGTGCTTCTGAAACTGGACCTGCACTGAGGTACTCAAGGGACCACCCCAGGAAGCGAAACTCTCACTCTCCTCCTGTGTGGGCAGGAGAAAAGACATTAATTCTATTTTATTACAAGTACAAGCACTTTGTAAACATCAGGAAACTGTTTGAAAGTTTCCTAAACAAACTATGGGACATGTACAAAACATTTTTGGTTGTTCCTTTCATCTGGCAAACAAATGTAGCCCATGAAATAAAATAAACCACACCTAATGGGGATCTTTTGGTTTTCTCTCACAGCACTGAGCAGCAGCAAGTCCTGATCCAGCTGTCATTGTTAAAGCAGCTTCAAATCCAAATATTTCCTCAAATTCCTTAATTCTGACTGGAAGAAGGTATTGGAATATGGGAACACTGGTAGGTTTTGCTGGTGAAAGAAACCAGGATATGGCAGAGGAATATCAGGAATATTGGCAGGGCCCAGTCTCTATCCTGGGCACAGGGACTTGATTTTTGAGGGAAAAGTCTCAATGTGGAAGAGAATTCCATAGTTCAGACCAACTATTCCTACAAAAAATTGCTCTAATTTGGAAGAGGAGTTTGCATGACAAGTCTTCATGATTATTTTCTAATTCAGAAGTCAAATTTGCTTGCTTACTTCAAAAATAAAAATGTAATTTCCACTCTGAAATAAAAAGCCTGGTGAAAAAAATATGATCTGATTTATCACTATCCAAAAATTGTAAATAATTTAAATTCTGCAGGCTAGTGCAGCCAGTCCCTTATTTAAAAGGGGCATTTTGACAGTCACACATTTCTGAGCACATTCTTGAACCTGTATGAGCTTTTCCACAGGTCCTATTTTGTTCCCCTTGGTTCATAAAGTTTTGGGTTGAATTTTTTTCCTCACACCTTTTATACTGTGAAATTTGTAATATTCCCTTCTTCTTCCAAGAGAGATTCTTTCTTCCTGATGATGGAAAACCATGGAACAAAGTCATTATCTATTTTATACAACAACACTCTCCAATCCTTTATTGTTGGGGTTACTCTGATTTGTGTCTTGGATTCAAGGAATGCTCTACCACCAAAAAAAGGGGAAAAGAAAAGAAGGAAAAGAAAGGGGAAGGGAAGGAAAAGAAAGGGGAAGGGAAGGGAAGGGAAGGGAAGGGAAGGGAAGGGAAGGGAAGGGAAGGGAAGGGAAGGGGAAAGGCTCCCATTTCTCAAGCTTCAGTCTCTATCTGGTGGCCAGACAGCAACACTGCAAGCTCAGAACTCCCTAAAACCATAACACGAATCAAAGAGATGCTACATCTCAGGCCTGAGAGACAAGAAACTAATTACAATTATAAATTATAATTAAATAATAAGGAAATACCCACAAAAAAAGCTCCATTTATATGTCCTCAACACACTGGTGACAAAGCACATTTTATGAGAATTGTGACTTTTAACTCGTGTGTGCTGTTTGAACTCCCAGCCTTTGGGGACAGAACACAAAACAAATTTCTCTCTTTATGGACATTTTCTTTCTTGTCCAAACAGATGGCATTGTTCTTTTTAAAATGATTTTTATTTTTTGATTATGGAGAACCCCGAGCTGTTTATGGGATGCTTCAAATCAGATTTTTTTTTAAAAAAAGAGCCACCACCATCCACATTCATTAAAAGAAGAAAATAAAAAAAAGATAAATTCAGCTTGTGTATAGCACATGTTCCACTTCACAAGCAGAATAAATAATGAAGATTTCATTGTGTCAGAGCAACTTTTAGCAAGAATTCCAAGTGTAATTGTTTAATTGACCTGCATGGCCACACTGATGCCAGAGACTGCTGAAGTTAAACCATCATTAACAATAATGTTAATGAGGTAGTGGGAATATCTGAATTAAGATTTTTAAACTGGTGCTGCAGCATGATTTTGGCAATGGTCTTGATGTGATCAATAAAACCTCTGGCCAAGACCTGGTCAGTAAAACCTCGAATTATGCAGAGTGATCTTAGATGAACAGAGATAGAAAGGTGTTTAACAGTCAGCCTGACCTTCCCATTCCAGGTGTTTCATGAAAGCTGAACTGCTGGAATTTGTTACCAAAATCTCAGCTCCTTTATCAGGTAAACCAATTTTTTAATCATTTCATAATTAAATGAAAAAAGTTTCAGGCAATCTGAGCATCCATGATGGAGATAAACAGTGCAGCAAAAAAAAAGAAACTTTGAAGTTGTGACAACTTTTAAGCTCTTATCTTTCATTCCCATCAGGCTGTGTTGAACTCACAAGATGGAACCAGTTAAAACTGGACAGAGAAATATTAATTTATTACTGCTACAGGAGAAAGATCCCAGAAATCCCAACTTTTCTGTTCACTCTGGGCCATGGGCTCCCACACTTCCCTAAAATGAGCACTCAACAGCCACAGCCAAGAGCAGGACCCTGTCCTGCCAGAACTATTTGGGAAATAAAAGCCTTAAAAAATAACTCCTGAAGGAAAAAAAATTAAAAAGACAGAGCTGGAAGTTTTTAACTGTAATTTAAAGCCTCATAAATAAGTGAACAAGAAAACAATCTGGCTCTTCTTGGAGTATTTTCCTAGAATTCTTTGATCCTTGTCAGTGATGGGTTTGGGGACCACAGCCAGAAAGCAATAAGTGCAAGAGAAAATTATGTAAATAATCTTTTATAAGCAACTTATATGTGATTATTTATAGTACTTACATGTAATATAAATACATATATTTTATATAATTTTAATGTAAATTGTTATTATTGTTTCCTAACCTTTTAATCTGCAGCTGTGAATGATTCCCCAAATACCAGAATATGGCCTGCAAGCCACTACAACCCCGAATCCAAGCAGGACAGAGCAGGAATAAAAGCAATAAATTCACATTCAAGACCTGGCTTCCCTTTCTCTGGTTATGAATTAAAATCATTCCAGGAACCTGAACCAGACACTCCATTAAAAAAAAGAAGTCAGACTTCAACAAAGACACAAAAATAACCTGCAAGAGCATCAGCAGGTAATTGCTGGAGCTCAGGGAGCTCGGGCAAGGATGGGATTTTTGGGAGAGGAGCTTTTTTTTATTTTTTTTTTCCGGGCAGCAGCACCGCGGTGCTGCCAGCAGAGGGGGGCTGGAGCTCGGGAAAGGTTCCGCTGGAATCCCGGCAGCTCCAAGCTGGGAAAATCCCGATTTCCCGAAAGCTCCGGATGCTCAATGCACCAGGAAACCGCAGCAAAGGGGCTTCAACCCGCTCACACCAAACAGGGAATTTCCAGGGCACCCAAAAAAGTAATTTTAGGGTCCCTAAATGAGTTACTTTGAGAGTCCCGAAATGAGGTATTTCTAGGGCACCCAAAGAGGTTATTTTAGGGTCCCTAAATGAGTTACTCTTAGGGTACCCAAAAAAGTTTTAGGGCACCCAAATTAAGTGTTTTGGGGTACCCAAATAAGTTTTTTTTAGGGTAGCTAAATGAGTTACTTTCAGGGTACCCAAAGAAGTTTTGGGGCACCCAAATGGAGATTTTGGGGCACCCAATTAGATTACTTTTAGGGCACCCAAATGGGGTGTTCTAGAGCACCCAAAGAATTTACTTCCAAGGTACCTAAATGAGTTACTTTTAGGATACCCAAAGAAGTTTTAGGGCACCCAAACAGTTTCCTTTTAGGGTACCCAAAGAAGTTACTTTTAGGGTACCTAAATGAGTTACTTTTAGGATATCCAAAAAAGTTTTAGGCCACCCAAATGGGGTGTTTTAGGGCACCCAAAAAAGTGATTTTTAGGGCACCCAGGTGGGGTGTTTGGAGTACCCAAAAAAGTTATTTTTAGGGTACCTAAATGAGTTACTTTTAGGGTACCCAAAGAAGTTTTAGGGTACCCAAATGGGGTGTTTTGGGGCACCCAAAGAAGTTACTTTTAAGGCACCCAAATGGGGTGTTTAAGGGCACCCAAAGAAGTTATTTCTAGGGCATCCAAAGATGTTATTTTGGGGGACCCTAAAAATTTAGCTTTAGGGCACCCAAAGGGGGTATTTTGGAGAACCCAATGTTACTTTTAGGGTACCTGAGTTACTTTTAGGGTACTCAAGTTATTTTTAGGGCACCCAAACGGGGTGTTTGGAGCACCCAATGAAGTTATTTTAGGGTACCTTAATGAGTTACTTTTAGGGTACCCAAAGAATTTTTGGGGCACCCAAGGAAGTTACTTCTAGAGCTACTGTCAGGGCAGCTAAAGAAGTTTAAGGGCACCCAAATGGGGTATTTTGGGGCACCCAAAGTTACTATTAGGGCACCCAAATGTGGTGTTGTAAGGCACTCAAGTAAGTTATTTTTAGGATATGTAAATTAGTTACTTTTAGGGTCCCTAAATTAATAACTTTTAGGTTACCAAAAGAAGTTTTAGGGCACCCAAATGAGGTGTTTGGGGCACCCAAGGAAGTTATTTTTAGGGCATCCAAAGAAGTTATTTTAGGGCACCCTAACAGTTTAGTTTTAGGGCACCCAAATGAGGTATTATGGAGCACCCAAAAAAGTTATTTTTAGGCTACCTAAATGAGTTACTTATAGGGTACCCAAACAAGCTTTAGGGCACCCAAAAAAGTTACTTTTAGGGTAGCTAAATGAGTTAATTTAGGGTACCCAAAGAAGTTTTAGGGCACCCTAACAGTTTACTTTTAGGGCACCCAAAGAAGTTACTTTTAGGGCACCCAATTAGATTACTTTTAAGACACACTAAGAAGTTGCTTTTAGAGCACCCAATTAAGTTACTTTTAGGACACCCTAATATTTTACTTTTAGAGTACCCAAGCAGATTATTTTAGGGCACCCAAGCAGATTATTTTAGGGCACCCAAACAGTTACTTTTAGGCTGTGGAAAGCTGTGGTACCCAAGCTGTCCCAGTGGTCCAGGCTGCTGATATAAGGAAATCCCAGGAAATTGAAGCTCCTAGACCCAATTCTTATGTGTCTGACTGGATGGGAGCCACTGCACTGAAAGGATCCAACCTTAAAGGATCAAACTTCCTGAATCTGCCTGAAATCACCTTTTTCCTCCTCCTGTTTTCTTGGATATATTAAGATCAAGGTTTCTCCAACAGCCAATTCCTTTTGCTGCATATTAAAAACAGGATTTTCTGGAATATAAACACTGGAGGAAAGGTGGCTCAGGGGGGACCTTGTGGCTCTGCACAAGTCCCTGCCAGGAGGGGCAGGGAGGGGGGGTCGGGCTCTGCTCCAGGGAACAGGGACAGGAGGAGAGGGAACGGCCTCAGGCTGGGCCAGGGCAGGCTCAGCTTGGACAGCAGCAGGAATTTCCCCATGGAAAGGCTGCTCAGGCCTTGGCAGGGGCTGCCCAGGGAGCTTTGGAGTGCCCAGCCCTGGAGGTGGCACCTGGAGGTGGCACTCAGTGCTCTGGGCTGGGGACAAGGTGGGACTGGGGCACAGCTGGGGACTCATCTTGGAGATTTTTTCCAACCTAAATCATCCTGGAATTCTGTGGTGTGAACTTGCAAAGGCAGAAGTCACCTCTTGTGACCAAAGGGAGTTTGCCATTATTAAAGGCTGGTCTGTGTTGGAAGCTCTACAAGGAGATGACAGAGAGAACGAGTGGTGGGACTCCAGCAGAGGAATGAAACAAGCACCCAAAGATGGTTCCAACAATGTTCTCTGCAAGGTTCCTTTCCAGAACTGACATTTACAGGACAGAACTGCTTTCATCAAGGCCAGAGAAAAAACAAGTGGCAGCATGTTCATGGCAATACCGTGAATAAAAAGGATTCCTGTAGGAATGTCATAAAGAATCTGTAACATGCAGGGATCAATGGGACACAACCCCCCCAGATGTTTGCAGATCACATCTGGAGAGAAAAGCACAAAGCTTTCAACCACAGAGGTCAAGGTTTTTATAAGAAAACAAGTTATTTTTTAATCAAGACAACCAGAGCTGTTAAAGGGCAACCCAAAAAAAAGAAATAGGAATTTATTCTGCAGAGAGACCAGGTCCAGAGCAGACGATCTGAGCCAGCAGCAGGAAGATCTCAGCTGGATCTGGCTGTGCAGATAAAAGCACAAATGCAGTGCAAGGACAAAAAGCCTCTGAGAGTCCCCACAGAGGCTCACACAGAACCTCCACTCCAAGCAGCAGCCTGGTGAGGAGAATTCCTGGTGGGACTGGGTGATGGGAGAAGCACAAGAACTTGAGGGAGGAAAGAGGCAGGGGAGGCAAAGTAGTCAGAAGACTTCCGAAAGTTGCCCACCATCAAAGCCAGGAACATTGATTCTGTGTTGGTGGTGCAAAGACAGGTTGATTGCCATGGTCAAAGTGCCCAGCTGATTATTTCCTCACATGTATCATGTCCATACAACCTAAAATTCCTTCAGTTTGTTTCTAAAGTCCTTGAAAGGGTTCAGGTGCAATTTTTCTTGATTAACCAGCCTCATTGTAGAAGTTTTGGGAGACCTTTAACCTAAAAGAACACATAAAATGCCTTTGTAGATCCTCAAGCTAAATATTATTATATAGGAGACTTCCTCTTCCTCCTGACTGGCCCTCAGGAAAGGAATCCCATCCTTGGCCAGCTCCATTCACTTTGCTTCAGTCATTGGAGATCTCCAAATCCTGGCACCCAACACTGGAGGATCTCCAAATCCTGGCACCCAACATTGGAGAGCTCCAAATCCTGGCACCCAACACTGCAGATCTCCAAATCCTGGCACCCAACACTGGAGGATCTCCAAATCCTGGCACCCAACACTGCAGATCTCCAAATCCTGGCACCCAACATTGGAGAGCTCCAAATCCTGGCACCCAACACTGCAGATCTCCAAATCCTGGCACCCAACATCCTGGCCATTCCCATCCCCTCCAATCCTTTCCTCCTCCTGCAAAAGTGTCTTCCCACAGCACCAGAGCATCTCTTGATGGCTCTGGAGACTTTTCCACCTAAAACATCTTGAGCACAAACACACTTCATATCCATTGTCTTTAGTGAAACATTCCTCACCAGTCTGCACCAAATTTGCATGTTCTGATTTACAGGCTTTGTTGGAACCCATCTGCCCTTATATTTCCACAACTGGGCTGTGGAATTTTTAAAAGCCAACAGAATTCCCACTTATCCAGGGCAACAGCAGCTCTTGTGGCTCCTGGCACACTGAGTTAAGGAGCTCTTTCAGCAGTCCTACCTACTCAAATAAAATATATTTCGTGCAAACTTCTGTATTCCAAATACACCAACGAGTGACTGCATTGCATAACTGTCCATTAGGGTAAGCAATAAAGCAATCAGATGCTAACAAACAGCACAAAAATTTTAAATATAGTTCTTTTTAAAAGCTTTTCACAGTTCTCTACTTGGCCAATCTCTCTCCCCTTATATTAAAAAATGTTACAAGAAGAAAAATCATAATAAATACATTCCAGAAGTTTAGAAACAACTTCAAGAAATTTTTTAAACTTATAGTATATATACACATACAGTATATACATATACACATATATAGGGTATACACACACACACACACACACATATATATATAATGAAAATATTTTTAAATATACTGTTGCATATTAACTCCATCCTTACAGAGCTGGGAGTTAGTTAAAAAAAAACAAACCTACAAGAATAAATGCCCTGATCCTGTAATTAATTGTTGTAAATTATATAATTCCGGAAGTCTTGAAACAACTTCAAAAACTTTCTTTTGAAGTTATAGTGTACATATATACACATATATGCACACATATATATGTGTATATATACATACATATATAAGAATATATAGAGATATCTAGAGATAGATTCAGATATATAGATATATATAACAAAAATATTTCGAAGTATACTGTTGAATATTAACTCCATCCTTAGAGAGTCAGGAGTTAATTAGTTTAAAATAAAAAAAAGAACCAAAAACCTACACGAAGAAAGGCCCTGATTCTGTAATTTATGGTTGCAAATTATATAATTCCAGAAGTTTCAAAACAACTTCAAAAACTTTAAGTTATAGTATATATATACATATATATATACACATATATATATGTACGTATGTATATAATGAAAATATTTTGAAGTATACTGCTGCATATTAGGTCCATCCTTAGAGAGTTGGGAGTTAATTAGCTTAAAAAAAAAAACAAAAAAAACCACAAAAAACAGAAATCCTACAAGAATAAATGCCCTGATCTTGTAATTTATGGCTGTATAGTACAGGGATAGAAAGGGACATTTCACAAGGGTTTAGAGTGACAGGACATGGGGGGAATGACCTTAAACTGAAGGAAAGCAGGGTCAGATGGGATATTGGGAATTAGGAATTGTTCCCTGGGAGGGTGGGGAGAGGCTGGGATGGAATTCCCAGAGCAGCTGTGGCTGCCCCTGGATCCCTGGCAGTGCCCAAGGCCAGGCTGGACATTGGGGTTGGAGCAGCCTGGGACAGTGGAAGGTGTCCCTGCCACGGCAGAGGGTAGAACTCCATCTCTCAAGGTCCCTTCCAACCCAAATGATTGCCCAGCTGCACGTGCCCAGAAGGCCCAGGTGCAGCAGGAGCTTTGCCCCGTACCTGGTTTGTCAATGGGATTGGCTGCTCGAGCTGCTCAGCGTAGGATAAGGCCGAGACCTGCTGGTCACTGATGTTCTGCTGCCGCCGGTCACTGTACTGCTGATGAGAATGGGACATCTGTCCAGCCATCTGAAGGCCAGCAGCATGGAATGAAAACGATGGTGCAAGCCGAACAGATGAAGGTTTGCATGCTGAAGTCTCTCCTCCTGCAAAGACAAGGTGAGGGTTAAAGCAGCTGATGGGTTGGAAATCTTGACCCGTGTTCAGACTGGAGCTCGTTGGCACCCAGTGGCTGTCACACACTATGGGAGATTCCAAAGGGAGTGATCCCAGAATCATCCCCAGGGAAAGGTTATCTGCAGGGCTGGACAGGGACTTCTCACAAGGATAAAGGGGAATGGCCTAAAGCTGAGACAGTGCAGGGTTAGATGGGATATTGGGCAGGAATTGTTCCCTGGGAGGGTGGGCAGGCCCTGGCACAGGGTGCTTAGAGCAGTTGTGGCTGCCCCTGGGTCCCTGGAAGTGTCCAAAGCTGGCTGGACATTGGAGCTTGGAGCAGCCTGGGACAGTGGAAGGTCCCTGTTCTGTCCATCAGAACTCAATTTTTAAAGATCCCTTCCAACCCAAACCATTCTGGGACTCTAATCCTGAGCATCCCTTTTCTCACATCTCCACCTGGCTGTCATAAGTCAGTCAGAATTTGACAGGGGTTATTACAAACACTCAAATTTCGTGAATGGATTCCACAAAAGCCAGAAAAATACACAAGTTCTGCCTTTCAGGGTTGCTCCCAGCAACTTCCTGGACTGCCTGTACCAAAGGAAAATCCAGTGTCCAGCCTCAGCAGCTCATCTTTGTTTGGGGATAAGGTTTAGGGGTGATGATGGTGGGACTGGGATGATCCCAAAGGGCTCTTCAAACACTGGTGATTCTCTGAATCCCTGATTCCCTGCCCTCTGCATTTATGCCTCCCTACAAAGCTCAGCAAACAAAGAGCAGCTGCAATCTGAAAGCAAAATTATCACTAAAGATTAAATTTAGAAGGAAGGTGTTAAACAGCCAAGCACCTGACCAGCAAAGGGAAATCCCCACTTCCTCTACAGTTCAAACCTTGCAAGAAAATACAAGCAGTAGAACACAGTAGATGAATACAGCCAAGATTTGCCTTTCTTAAAAATTACTCTGTCAAAACAAAACTAAAATATTAAAACTGATACTGCACCATTGACTCAACACCTATCAGGGCAACACAGAAGAACTGCATGGATTAAATCAAACACCATTTTACAGTGATTGTATTAAAATATTAACCATTTTAAATTAACAGTGCACAGAAAATTACTTTTAACCCTTCTACAAAATGTCCATTAAAAACTGAGAATCAGACTTAAACTTTCATCTCTACAACTTAGTGGATTTAGTGAACATTTCCTTTTCAAGATTCACTGAACGCTCCTGTAAGAATGGCTGAACATATGTAAGACATCATCCAGTATCTCTACTTTTTGCTCTTTTAATTTCTGAGGTTCTGCTTAACCTGAAAAAAATCATAATCTCACTTAGCAACATCATGGTGACTGAAGTAAAAGTCAAAACAATATTTAAATCAGAGAGTCAAAAATACCACTAATTCTGAAGTGTAGAGCCAGTTACTTTCAAAGGTTTCAATCTTGTATTTTCTTACCCCAGGCCATAGGTTTCCAATAGAGATACCTGGTCAATTACTAACTTCATAACTTTTATTTTAAAAATTCTGCCCTTCCATGTGTTCTTAAAAAAGCAGAAAGCTCAAATACATAAACCCAAAAATCCTGACACTGTGGGGCTCTCATTTACTTCATAGGATCTTCTGACACACCAAAAATCACAATCTGAGGACAGAATGAGTCATGCACTACACACATTGAAAATAAAGTAAAAAAGAAAGCAGAAGAGTGTTAAAAGTATAATTATCCCACAAAACAACAGTTGTAATCTGATGTTTTGGCTTGGCTTCAAACTTTCAGCTTTCAAATGCTTGTAGACCCTTTCCTCCCAAGTCCACCTGCACTCAAATCCATGAATTTAACTTTTTTAGTTTAAAGTATTTTTAAGATTTGCTGACAAAGCCTCTTTGTGACTGACAAAGAAATCCCTGTTGGCTTGGAGGGGAGTCCCACACCAAATGTGATACCAGGAATCCAAACTGTGTCCAACAAGGACCTTCTTACACCAGAAACACAAATGGTTCCACAGCAAATCCCAGAAAAAGGGACAAGATCAGAGCCTGACCAGTCTGATGACGTGAAGGATGACAAGGAGATGGATGGGAATTGGCCAACTCATCCCTGTGTTGCCATCCTAAATGGAAAAGCATTTGAGTCATCTCTGAAATGGGACTGACCTCACCCATGCCAGCAACCAGCAGCAAGCACCTGGGTCAGAAGTTTGGGACCTGTAAGCACAAGGATGAGCAGGAAGGAATTCCATCTTTCCAAGCTGTCCCTGTGACTGCTCACAGCCCTGTGCTGGGAGCAGCCCTGGCCACAACACAAACCAGTCATGCTCAGCTGAGGGCCCTGATGGAATCCCTGCCCTTGCCACATCCCAGACTCTGCTCCTGACACCTGCAATCCTATCCCAGGACATCTCATCCCAGGAGAACACTCCTAGAAACACTTGGTGACATGTTAGGAAGAAAGGAGGGGGGAAGGAAGGACTGGTTAGAATAGAAATCTTGACCTCCTTTAGTTTTAGGTCGAGGAGTCGCTCCAGAAATAGGGACATTTGTGCACAGCCATTAATTGAGGCTCACAAAGGCTCAGGTGGCTCTGAGATTGTTTTTTGGCTCATCTGGAAAGCTCCAGACATCCAAAAAAATCAGAGATCTGCTGACCACCAGAGCAGGGCTAAAATCTACTGGCACTTGCTCCCACAGCACATCCAGCACTTCCACAGGACAGAAATATCTGTGAGCAAGGTGCAGTCTACCATCAATTTTCCTTTTTAACCACTACGAGTTCAAGTGATCACACCTTGAAAAGCACCTTGGGAAGAAAACGAAGGAAAAAACCCCAAAACGTATGCCAAGATCTCTAAGCATGAAGTACATTATGGATTTGGTGTGGGTAGAATTATCTTACAAATAGGCTTTACCTAATGTTAGTTCAGGGGAGGCACAAAAATACCCACCTTGATGTGTATTTGCACTCAAAAGAGGCTCACAGCTCAGAACTCTCTGAAAATAGACACACTGCAAAAATGGATTCCCCCATAAAGGAGAAGGTTTATTTCTTAAAGCATCATGTCAACACAGTGGAAGAAGTTCAAGAATATATTTATTTATTTTATTAGGGTCAGGCTGGATGAGGCTCTGAGCAACCTGGGACAGTGGAAGTTCTCCCTGCCCATGGCAGGGGGTGGAACTGGATGATTTTAAGGTCTCTTTCAACCCAAACCATTCTATGGTTTTATGATTTTTCCAAGAAACAAAGAAATTATTTACTCCAGCCATAACAAATATTTGAGACTGTGATTATTGAGGAGTCTATAAATGAACTACAATTGGTATAATATTGGAAAAGTTTGTGTAAATTTTCATATAGATTTTTAAGAACTCAATGCAGATTCAATTTCCTACCTCATCCATTTGAGATCCTGTTATTCCCATTTTGACATCAGTCCACATAACTCATTTAGACATTAAACCTCCTCCCAAAAAAGTATTTTTGATGGTAAAACACATCTCTGACCCTCTCCTTTCACATACAGCAAGGCACAAACATTCACTGACTGATGGGGAGGAGCTGCAGGTGACTGAGTGATCCCAAAAGCGGATGATCAATGCAGGAAAAGATCAGTGGATTGCAGCCAAAGCCCAACTGGCCACAGGACTGGGCAACTTCCAAAGGTCTCTTCCAGCCTCTAGGTTTCCATATTTCTGTGTCACAAAACGCAGCACAAAGTGAGATTTCTCTCTGGATCAGGAGTTGTTAGAGTAGCTCCTCCATTGGGTGGGACTGCACCTGAAAATCCCAACAGTAATTCCAAGATTTCTTTGCATTCCTGTCACCCAGCTCACTAAAGTTCTATTTTGCTTCTCAAGGTATCTTTGTGACTCTCTTTGTCCCTCTGTCACACTTCTACCTGAGTGTTCTACTGAGGTGCATTCATAGTGAAAGATAAAAAAGAAGGCAAAGTCAGACAAAAATCATTAGAGCATCAGAAAAGTGACATTTCCCTAAGACATCTTCCTACTTCTCACGTCCCAACTAAAAATTAGCCCCCAAAAGGACCGTGGTGACATGGTCCCAGTTTGGACCCTGTGAGTGATGCAAATCTACCTTCAGGACTGACATAAGCATGTCCCAAGTGCAGCAGCAGATCTTGGTTCCATGACATGAAAAGGAGTTATCTTGCTGATAACAGAACCTCTGCAACAGCCTTAAAAACACTTCCCTGCCTGTGGATTGTTGTGTGAGATGAAGCAGGTAAAAGCAGTGAAAGTCCCACAGCATTTATTTCATACTTCTAAAAGTTTAAATGCAGGAATTCCCCAAGTCTGGAAGCATCCAAGGCCATGTTGGACAGGGCTTGGAGCAACCTGGGATAGTGGGAGGTGTCCCTGCCCATGGCAGGGAGTGGAATTAAGATAATCCATTATCTCAGGCTGCAGTGTGAAACTTCCTCTGCACAATTCATTTTCCATTCTCTTTGCCTTGCTAGAACTTTTCTTCCTTTTCTTCAACATTTTCCCTCCTAAGATGATTGCTTTGACCTGAAATGTGTTGAGCTTCTTCCCCCACCTCTCCCTCCTATCCCACCCTCCCTCTCCATGTTTGGGTTGTTCAGCCACGTGCAGATATTCCCTTTCCCTCTCAGGGATATGCTGGCAGCTGAGTGAGAACCTGCCAGAAAACACAACCAAAGACTAGAAGTGTGAAGTGTCTCGTTCCCCACAAAGGGTGTTCTCCTTCCTACACTGAGAGTTCAAGAGCTTGGGGCCACACCACAGAAAAAGCACAGTTCTTACTGTGCAGGACACGTTCAGACTTCAAATCTTTTTCTTTCCAACCCCTGCTAAGCCACCACAGGTGAAGGCAAACGCTTCTTGTTGCTTTTTTCCGTGTTTAAATTAGTGATGTGAAAGCAGCCCAACATCCACTCCAAGAAAATCCTGTGTTAGCTGAGGAACTGTACAACCCTCTTCCTTCACAAAAGATTTTTTTTTCACAAAGTTAATTGCTTTGCAGAGTTCTGGTCAACTTTGTTTTTCAAAATCTCTGCTTGTAAAAGCTCTCAGCATCCATGAGCATTGTGACAGCTCAGCTATTGAGGAGTGTCTGGAAAAGGGAGCCAGATCTCTGCACTGCTCTAATACCCAACCACCTCCGAGGTGTATCAGCACACCCTAAAACACACAGGGAGCAATCAGCAGCAAGCACTTGTACGTGAGAACTCTCTGTTCCAATAAACCCACCCTGAAGATGAGTTAGACCTACCAGAGTTCTGCCTGAGCATCACAAATGTCAGCCACGAGGGACTGGAGGGTTTAGAACAATCATCTTTCAGGCAATAAGCAAATGCCAACCTGAACTCTGAGTGAACTTCTGCAATCCTGCTCTGCCCATTGTCCCTGTGCACGGGGTTTGGAGTGAGTGCATGAGAATGTGGGGGTACAGAGACCTCACTCTGCTTGGTCTGGAGCAGGAAAAGCTGAGAGAACCCAGGCAAAAGCTGAGAGAACTCAGGGAACAAAGGAAAATTACCTGCAGCAGCTACCAGAGAACAATCCTGTTATAAATATCCCACACGAGTTCCTCCTCTGGAGGAACTTTATTCTTGCGGGGGAATTATTAAGAATGGCTGCTCCAGAAGTCATCCTACAATAACTATTCAGCCAACTTCCCTGTACAGAAATGCCAAACACTGCTTTCCCTCCCAGCAGAATGGAGCCATGAACTTAGAAACAACCCCGCTCTCCAAACCCATTCATGGGCCAGCACACCCACGGATTCCCCTGCTCCTGCTCTTCCCTACTGGCCAGAACTGCAGGGAGGTCACAGTGCTCAGGAGGTGACATCAAACCCCTGCGTGCCACCTTTTCCCAGCCTGGAGAAAAAGTAGGCCAAGAGCAGGTTCATGAACTGTTCTGCCACTGCTGAGCCTGTCTTGGCCGGTTTCTTCCCTGAATGAGCTGCAGCAGGAACTGGACCTGTGGTCTGTGGCTTTTGTGCAATCTGAGGACACCAGTTCCCTTTCCTGCAGAAAAACTGGGGCTCAGACCTGTCACAGGGAAAGACTGTGGGAAATATCTTCCAAAAAACTAAAAAAAAATTTAAAAAGGAAAAAAAAAAGGCTGCTTCAAAAATCTGGTACCAGAAGGACTGAACGCTGCTGCTCATTGTAATTCTCCCACTACAAGAGACAGAAGTTTCTAAAACTCATTTAATCCACTGGCAACACAGTATATAAATCTGTGTTTCATTAACTTATAAATATGACTTTGAGCACACTCTAGAGAATCTTAGAACTGAGAAAATGTTGTGAAAAGTGAAACCACTTTTTTTTTAATAAGTGAAGCCCAAGATTGCCAAAATTTTCAGCTAAAACCTACAGGAAACACAAGCACTCCGAACTTTCAAAGTCCAAATTAAGCTCTGTGAGACCTCTGCTTTTCTATTTCTGCCCTGGTGAGGCAGCTGCTTGAAAGCACAGCTAAAAAACCACCTGGAATTCCACAAGGAAACAGGGACAGGCCTACAAAGGCCTGAATGGACTGAAAACCCACTAAAATGAAGAGAACTGTGCCCAGAAATTAGGAAAGCTCAGAATCCTTCCCTAGCTTTAATTCTGTGCCTCCATGTCAATAAGTTATGATTCTGTTTAGCTCCATGAATGCCCTGTTTGTTTTAGGGGGCAGAATGGAAGCAGTGCTCACTGAATAGGTGGCCATACAATAGATCTTTTTATTTTCATTGTGTTTAACATAATATCCCTTGCCACTCTTCAGACTGTGCTCCAAATAAAATTATTCCTGGCTGCATATATATTCTATAGAGCGGTCATTGTTTTTGCATCCTCGGAATTCACAAGCAATCATTTCCTTCTGTGGAATTCTGGATTTTCTCCTGCTCTGCAGAAAAATGGCAAGACATGGCATAAACACAAAAGGGCTCCATAATTTAAATTTTTGTACATTTGGGACTTTGCAAAGACAAGGGACACATCCTAGCAGGTAAATCTCTGTTTTCCAGAGCTCCAGAGAGGAGGAGCTTTACAGGTTAGGTAAAAAAAGCTCCTTTTTGACGCACTGCTCTCATGTGATCCTCCAAGAGAGGATATCCCAGGATTTAGAGAGGAAACAACTGTACACACAGCACCAGAGTTATTAGTGAAGGTTTTCCCATTTTCTAATACAGTTCAAGCTCTTCCCAGCTTCCCAAGTTTTCCTGCCACACTGGAACTCTGTCCAGCTCCTCAGGAGCACTGCTCAAACCCAAGTGCTTTGGCTGGTGATTCACCCCAGCATGTATTTATTAATTTAATGACAAATGAGTGAGTGAAACAGTATCTCAGCAGTCAATACTTTATTACTGAATATTTAATAACCTGTATTTCAAGAAGAGGCCTAACATTTACTTTAAAACTGACAAATAAAAATTATCCAGATCCTCCTTTTCCAGAGGTCACCGATGCTGGTGAAAATGTGCCAAGGTTGAGGTTCCGAGGCTTCTTTTTTCTCTCCCCCTACAAATTCATCTGCAATTTATGATTTTATGCAATTATTCTAAGGTTTATGATTTTTCTAATTGAATTAAAAGCTTGCCATCAAAAAGAAGGAATATAAAGGAGAGGGGGAAATGGAGATAAAATTTTTTTATGGTCATGGTGAAAGTTCAAAGAATCACAGAAACAATAATGTTGGAAAAAACCTCCAAGATCATCAAGTCCAACCTTTGACCGAACAAACATAACAGCTCTTAAAGCAGAAATAAAGACTGAAGTGTGAATTCTATTCCAAACACAGGCTTTCCAATAATTACTTAACTCCAACTACCTCTGCATCTTTAATCCTGCTGAAAGACCCACACCTGCCCCTCAGTTCTGAGTGAAAACCACAAATACAAACAGAAAACAGAAAGTTCTGTCAAATTCAATAAATAAGGAGAAAAATATTTTATAAACCATGGTAATCTGCTAATACAGCAGAAATTTAGTGACACAAAGTTTAAATGGACACAATTTTACCCCCTAAACATGCTATAAAAGAACCTCTAATCTTACTCTTCAGAGCAAACTTACTCTTAAAGTTACTCTTCAGGCTTCAAGCAAACTCCAAGTACACAATTTTCATTAAATCTAAGTTTTTGGTTCTAGAAATCACTAAGTTTCTCTAGGAAAACGTTGGCTTTATCCAAGAGAAACTAAATTTCCCTCTGCTGAACCTGAACTTTTCTGAAGGGTTTAGAAAACAGTCAAATAATTAAAATTCCACCACAGTAAAAATTAGATTTAACCAAAAATCTGCTGGTGACAGGAATTCCCACCATTACTAGCAAATGCCAGGTGGTTATCAAACCGCAGATATGTATTGATACTTATGTTAAAAAGAAGGAAAAAAAAGAAAAATAGCCTGGAATGTACAGTTAAACAATTCCAGTCAGTTTTAGTGAGTTGGAAGGATAGAATGTGAACAGTTATGGGAAGAAAATACAGGAATTGGACACTGAGGAAGACAGAGGGAGGGAGTGGGAACAGGACTGAAGAAGGTAAAGTGATCCATGACTGAACAGGAGAAAAAGATGGTTGGGAAAGCAGAGAAAGTAAAAAAAAGGTCAGATACAGATGCAGATTTAAGCAGCAGAATATATTTTAAGCTCAGACTCCCCAATATTCTTAGGCAGGAATGATATTTAGGACAGGAAAAAACCAGGACTCAACTTACAGCTGAGGAGGGGCTTGGTTTTTGGTGTGGGGGTTTTTATGTCGGGGGGGATATGAATACACCATTTTTGAAAGGTGAGTGTGTGTGTGTTAAAAATAGGGAGTGTGTTAAAATAAATTATTTTAAAGAATAATAAGATTCAGATCCTGATCTCGGACAGCGAGAAGGGGCGGGATGAGTGTGTCAGCGTTACACAGCCGTGCTTCATGAGGGAAGCTGGGTACTTTAAGGCATTTTATTTTTTAAAAACAGCAAAAAAACAGAAAATAATAGAAAATAATAGAAAAAATAGAGAAAAAAGAGGAAAAAAGAAAAAAATAGAAAAAAAGAAAAAAATGGGGAAAATTGGAAAAAAATAGGAAAAAAATTGGGGGAAAAAATGAAAAAATAGAAAAAAATTGAAAAAAAA
>VWZS01006651.1:248369-290988 GCA_013397075.1 Rhabdornis inornatus
CCTCAGCGCATCCCCGGCTGCCGCAGCGCGCCCCAGCAACAGCGCCTCATTAGCATAACCCACCCCGGGCCGCGCCGCGCCATTGGCCCGCAGCGCCGCGGCGCCGGCCAATGGCGGCGCGCTATGCAAATGCGGGCGCGCAGTTGCCAGGGCAGAGCTGGCGCGCGGCGGCCAATGGGCGCGGGCTCCATAAACAAGGAGCGCGATTGAGCTTTGTCACATTCGCCGGGCGCTGTTAACACTTTGCGGTGTAGGGCGAAATTAGCTCCATCTCCCGAGGATCAGGCTCATGTTCTACATTTCACCCCCACAGCAAGGGCAGGGCGGCGCAGCCATGATACACGGGATTTACGGATAAGCGCGCCCGCGTTAGGATTTCGCCTTGCCCGGCTCCGGGACGCCTTGCTCCAGGGTTGGGATGCGAAAGATTCCCCCAACGCTGCCGGGTGGGAGCAAACCCGGCTGGAATTCTTCCCTGGGCTTTAAAAAGCTCCAAAGTTCTCTGTCACTGCCTTGCTTAGGCAGGTCACCTCCTAAAATTACTGTGTCAGGCTACTCCTGTCCTTCCCTTTTTCCCAAGGATCTGAATTTATGTTTCACTGGTTGGGTTTAACCCTAAAGACACAACATCATCCTTTATTATTATTATTACTATAATTATAATCAACCCCCCCCCCCGACANAAATGAAAAAATAGAAAAAAATTGAAAAAAAAATAGAAAAAAAAACGGGAAAAATACAGGGAAGATAGGGGGGCAAATAGCACCCATGCGGAGAGGCGGGTGCCCNTTAAGCAAATGAAATTTCAGCGCCGCTAACGACTGAACATGAGCGAAGCTGAAGCATCCTACGAGAATAAGCAGATTTTTTTTTTTCTTTAAAGAAGAAAAAAATTAT
Source organism: Rhabdornis inornatus (assembly GCA_013397075.1). Classification (NCBI taxonomy): domain Eukaryota; kingdom Metazoa; phylum Chordata; class Aves; order Passeriformes; family Rhabdornithidae; genus Rhabdornis; species Rhabdornis inornatus. The sequence continues at coordinate 249,267 of VWZS01006651.1, forward strand.
CTGACAGCATAGTGGTGTCTCTGTGCCTGTGACGGCGTGAATCCATCACTGACCAGCCCCGCTCGCACGGCTGCTGGGGAGATCCCTTCCCACGCGCAGGGGGGATGTGGATGATGTGGAAAACCGGCGGCTGGAAATTCAAAGAGTGACAGACACACTTACTCTGGAAGCCCCCGGCTGTCCCTGCAGCAGCAGCAGCAGTAGCAGCAGCAGCACTGTCCCCTCTCTCTACGCCGTGGCGGCCGCAGCGATGCCGGGCATGTTTTACTGCACTTTGCCGAGCCCGGCAGCGATGTGCCAGCGCCGCTGCGAGTCACTCACCTGCCGAGGGGGTGGGGGGTGCTTCCTGTTCTCCGGGGCTCCGCCAAGGTGCCACCGGACAGGGGACAACGTGCCACCGGACAGGGGACCCGCCGGGGTGGCCTCGCTGCCCGGTCACAGCGGGGACAGCACCTGCGCCCGCCCGCGCACCTGGGCACGGCCGAAGAGATGATCCCTGTTTTCCCGAGGACAGCTCAACTTTTCAGAGCTGGAGCGGGGAATCTGATTTTACCAAGCGCCCAAAATGTCAGTTCCAACAGAACTTAAAACTTTTCCCGGTTCCCTCATTCAACAACCTCATTTTGGACATTTTAGCAGCAGTGAAACTACTGAAGTCTCTCTTTGCATTGCCCTGAAACACCAGCAGCTACCTCAGTGAAACTCCTGAAATCTCCCTCTATATGCTTAAAACACCAGCAGCCACCTCAGTGAAACTCCTGAAATCTCCCTCTATATGCTTAAAACACCAGCAGCCACCTCAGTGAAACTCCTGAAATCTCCCTCTATATGCTTAAAACACCAGCAGCCACCTCAGTGAAACTCCTGAAATCTCTCCCTGAATGCCCTAAAACAGCAGCAGCCACCCCAGTAAAACTCCTGAAATGTCTCCCTATAAACCCTAAAACACCAGCAGTCACCTCAGTGTGTGTGCACTACACACCCCAAAAACCAGTGCTGCCCATTCTCTATGTCGTGGCAGCTTTTTGAACTGATTTATTTCATTTATTTCGTGCTCATCTCGCAGCCCCTGCCGCAGCAGCAGCAGCGTTACCTGACCAGGGGCTTACAAGATTTTCCAAGCAATCCGGGCTGGGCCGGGACTTTGCAGCGCTAATCCTTGTGCTGGGCTGCTCTGCTGTCCTTTCAGGGAAATACTTTTATCAGCACTTAACTGAGAGTTCCTCGTGTTGGTGCAGCGCCTCCTCCTTCCCCCACCTCCAAAGAACATTACTCACAATTTGCAGTTTGCAGTGCAAAACTAATTAGAGATGGAATAAATTACCTGCTACATGGCAGCACGTCAAACTGCACGAGAAGTGAAAAACACCCAATATTTTATCCCAAATCAATACCCGGCCTGATGGCTCAGGCATTTCCAGCTGAACATGAAGTTAGCATAAATATTGTCATCATTTTTAAAGCTCTTCTTTTGTACAAATAGATATATATTTAAAAAAAAAAAAAAAAAAAAAGAAATCCTTCCCTACGCACAAAACCCATCAAGGGAAATTACTTGAATTATTCTATTTCCCATTTGTAGTTACTGAGGCACAAGATATATTTAAACAGTTGGTAGAGAAAAAATGGGAAGCATCTCCCATATCAATGTACAGCCAGCATGCCAAACCATGAATGTAAGAGCTAAACAAGGGATGAATACATCATGTGCAAGAGTCTCACATGATATAAATTATTCAATACCTGACCAAAGAGAACAGCTTTCAAGAGAGAGGGGGAGGATCTCAAAGTACTTTTTGTAGTTTGAATACAGGCAGGGTTAGGAATTGATGCAGAATCTTTTTAACCTGGTTAAATAATCCCATGTATTTTCCAACTATTTCACTGGGTGACATCCATCCAGCTCTGATGTCTACCATAAATAAAGGTGGATTTCATCTAACACAGCGATGACAATTTTAAAATAAAACCAACTGTAAAAATAAAGTAACTTGGCACGTGGGCAAGTGTGTATTTTCAGAATTTGGGCTGGCCCCTTCTTCCACTTGCAGGATTTGCACAGCCCTATTGATATTAAAAGTCTTTTTTTTCTTTACTAATCCCAAACTGGCTGAACAGTTTGGGATTTTTGGGATTGGATTTGAGATTGCTATTAACCTACCACACACTTTTAAGGACCAACACACACACACAGAGGTTTCTTAAGTGAAAAACTGAACTACAAAAAATATTCACCATTATAAATTCCACCTCGATTATGGGGAAGCTGCTGGTGTGATGATTCCAGGGAATTCCCTCACTGGCTGATTTCATGGATGATTTTGAAGATGTTCATGTCACTCCAAGAGAAATTTATAGCATAAATTTCAGCTACAGAGCATTTGAAGACACTGCACTGCTTTGATACTCTGTATTAATAACACAAATTCTGACAGAGTTCCTAAAAACCAGAATATTTTGTATTAATGACACAAATTCTGATGGAGTTCCTAAAGCTCAGAATACTTTGTATTAATAACAAATTCTCATAGAATTCCTAAAAACCAGAATACTTTGTATAAATAACACAAATTCTGATGGAGTTCCTAAAACTCAGAATACTTTGTATTAATAACAAATTCTCATAGAATTCCTAAAACCAGAATACTTTGTATAAATAACACAAATTCTAATGGAGTTCCTAAAAACCAGAATACTTTAAAACTCTTAGGCGTGCTGTCCTTATTAATCCATATCACAGTTCATAAAATAATAACATTCCAGGCTTTTTCCTCACTCCAAAGTTGCCTGGAAGCACCAGAACTATTCCATAAAATCCTCATAGGTTGTGAACTGTACCTAAACCATTTTTCTGCTGCATTCTCAATGATTTGATAACTGATATTCTGACACCTGCATTTTACAGCAGGAATTGGAAGCCAGTCCTGACAAACTCCACTCAGAGTTCTCAAGACACGAAACAACAAATCATTCCCCAGTAAAACGTTTCAGTGTTTCCATATCCAGCTTAGTGCTCATCACAGGAAAAAAAAAAAAAAATCAGAAATAAATCCAGGCAAGGGGGTTGACAAGTCCAGTCAAACCTCACAATTCCAAAGAACTCATTTAAAAGCCCAATTTCCTGCCTTTGTAATAATTCCTGTATTTAGTACACACACTTCTAAGTTTAAGCAATTACTTCTTTTGATTTGTCTCACCTTGAAGTAGCAGCTTTTAAGGAGAAAAAAAACGTAAGTGTGGTTGAATCTGTACTTCCTGCTGGAAACCACCAAAAATTTGGGATGCCAAACTTCACTAATCCAAACAATATGACCCCAGAGTGGGGCTCACTGTAAACTGTATTGATTTCTCTCAAGTAACACAAGTTTCAACCCATAAAAATTTAAAACACAACAACAAAAACTATTCACAAAACAAACCAAAAATATCACTATTCCTTTAGGATAATACTGTGATTTAAGAAAATTATTTTTGAAGTGTAACTTGCATTTTTCCTTCTAAGGTTTTTTCTGTTTCTAGCATAAACTAAGGAGTAGGTATTAAAGCTAACTATGAAAATTGGGGTTTTGCTCACACTAATATTAACAAGGAGAGCAACACTACCCAAGTATCAGAGTTGTGCAAATTTTAAAAAATAGATTTTGTCTGCATCTTATAGAATCCTAGAATGGTTTGGGTCTCAAAAACTATCCAGTGCCACCCCTGCCATGGCAGGGACACCTTCCAGTGTCCCAGGCTGCTCCAGCCCCAATGTCCAACCTGGCCTTGGGCACTGCCAGGGATCCAGGGGCAGCCACAGCTGCTCTGGGAATTCCTTCCCAATATCCCATTTGACCCTGCTTTCCTTCAGCTGATCTGCATCCATAAATCTCATTCCCAGCTTACAAAAACTGCCACTGGCCATAACTGGGCTCCTCCTTTCCAAGAAGTGCCACCTGTCCCCTGCAGGGACATCATGGAAGATGCATAAACCAAAGACACCCTGCTCCAGCTGGAACATTGGAGCCTCTCCTTCCATCAGTCTCTGTTTTTTCTGGAATGTCAATTCCCAGAAAAAGCTCCTGAGAGCTGCCTCCCACCTGCACCTGCAGCATCCACATGGGAAGTGATGTACCAAGGCCACCAAAAAAAGCAGGTGACTTCCAAGGGGTGCAAGGAGGGAAGGAATCATTCCAGCATTTCCTAAGGAGCTCTAAACTACACCAAGGAAAAGCTGACCGGATCATTTGCCATGGTTTGGTGTTGGGCTTGGGTTTCCTCACCTCCAGAAAGGTGCAGTGGAAGCATTCCACCTGAGGAAAGAGACTTGGATGTTTCCAAGGAAAGGTGATGATGGAAAATTATTTACAGGATCTAAACACCAAGCACAGAAGGGATTCTTCAGGGTTCAGCCAACAACTGTGTTCTGAGAAAAGATCACCTCAAGTCCTGTTCATAGCAGAAATGTTAATGAAGTTCTAACCCCTAAAGGCTTTTAATTCAAACCAAACTGTTCCCTGGCCTGGTCAGGGGATGTTCCCAGTTCCTGAGGACACTGTGAACATGACATTTACAGGCACCAGACACAACTGTCCTGCAATGCAAAGGAACCACGAACTCCTACAAAGTCATGTCACCAAGGGTGAGGTCACTGCAAGCCAAGGAAAGTGAAATAATAACACAAAAACTCTTTACTTAAAAGTTTATGTACCAATGAGCTTCAAAGCTTCAGCACTGAGGTTTTAGAAGTGTTCTCAGGGAACAGAACACCCAGCTCCATGCATGGCACAGTCAGGACTCTGCACACACACATGTGAGGATGAGTCTTTAACAGCCTGACTCTTCCCTGGCAGGCAGATGCTGAAAGAAGAGGGAAGGAGCTGGAAGTGCCCTCCTGCCATGAGTGAAAACTCATTGGAGTGAGGGCTGCGTCAGGCTGTGGTGGCAAGATGATAGAGAATGGGTGCAAAGAAATGTCACCCCAAAGAAACACTACCACAAAGAAATGTCACCCCCAGCAGGACATCAACGAGGGCAGTTATCAAGCAGTCCTCAAGGTAATGGGACTTTAGGGTGCCCAGAGAAGCTGTGGCTGCCCCTGGATCCCTGGAAATGTGCAATGCTAGGCTGGATGGGGCTTGGAGCACCCTGGGATAGTGGAAGGTGTCCCTGCCCATGGCAGGAGTGAAACTGGATGAGCTTTAAGGTCTCTCCCAACCCACACCACTCCGTCATTCCATGAATTTGGAGGAGAAAGATAAAACAAGCCCAGGATCTGCCACCTCTAAGATGTTTGCAAAAGACAACAAGAGCCACATAACTCATCATTCTCATCACTGCCATGGAGCCCAACTTTTTATCAAGTCCTTTGAACAGAGTTTAAAAGCCTTACCAGAAAGAAAGAGCAATATTGTTTCTCATGCTCCAAAACCCACTGCAAAAAAGCAGGGCCTTGGTGCAGGAGCAGAAAAAGCCCGAAGCACCTGCTCCTGTTTTGCAGCACCAGTTGTTCTGCCAAGCAGTGGTGACACTCGAGGCTGTGCTTTGCCAAAGCATCTGGGTTGAAAGCACCACGGTGTTGTTGTCTGGCCCTGCTGGCCAAGTGAGCACAGAACTGCTTCCAAATGTCACTCAAGCTCACACAGCTCCTCAAGACTTCTCTGGGAATTTGTGGGATTGCTGTGATTTCTTAGCAGCTCCAGAGAGCCCAAGCGTGGAGAGCAGAATGTGCCAGAGAGGACTTCCCTTCTTTCTCTGTCCCACAAAAGGGTAAGGGGAGGCTTCCCATTTCTGCAAACAAAAGGGAGTGGACAGAGGTGGAAAATTGTCTTTGCCATCATTTGTGAGAGGAAAGCATGGCAGACCTTCAGAGGGGTCATGGCACTGGCCACCTTTAGCCAACACTCCAATGTTTCAAACCAAGAATGAAATGATTTTGCCAGGTGAGGTTCTGATTGGACATCAGGAAAAACTTTCCCTGGCAGGGTGGTCAGGCCTTGGGATGAGCTGCCCAGGGAGGTTTGCAGTCACTGTCTGTGGCAGTGTTCAGGAGCAGTCTGGATGTGGCCCTTGGGGACAGGCTTTGGGGGGATGCTGGTGCTGCTGGGGTGATGGTGGGACTGGATGATCCTGAACACCAACGTTTAACAACCCTTTCAACAAAGAAATTGCTCCTGGTGTCCAACCCGAGCCTCACCTGGCACAGCTTGAGGCCTTTTCCTCTTGTCCTGTCCCTGCTCCCTGCAAGCTGAGCCTCCTATTCCATGGAAAGCTCAGACACAGAAAATGGTAATTTTGTGTTCCCAGCTCACAGGATTTCATTCCTAAGGACCAGAAGCACATTAGGCACAGAGTCACACCTGGAATTTCCTGTGCTTCCCTTGTAACTGTGCTGAGGAACACAGAAAGGGCTGGAGAAAAGACTCCCTGACTCTCCAAAGCTGAGCACAGCGATGCTTCTCCATGGAGCATCTTGTCCAGATGCTTCCAAAAACTTCCTGAGGCATTTCTTGTTCTGCAAATCTGACCAATTCCTATCTTGGATTGAGGAAAGCCAGGCCTCTGTCAGAGGTGTCATTAATCCAAAGGTGCAGTACCTGTCTAATTACCTGGTCTTTGATGAAATTCTGATAATTAATTAGGAGCTGATGTTGAAAGGAGCCCAAATCACTTTGTTTAAGTAGCTGCTACCCAGACTTGCTCAGAAGACACCAATTCACTTTTCTCTAAATTGATCAAAAGGCTTATCCAGGAGGGAGATTAACCATCTTCCTAATGGGTCAGGGCAGCTTCTTGGGAAGACCAAGCTACTGCTAATCTGTTATCGAGGATAATGTGGATTTTTGATGGCAAAAAGATACTGCTAATAAACTGAGATCCATGGGAGAAAGTGTGACACTAAGTCAAACAATAAAATACTGTAACCAATCTGTAAATACTGGGCACCTGTATCTGTGCAAAGGGTATTTGTAGGGAAGGAACTGGTCCCTGTAAGGATGGGGCACAGGGTGTCCAGAGAAGCTATGGATGTCCCATCCCTGGAAGTGTCCAAGGCCAGGCTGAACAGGGCTTGGAGCAATCTGGGATTGTGGAAGGTGTCCCTGCCCATAGCGGGGGGTGAGAATGGGATGAGTTTTAAGGTCCCTTCCAACCCAAATCATTCCAGCATTCTATGAAATCAAGAATTCCCTTCTGTCTCTACCAACCCCTTCCCAATAAAAAAGGTGAAGCAGATTTTTCCTTCATGTTGTACAGGCTATAATTCATGGAATTACAGGACACAAATGATTCCTCAGGTGTCTGAATATCCACTGAGTGTTTACTCAAATACCTGTAGCCAGAGTGAAAGACTTCAAGTGAAAAGACGTCACTACAGATCTGGAAGTGTTTTGAACCCAAATCCCTGCTCCAGACGAAGTTAGCTCCCAAATTCTATTTACAGAAACTGCCTTCTATTGAAGAAGTGGAGTATTCAGCTGGCTCCGTTTTGGTGGCACTTTTTCTGAGCAGAGAAGTGTCAGAATTTTTGCATTTGGATGGCAGCCTATAGAGCCTGGATTTCTCCCAAGAAAAAATGAAGTTGTGCTTCTTGCCTTCCCCTGGAGCTCCACATGCCTCCAGACATAAAAGAAAACACCAAACAAACAAAAAACACAACAACTACTTTTTTGCCTTTCTCAGGATCCAAACACTCGTTGCCTGGGGCCTTTTGCTACCAGAATCTTTGTTGGAAAACAAAGCTGAACACAGAATTTAAGCTGAAGGTGCAGAATCCTAACTTGAAAACTGACCCACTGATTTGGATGTGAAACAGCCTCTTTTTTCTGAGGAAAATCTCTTTTCTTCATAAGAGAAGTCATGAAGACTCCTGAAGTCCATGAAGTCAGCCCAAGCCAGAGGACAAGAACAACTTTACAGATAAAATTTCTCAGAAGATGGAAAAAAAGCTGAACTTTCGAAGGAAAGTAACACAAAATTCTCCCAGGCTTTGTAAGGGAGGAGGAAGCAAAGGAATATTCCTGCAGCTCCAGGTCAGGAAAAAAAGAACTTATATTTCTACATATATATTTATAGATTATGTATATATAACAAAAGATAGAACAACCCTGGGGCTTTTTTGCTTTGACAAGAGGGGGAAAAAAGCAGTTTTCTCCTGAGACATCGTAAGTCCAAAGAGAAAGGAAAAAGGATTTAGGGATCACAGTGGAATTAATAGCTGAGGAAGCATGGAAGCAGCAGATCCCAGGAATCCTTCCCACCAGGCAGCCAGGACAGGGAACCAGCACAGATTGTGCAGCTCCATGGGATGGGCTCCAGAGGCTGGGAATGCTCCGTGTGCTAACAGGGAAACAGGGAATTTTTGTCCAGGAATTGGTGCTCTGAAATCTCTTCTGACCACATCTGCTCCTGCAGCTCTCTGCTGGCACAGTTTACAAATCAAGTCTCTTCCTTGAGAGAATCAGTGAAAATGGCAAAGCAGGAGAGGCTCAGCTGTGAACAGAATTTTGTAAAATCCTGGGATGCAAAGAAAAGGAAACACGTCAAAAGCATTGGCCAAGAGCTGCACTGCTCACCTCAGATTTTAGGCTGTGACCCTTTTTCTTTGCAAGATTTCAAAGAGGCTCATGCTCTTATCAAACACCTGCCATTAAAGGGACACTGAAGGTGAGGAATAATCCATTGATTCTGAGGATCATCAATGACAAAATACAAGATCATCCCAAACTGGTCTAAATTAAAGCACACAAGATTAACTTGTATTTTTTTTCAGTTATTTATTTATTACAATTATCTTAATGCTGGGATTCAAGTTTTCCTTCAACATCTCAGTTTGCCCAGAGCAGCTGTGGCTGCCCCTGGATCCCTGGCAGTGCCCAAGGCCAGGCTGGACATTGGGGCTGGGAGCAGCCTGGGACAGTGGAAGTGTTGGAATGAGATGATCTTCAAGCTCCTTCCAACCCAAACCATTCTGGGACTCCATGACCTCAACAAGTCAATTTTGAAAAATTGAAATTTGGAGAAAATTCCAGAGATGTGAACATTTAAGCCCAAAAAGAAACACTGCCTTATTTACATCTCCTTCTGAGCCTAAGCACCAGAAATCCCTTTAAACTCCACACCATGGATCCATCACTGGACTCAGGGAAGTCTCCAGGAATTACTCAGCATTGTGAAATGATTACTGTAAAATTATTTTGCAGCTGGAAGTTTTAGGAAAGTCTAACTTAAGAAACAAGAATAAAGCAATTACCAGATTGCTGCTTTTTTAACAGTCTTTAAGGACCTAACACAGAGCCCACCATGAACACCTGGAATTCACCTAAAGTGAAGCTGTAAATGGAATTACAATGGACATTGCTGCCTTTCAGATATTTTGTAAGTGAAGTATTTCAAAGTAAGAGAAGTGAAATATTTTCATTTACTTTTGTAAGTGAAATATTTCAAAGAGCCTAATTCCCACTTTTATTCCAGACTAACACAAAGCCTCTGGATTACTGGAAGGCACAAAACTTGGTAAATATATTTGGTGGAGGGTTTTAATTTATTTTATAAGCTAATATAATATATGTAAGCCATTATTCCATATCTACATGAAGATAAAACCAGTTTTACATTCAACCCAACTCATGGAGAAGGCTCTGATCTACTGAGAGGCATGAACAGCAAGTCAGGACTCACATTAATATTGCAGGTGAAATCACAGATACTTTTACCAATATATAAAATCTTGGAGAACCAGTTCATTCCTTTTAGGCATCTTCAGAACCTTGGAGGAGCATGAAGATGTCAGTCCTAAAAAACCATGTCTGGATCTCCATGTATTGCCAGGAACAGTTTATTTTTCCGGAGTGACAAGACAGTCCTGAGGAATTGTGGACTTCAATCACAGTATTAAATATTTCCTCTATTTAAAGAACCTGCCTACAAAACCAGGTAAAAATGAAACCAACTTCATCCACCTTTACAAACATCATCCTTCTGTTTATTTCCTGGCACAGCACATCTGCTGGTCCCTCTCCATCACATCTGAGGGAGGACAAGCAAGTGGCAAGTTCAACCCAAAATATTGAGCTCAAATAGGCAAGATGCTCAAATATTAAAATTTTCTGTGATTTTAGTAAAGAAAAAGCAAAGTGTTGGATGGTTTAGCAAACTTGAGGTGGGATTCTCTGTTCACAAAGTGGATTCAGTGAGATGAAGGAGAAGTTAAGAGGATGCACCAAAAGAAACCAGTTAGAAGATCCAGAATTAACCAGTAAAAGAAGAACTTCATACTCTGCTCTCTGCTTGTATCCCCAGTTTTTTTAAGGGATTTACAATAACCAATTTGTTAGGAAAATGCCAGCACCAACAGATTCCCATGGGGAAAGAGGAAATCAAGAACAAATCTCTTTTCTCAGTCTGGAACAAAACTGCTGCCACCTGTTCCACCTTTCCAGCAAAGATGTTCAACAGCTGGCTCTGCGTGCAATAAACTCAATTCTAGGTCCCCAAAGATATTTTGGGATTTAATTCAGCCAGAGGTCACCAGGGGTTAGGTGTGAGTGTCAGTGAGTGCTGAGCCTCAGGAACCAGGCTTTTCCCTTGGGCTGATGGATCCATGCTGGGCTGGGTATTCCCTGCTCTTCCCAGCACAACTGGAAGGTCAGAACATTAAACCTGATGTGTCACTGCTAAAAAAAAAAAAAAGATGTTTCTTTCTCTCTAATCTAATCTCTGTCCTTAACAGCTTATCAATAAATGTGGTTTTGAGGCTGTGGCGTCACAACGGAAATCTGAGAGTGAAACATTCCCAGTTTTACATTTTCCAAGCTTAATTGTGTTCCTAAATCCAGCAGGGTTTAAGCAGACCCACTCAGATGACGTCTGAGCTGCAGCCAGTGACATCAGAGGGCTGACAAATGTGTCCTGAAGCTCCCTGATGGAAATAGCCAAGCTATCCATGGACAGCTGACTGCACACTGAAACATGGCAACTCTGGTAAAACCTGCTGAGAGGAGCTTACTCCCCTGTGTATAACCAGGAAAGAACTCTGTCATCAAGCTGAGCATATCCTGTGTTGCTCTGGAAAGCTGGGAATCCACCAGCTTGAGCCCAGCTAGAGGGATCAAGCAAACACATCTGGGCACCACTGCCTGCAAGTGTTTGATATAAACATTAAAAACCACATATCACAAGATGAATTGAATAGAACAGGAAGCACCAGCCCGACTAGAAAAAGAGAAATACAAATCTTCCAAGTCAGAATGTCCAATTTCAGCAAGATTTATGAACAATATTTGTCCAGTTCTTGCCTCCACTTGCCTGATGAAGTATTATAAATGGAATCCTTACCAAGAACTACTCAGGCCTGGCTGTTAAGAGAGCCATCCTAAAGTGTCTGTCTATATTTTAAAATCTAATCCCAAAGGAACACAACTTTAGGGATGGGGGAGAGGTTGTTTCCACCTGGCTCCATGATTTATGAAGGATGCCTCCTACAAACACTTGCTGCCCTTCTTATGGATTCAACACAGAGTATGTTCACAAACTGAAGTGGTACTATTTTAAGTCGAGCTTGTCCAATGATGATAAATTTTGGGATGGGGCACAGCTGGGACTCCATGGGCTGGGAGCACTTTTCCAGCCCCAGGTATTCCATGAAATAGCCCTGAAATGCTGCTGGGCTCTTCTAGCCCCAGGTATTCCATGAAATAGCCATGAAATGCTGCTGGGCTTTTCCAGCCCCAGGGATTCCATGAAATAGCCATGAAATGCTGCTGGGCTTTTCCAGCCCCAGGGATTCCATGAAATAGCCATGAAATGCTGCTTTTTTTTCATGGAATCCCCAGGGATTCCATGAAATAGCCATGAAGTGCTGCTGGGTGCAGATCTGCACCCTGGGAGGCCCTTCAGGAGCAGGGATTTCAGGGGTGATCCTTGGGAAGCTGCAAAAGCTCCTGAGCTGGTGCTGCCTGTGCCAAGGCCATGGGAGGAAAATCCCTGTGGAAATGAACCAAGGGCCTTTCCCTGGAGCACAGGCCTGAGATTCCCTCCAACACCCACCTCACCCCAAACTTCACTCCAAACCCTCCCAAACCAGGCCAGCAGGACCAAGCCAGGAACATTTGCTGCCAAAAGCAGCAGGAACACAACACAAAATGGGATGCACAAGACAGGGCCACCCCCAGCAGCCACCTGAGCCAGGAAATCCCTGGGACAAGGCACAATTCCAAGACTCCATGGGCAGCTCCAAACTCAGTCTCACCATCCCATTGCTGCCTTGCCCAAGAGAACTTTTCCTTTTTGTTCCCACACTGAACACTGACTTTAAAGGCTGCAGGAACAACTCTGTATTTGCAGTGTTGTGTTCATTATACACCTCAGGCATTCTCAGTGTACTGACCAATCATTCAGGAAATGGGAAATAATTTTTAATAGTTATGATTGCATTTTTGATCTGCATTTTAATTTTTGTTCAAAATCAATTTTTTCTTTGCTCTTAGAAATCAGCAACAGAAATAAATTTCAGCCTTGCAATAAAGAAATCTCCTCACAACTTAAAACTTCATTCAAAGTTACCTCAAAAGGTTTTTAAAAGAGGGTCACATGTATTTGGAGGGAAAATGAATAGAAATTCCTTTACCAGAATATTAAAACTATATATAAGAACAGCAGCATCTAAAGATTTTCTGGTATAGATGCTCTGGTCTGTTCCTGAATAAGGAAAGCAGCATCCTCCACCAGGCTGTAATTCCATCCCAAAATCCTGGAACAGGATTTTTGTTTCCTCTTAGATGGGGGCTGAGGCTGAAAACTTCAATTTTCAATATCACAGGTACTGAGCCATTCTGGAGGAGGGGAAAAAAACCCAAAAAACCCTTTTCTTTTAAATAGGCAACTTCTTTTTAAATATGGATGCACGAATCTAACTTTAGCTGTCCAGGTTTTCACATTGCTGCTCTCAAATACAGAAAGTAGAGCACTAATTTAGTCTGTTGACTTCAAGGTTATCATTCATTGAGGTCAATGACTCCATCTCTGAAAAGCAGAACTTCCACTTTCAGTCTGAGGAGCGCTGCCCTTCCCCTCTGCTTTCACCAAAAACTCCCAAAACCAGCACCAAGCCCTGCTGCAAAGGGATTTACCCATGGAAAAACAGGGGTTAATCCCAGCAATATCCAAGCCCTCATTAGCTGCTTGTATCTCAAACTTCCCTCCTAATGAGCAGCTCTGTCTTGGATATGATTTTTGTGGTATTTTCTCTTTATAGCAAACTTGTCCTCAGCCAGGACCTGAATATCCAGCAAAAACTCCCTGGGAGGATCCATCTGGACAGAATCCAACTGGAACCAGTGTCCCACCAGGAACAAAACCAGTGAGAGCCACACTGTGCCCCAGTAGGGAACCAGCACCTGGATCTCTTCTGCTCTTTCCAAGCCTGGTTTTCTGCCACCTCCCAGGGGACCCCTCCAGGGGTGTCCTCACCTCAGTGGAACCAGGGCCAGCATCTCCTCTGCCACGGGAACATCCAGGGGAGGGACCACACGGTGCTGGCCCAGGAATTTTCTGGATTTTCCTTCCAGTGGCTGTGACTGAGGCAGTTCAGGTAACACAGGTGAGCTCCAAGCACAGAGCAGCACCATGGACACACTTTGTTCTGACTGCACAACAACAGAGGGGTTTTCTGCTTTGGTTTGTGTTTTTTTTTACTACTGACATATAAAAACATCCTTTAAAATAGCTACAGGCTCAATGAAATCAGCAGCTAAAATGTGAAATAGGAGATGTGAGAGCCATGGCCCAATTCAACATTTCCATTGTATTCTTCTATAAAATAAACACCTGCACACTTGCAGGCCCTAAACTCAACCCAACCCAGGAACTTCCCAGAAATCCTTCCTCTGGATTTGTTATATTTTAATAAGGAATACAGCTGGGGGAGGACAGGTAGCTGTGTGAGAACTGACTATCGAATTGCTCTTGCAGTATCCCTACTGAAAAGTATTGGATTGGATTTTTTTGCTTTTTTTTCTTTCCCAAAAATGACTTTTTTAAGTTAAGAGAAATATGAGCGCCTCCAATATCTTCTCAAACTTGACTACACCATTATCACATTTTTTTGGGTTCTCAACATCTCTGGTGCATCCAAGATAATTCCAGTTGATGAGAATAATTTGCTGTAACCATTATGTTACTGTTTTCTTACAAAGGTTACAAAAAGAAGCTTTGAGCTCTTCAAAAGCTTAAAAATCAGACAACTCAGTATTTTTAGATTCATATTCCTTAGGCTCCAGCATAACTACAAAAGTCAAAGCCAGAAAGCTGTTATAAAACCAAATTATTTTTATAAGGAATCTCCGTAAAAAAAGAAGAAAATAAAGAACAACCAACCACTGAGTTACAAAGGAGCAGGACAAGGGGTGGCAGCAACTCTGAAAACATCAACTTTCAAACATAAGATGAATTCCCGCTTGTAGGAACCCAGCACAATCCCAAGTTTGATGCCACCACACCATGAAAAGTGAATATGGGTAGGATGATTGACCACCAGCCTCACTACACCCAGAAGTGTTTGGTTCCTTCTTTCCCCAAAGGTCCTGGAGAGACTTGCAAAGGACAAAGAAGTGAAAAATTCCCACTCTGAAAAGACTTTTTTGTCACAGATGACGTTCTAAGGCATCACCTGTGTTACCACAACATGACTGAAATATAAACTTGGTTTTTCCTGTAAAGAGCTGAACCCCAGCTTTGCTTATTTCAGAGTGTTTCAGGGAAAAGCAGAACAGATCCGAAAAAATCCACAAGTAAACACGGAATCAGAGAATCATTACGGCTGGAAAACACCTCAAAGACCACCAAAGTCCAGCCATTACCCCAACTCTGCCTGGTCCATCTCTAGACCATGAACTCAAGTGTCAAATCCACAGATTTCTGAGCATTTCCCAGGGTTGTGATTGCAGCACTTCCCTGGGCAGCCCCTGCCAAGGCCTGAGCAGCCTTTCCATGGGGAAATTCCTGCTGCTGTCCAAGCTGAGCCTGCCCTGGCCCAGCCTGAGGCCGTTCCCTCTCCTCCTGTCCCTGTTCCCTGGAGCAGAGCCCGACCCCCCCTCCCTGCCCCTCCTGTCAGGGACTTGTGCAGAGCCACAAGGTCCCCCCTGAGCCTCCTTTTCTCCAGCCTGAGCCCCTTCCCAGCTCCCTCAGCCCCTCCTGGGGCTCCAGCCCCTTCCCCAGCTCCGTTCCCTGCCCTGGACACGCTCCAGCCCCTCCAGGGCTCTCCTGCAGGAGCCACAACTGGACACAGCCCTCGAGGGTCTCCCAGTGCCAGCACAGAGGGACAATCCCTGCCCTGCTCCTGCTGGACACACAATTCCTCATCCAGCCCAGCTGCCAGTGGCCTCTTGCCCACCTGGGCACCCCTGGGCTCGTGTCCAGCCCCTGGCACAGCACCCCCAGGGCTTTTCCAGCTTTTCCAGCCCCTCTGCCCAGCCTGCAGCTCCATGGGGTTGGTGTGACCCAAGGACAGGACTGGCCTGGTTGACTCTCACCAACCTGGCCCCATCCCATGGATCCAGCCTGTCCTGATGCCCCTGCAGAGCCTTCCCACCTCCAGATCCACACTCCTGCTGCCCACAGACTGAGGGTGCACTTGATCCCCTGCTCCAGATCGTCAATAAAATTATTGAAAATATTTCAGTTCTCCAAACAGCACCTTAAAGTGCCCTTTTGCTGGCTATATTATATATACAGTATAATATACATATTATACTTATTAACTTTATTATTATTCTATTTATTAATTATATTATCTATTTTATAATATACATTATAAGTATACATATATATACACATCTATATTATAATGTATATAATATATATATTATATGGGAGATACATATATCTATAGATAGATATAGATGATATAGATATAGATATAGATACAGATATAGATATAGATATATAGATATAGATATAGATAGATAGATATATCCCACATATTATACACGGCAAAGAGAGAAATTCAACATGCTGCAAGTTTGTTTTCCTGGTGAGCCAAATTGGAAAATAACATTTAATATCCCCATTTCTTCACCAGTTTTTTGTTGTTGTTTTTTTTTAAAGTGGCGGACCTTAATACATTTCTCTGTGTTTTCAGCTTAAGTGGTGATCTAAAATTAAAGTATTCCTTGGTAGAAGTGAAAAAATCTTCTTTAGGGGATTGTGTCCCCAGTTCTGCTGTGGTTAATGGTAGGGGTTTAGAGCAGCTTCCAGGACAATGAAGTGAAGCCCATTGAAACAAAGAATTTATTGATCCTGTAGAAGCTTCCCCACTTTAACCAAAGGTAGTTTTGACATTAGCAGGCACCTCTGATCAATCACGCTCAACAAACCTTCTTGAAAATGCAAGAGAGCCATCCTCAAGAACCACAAAACCTTTCAATTTTGGGCCTGAGCTCTCCCCAGCTACTTTGAACTTGAGGCTGAGATCATCACAGTCACCAAATAACTCCTCCTGTCCCTGCACCACAAAATTATCACAGGGAAGGGCCTCATTTTAAGGCCTGCAAATCTTGTTCATTCCCAGAACCTCAGCACACCAAGCCTGGCTCTCCCAACAAACAGAAAATGCAAATAAATCTGACTTTTCTAACTTCCAACACATCAGAGGCATAATGGTCTTTGTCCTGGTTTTTGATCTGTATTTATCAAGGGACTTACAAATAAAGAATTTGGGCTGCAGAAGACAGAATTACCACTTAAATTTCAAAATCTTGTACCCACTTCTATTTTGCAAGCTCATAATTCTACAAGCTCAACACCTTCAGCAATTCTGACCAAAACTGAAAGTGCTTAAGTTGGAAGTTTTAAATCAGATTAATGTACTGCAATGTGAAACTGAATTCTCTCAAACACTGTCATACATAAGGTACAATTTCATAACATTATCTCTCCTTTCAGTTGTGGGATGAGTATTTTTAAAGCTTTCAAAACATTTTCTCAATATTTAGGTTCTATTTTAATCTGTCACTGCCTACTAGACAGAGCTCCCCGAATCTGATGGGACATCAATTTTCTAGACTTTTAATGCTGCTCCTCTAGATTTAGATATTTAAAATGAAACATGAAAATTAAATATCCCTTTGGAGAAGTTTTCCTTCTCTTCTTTGCCCAACCTAATTTTAGAATTCTTTAGACCTGCTTTGACTTGAGCTTTCAGCACACAACTCACAAACATGGGAGTGGAATGAGAGATGTTTGGTTTTCAGGGAATGAAATCTCCACTTCCAGCATCTTGGTCCTAATCCAAAGGCTCCATGTAAACAGACCCTCCAAA
Organism: Rhabdornis inornatus; assembly: GCA_013397075.1. NCBI lineage: Eukaryota > Metazoa > Chordata > Aves > Passeriformes > Rhabdornithidae > Rhabdornis > Rhabdornis inornatus. The sequence continues at coordinate 266,560 of VWZS01006651.1, forward strand.
GCTGTTTATGCACCAACAGCTGATGCAACTGAAAACTGTCAATCAGGAGATGAGCTGGATGCACACGGAAATCTGCCCAGCTATTTTTTTTTTCCCAGCCCCAAGGATTCCTGGGGTTTAAAGCTGAACAAGCAAACCAAAGATCTGGTTGAAATAAGGGTATTTGGGTATAAAAAATTAATAAAAAATTAGACCAACCCTCTTGGACAAACTCGATTTTATTCTATTTCTGCTGCTCACGATTTTCTGTGTTGAAATATGAACTGTATTTCCAGCAAAACTAAAAATCAGCCATTGAATCTGCAAATACACTTGGCACTTCCAGGATTTTTGATTAGCCAAAAAAATGGGAGAACTTCCTAAAATATCAACCAGTCCATTTAATTGGCACCTTCAGAAGCATTCCCATAAAAAAACTTTGAAAACAATATTTCCATTCAGAAAAACCATTTTCTTCCTGGAAGAAGAAGAGTTTTCCGAGCTGCAGAAGAGTTTTGAAAGGGCAAAGAAAGATTCCAAAATACTGCAGGTTCTTAAATATTCTACTAAGTTGGAACAGCATCATGTGGGGGGACAGAAAATGGAACAGCAACAAAAAGCACAGCAAGAACATCCATCATTTTTCATTGTAAAAATCCTAAATATTAAATCACCTGTATGCATCGTCTTCTTTCAAGTCTCATATCATCCTGCGGGGTTGTGGGGATGGGGGAGTCCAGCAGCAAACAACACTGAAAAAGGGAAAAAAAAAAAAAAAGAATAAACTTCTTAAACTGCACCACAACTGCTCAGTTCTACCCCGAGCTAAACCAAGGAAATCCAAACAGAAAATGAAGTTTTCCAAAAGGAAAAACAGAGACAGGCATGACAAAGATTTATCTTCCACTGATATCTGGCTTTAGAAAAACTTTTTAAGTGTCAAAATGTCAAGAATTAACTGAAATTTCAACCGGGCATTCAATAAATCTCAAAATTAACATTATCCCAAAAAAATGTCAGTTACCCATCTTTGCCAAGCCCTTAAATGTGTGGATTTTCACCGAAATTCAGGACTATATTTCTAAAACACAACTGAACTTGTGGAATTTTCCCAAATCTACAAGCTAGAGAATTATAAATGCATTAGAAATGCATATAAATTCCTAAACATTAAAGTTGATTTCTCCTCATAGCCTGATGAAATTAAATTAGGTTCACCTTGCTGCAAATAATTAAAATACACTCAGAAAAATAAAATTGAACTTTTCACAGACAAAGAGATATAAAGACAGGAGTTTCTAGGAAGAAAAATCCAACAGAAATTAAGAAGAACAGCAGGATTATGAACAAAAAAAATAAAATTAAGACCCAAAACACAACCCTCAGCAACTAAGACTGATCAAAGCATTTCTCAAGCATTTGTTTTTCACTTGTTCTCCAACAGTCATTGGTACTCTACAACCTATGGAAATATCAAACCCACTTAGAACTACTGAGAATTTTAGAGAACTCTGCAAATTACTGACCAGCTGAAATTGAAGAGTGATTATTATTTAAACACCTCCTGAAATATGTAACTTCAGGCAAGTGGGAGCAGCCTAAAATGCTCTCAGACCCTGCAATCTGAGCAGCAACCGGCGCCGTTCGCTCCATTTCCCCCCAACAATGAGAGTTCGAAGCCTGCACAGCCCACCCTGGGCCCAGCCTGCCCTCCTGCACCACGCTGGGCTTGTCCCTGTGCCACTCCAGTGTCACACACACCACAGGGAAGGGGGCAGGAGGATGAGGAGCTGCTTTTTGGATCCGTGTAGGAGCAGGTGTTGCAGTGGTTGTGTTGGTGTTTTAGGAGCAGGTGGATTTTTGTTGTTGTGCCCCCCAAAAATGGGGAAATCCTAAAAGTGGCCATCCCACGTCCTGAACTCACAGCCTGCAGCTCCACAGAGCCCTGGGATGGCACTGTCACATGTACAGCTGTCTGGAGCACTGCTGAGGCCACACCAGGGCCTATAAACTGGGCACTGTAATGCCTAAACCACTTCAGTTTGAGGGAAAGGCTGGGTCTGGTGCAGAGCTGAGCCCCCTGACCCAGCACAAGCAGCCCTGGGACTCAACAGGAAACAAGAAAGGAAGAGCAAACTCTTATTTAAATGAAGTAACAATGGAATTCCTGAGTGGTCTGGGTGGGAAGGGACCTCAAAGCCCATCCAGTGCCACCCCTGCCATGGCAGGGACACCTTCCACTGTCCCAGGCTGCTCCAGTCCCAGTGTCCAACCTGGCCTTGGGCACTGCCAGGGATCCAGGGGCAGCCACAGCTGCTCTGGGCACCCTGTGCCAGGTCCTGCCCCCCGTCCCAGGGAAGGATTTTTTTCCCAAGATCCCACCCAAACCTGGAATTTTTCAGTTTGAAGCCATTCCCTGTGTGCTGTCCCTCCATGCCTTGGGAATTGTCTCTCTCCATGTTTCCTGCAGCTCCTTCAGGCCCTGCAAGGCCACACTGAGCTCAGCCCAAAGCTTCTCCTGTCCAGGCTGAACAATCCCAGCTGTGCCAGCCTTTCCTCCCAGCAGAGCTGCTCCATCCCTCTGCTCATCCTGCTGCCTCCTCTGGGCTCTCTGCAGCAGATCCAAGCCCTGAGCACCAGGTTTGTCCATCCCACACAGGTGTCCTAAGGCTACAGAGCCTCAGTCCCATCTCTGAAAGCTCTCTGGCCATTATCCTTTATTCCCTTCAACTGCAGCACCTCTGGGTTTACACCAGGATTACAGGAAGCTTTTGCCAGCAGCAGCAGCTCAAGGACTGAAGGCATCACTCTCTTGTCTTTATCACCTTGCAGCTCAATCACTGCTTGATCCCCTCCCAGTGCCACCAGTGCAAACCAGTTTCAATCCTAACCCAGCTTAGTTCAAACTATCACCAGAGTTTGAGCAATTTTCAGCCAAAATATCTTGGAGTATTCAACCATTGTCTCCTGCCTATTCCACAATGGGAATGATCAGCTCCCAAAGCAGCTGCAGAGGTAACCACAGAGCCCTGAGTTATTTTAGAATTTAGAAGAAACTTTAAGAGCTACCAACACTAAGGAAGAGCTGCTGATGTGAGAAAGTCATTAACAGGTTATTAACAGTAATCAACACATTGGTGCATTTCAGAGCTGACCAGGGACACAGATCCAGCCCAGCTTCCAACTCCCCATCAGCCCAGCCTGGAGAACTGGAGAATTCCTGTGGAATTCCAGAGTGGAAAAGCAGGTGAAGCCCTGTCTTCCAAGGACGGGTTTGTAATCCTAGCAGAGGCCAAAGCCGGTGAGTCCTTGTGACAGTAACAGTGTCTCAGACACATAACATAAAAGAGTAACAATTTTAGGGTTTTTTTAATAGATACAATGAAATTGCACTCAGTGGCTGCAGGGGCAGCACCTTAAACTCAGCGTCTTGCATTGCCAAATTCTTAAAGCAAAAGGCCTTTTAGACAGCCTGCACAAAGGCTTCCTGGTTTAGATAATAAATTGATGACAAGAGGAGGCAAGAGCAAATCCTACTCATCACACAGTCTGTAAGATCATTACTAGAAGAATCCCCTCAGTAATAACATTTACTGGGCTTCAAGAACCCAGCTTGATCTCCTTACCAGTATAGAACAGAAGTGAATTGGAAATAAAGGAGGAGAGGAAGGAACAGATGACAGGAAAGGTGTTAAAAAGCAAATTATTGAAAGTGGTAGAGCAAAGAGAAGAATAAAGGCTGAAGTCGAAGAGAGCAATTCTTAGAAATCATCTGTGCTAAAACTTTACCTCGTGCTTTTGTGTCCTGTTTTCCTCTTCCCTCCCCACCCGGGGCTCCTGTGATCTCCTCAAACACAGGGAATGGGATCTCCCATCCAGAGCCACTCCCTGCTCATGAGCAATCCTTGTGCAGTCACACAAGGCTCAGTCACACACACCGAGGATGCTGAGCATGTTCTATCCCAGGTTATTTCCACAACATTGTGGACATGGTGACACTGAGTAACCAAACCTCGTCACATCCCTGACTTCTCACATCCCAAGCACGGCTTCCCTGGTCTCTTTGAGATTTAAAGCTCTATTCCCTGTATTCCTTAGGAGCATCCATCCCTTCCTGCAAAACCCAATACCCAACACACGTCAATAGGTTCAGTGCAGATCAAAGTTGAGTTCAGAGCAATCAGATTTCTAAACCCCTAAAAGTTAAAGTGCAAAAACCATTATTAACATGAAAATTTAATGAAAAGAGAAGTCTGCTGGGGAGGGTTTGCTTTTTACATTTTACTAATTAAAATCCTTCATAGAGGGACTTATTTTCCTCATTCAGGATCACAGTATTATAAGATCCAATATGGAATCTTTTTGCAAAGCCAGGTTCAAGTTTTTCCTCTGTGAAAAGATTATTTTGTAATTTTTAAAGTCATACTCGTGGAATACAGAGAAACCCCTGCATTTCTCATGACTACACACACTGCTGGCAGAGCTGAACATAATTCAGGTCACTGACCTTCGGTGAACACAGGCAGGCCTGTTGCTAGCAACATAAAATATAAATACTTACTTAGAAACCAAATTTTTTTATTCATTTACTAGGAAAATTATCCGGAGGTACCCACCATGAAACTGGGGTTATTAACATACTGGAATATAATGGATTTAGACATCTGAACTATGCAGAGGCAAGCGGTGATAAGGTTTGATGTAAGACAAACTGAGCAAAAGATTCCTCAAAGACACAAATTTGGTGTTTTATTTCAAACACTGCACAGTGAAATGTGAAGTACAATGAATCCAATTGGAATTTGATTAATAAATCTGACAGGGTGCTCAGGGACTGACAGCTTCCCAGAGGGACAAAGCTGAGCAATTCCAGAATCATTGTTTTGCCAGTACCCAGCACATGCAGTGAGAGTGCTTTGTTAGCAGGGAAATCCTATGTGTTTATTGTCCAAATTAACACACACCTGAAAGCTAAACACACCCAAACTCACTGCTGTTCTTGTGATCAACATAGGTGATGATTTATCTAAGGAAGAATTCACAAGAATGAAAAGGGGGAAAAAATGGCCATGCTGTAGTGAGTTCTGCTTTGTACAGCTCAGATTCACCTGCAAAATCACAGCAGAAAATTAAAAGTAAATTATGATTCCAGCACAAAAAGCCAATATATCCTTGCCCTTTCTGGGCACCTGCAGGTTCCTATGGACCCCACAGCAAATATACTGAGTACTGAAACACAGGTAAATTAAATTGTGACCAGCATCACATCTGTCCTGTTCCCAAAGAAGTCACAGATCCCCTCCTCCAGCTTTAAGTTCTGTGGGATTCTGGAACACTTATTAGCTGAATATTTTCGCTGAAATAGCAACTTTTTTTAAGACTACAGAATCAGGGAATCATGAGATGGTTTGGGATGGAAGGGACCTTAAAGACCATCCCTGGGCAGGGACACCTTCCACTGTCCCAGGCTGCTCCAAGCCCTGTCCAGCCTGGCCTGGGACACTGCCAGGGATCCAGGGGCAGCCACAGCTTCTCTGGGCAAAGGTTTTAAAACTCACCATCTTTATGTTTTAAAATTCATAATTCAGTAACCATGAAGTACCTCTCCTCAGGTGACTTTGTGTATTCTACAGAACCATGAGCAGTCACCTTCTGAGCTCACCCTCACACATGGGGTGCAGCTTTCTCCTCCTTAAACACAGAAACAGAACGCCAAAAATTTGGAAATTGTGCATTTTTCTACTTCACTGGGGGAAAGTCAGCAACAAGGAAAACTGAGTTTATAGCAGACTTCCCCGGCACACCCCTCATCCTCCTGAGGAGCTGCAATGTGCACTGGGAGTTTCCAGATCAGGACTTGTGAGATGCTCAACCAAAACATGCCCAATCATGATTTTCTGGTGTGCTGCAAATGATTTTTGGAGTTCCACAAAGCACTGGTTCCTCTGAAAAGAAGATGCTGTGAATGACTGGTTTCACTCTCATGCTAAATTTACACCACGTGCTCTAAGAAGCCATGGGTGAGGTGTGAAAGCTTGTGGAAGCAGCTTTGCTGAAATCACAGAGTTTCTCACCCAATTTCAGAGCTGGCACAGGCAGAACTGCAGTTGCAGCAGAGCAGGAATTTCTTTCAGCAGCAGCAGAACTGAAGCAGCCTCTGCCCTTCCCACTGCTGCTGCAATGGGACAGGGGCACTCAGCAAACTGCACCGGGGGGAATGGGAAGCAGGAGAAACCCAAAGCCACAATTATTAACCTCAGTTCAGTTCTCTAAGCTGAGCCGCTGCACATATGCAGGCCAGTGGTGGTGTCAAAATACACTCAAATGCACCTAAAATACAACCAAGTGTGATTTTATCACCCACAGAGCAGTGGTGTCACACCAGGATTCATTCAGGCAGACTTCAGAGTGCAGTTTCAGTCTCTGAAATACCTGATTTATAACACTCCATTTGTTCATAATACATGATTTTTTACAGTCTATTTATGAAATGCATCACTTCTAAACATGTGCTGCTTCCCAGGTGTCTGAAGGAACTGAAATATTAAATTTATAACTGACCCATCCAGCCAGAGAAGTCAGGATTTGTTTTTTTAAATATTCATTAATTCATGTGAACCCCAGAATAAAGCCTGTGGTTTTAGGAAGAATTAAACTAACACAGTGAGGGGGAAGAGGAGGGGAACAGGGGAAGAAAAGCCCCACAATAAAGGCTGAAATACTTGAGATTTTTTAGATAATTTGCATCTGATGCTTTACTTACTCACTGACTAAAAATATTAATTTTAGAAGCACAAACTTCAAATATTTTCAGTCCACTGACCTTATAAGGAACCTCCAATTACAAGAGGGAGTGGCTCTTTTTTCCACCCACTTAATAGTGTCAGACAAAAGTCAAACCACTGGATTTGCATTCCCCTCCCTCCACCAAACAAAAGGAAAAGATGTTACAGCTGGAATTGCCCATCCCCTGCAGTATCAGGAACATAGGAATAAAATCATATTCCAAAGTGGAACCTACATGAGGGCTGTAAATTAGTTTATCCAGAGGAATATGAAATGTCTTAGAGAGCTGAGATTTTTTCTGCAGGTATTTTTTTCCTATAGATGTCCTCAACAAGGCCAATCATTCCACATACAGAAACTGTTTCTGTTCCTTGTGGTTGGGAAAAGAACTCGAGAAATGCAAAGCCAAACATGCCCTGCTACAGAATTGCATTCATCACTTCAGAACTTCAGACCCAGAAGTCTCAAGGCAGCACAACCTCCCGACTTGTCCCTGAATTTCTGAGCCATAAAGGAAGAAGAATTGCAGGAACACCTAAAGCTGCCTCAAGTTTCTACCAAATGTGGCCAAACCACTCAATTTACAGATTTTTACTACAACCTTGATATTACTACAGCTGATTATTCTTCCAATTTAGTGGTCACTACTACTACTCCCACTTTTTGTTGTATTCTTTATTTACAAACTGAGCTCTCTTAGAGACCTGGCAAGAGAGGGGACTCAGGTGCAGCCACCTGAACTTTTTCATTCTGGAGTAGAGCTGGAAAAATCAAAATAAACCTTACTCAGACCACAACACACAGAAATACTTTACATATTTATGAAGAGTCTGTGCAGCTGCTATCCCATGTTTAAATGAAATAAAACTATTTCTCTAGCTCCATTTTGGCAGAAGACAGTTCTGCTGTTGCTCTCAAAGATTTAAAGTTACTTATTTCAAGTATAACAATGTAGATATTTGTTGCTGTGGTACAGCAGTACCTTTAATCTTGAGAGTTTCCAGAATATTTTAATACATGGAAATATGCACAGATTTAGTATCCCAAATTAAAAACAAAAACAAAAACACCACAGTAAAATAACCAAACACACAAAACCAATCACACCAAGGTCTAACTGCTGGCTGGCTCTGTTCAGAAATGGTGCTAATTCATAAGATTTTGGGTTAGTGGATAATTTTTTTTAGCCATATATAGATCTGTGAACATTTTTAAGGACTCTTGGACCTTTTCAAACAGACCAGGAACTGCTGTTTAAATGCTGCCCCTCTGGCAGCTCCCACTGACAACTGCAATGCCACAACCTTTGCCTTTCATTATTCAGATTTACACTGGACAGACATAGCTGGGTCCTCTCCAACTGCTCTTCCAGCTCCTTTTAACCTGGAAAACACCACACCAGCTCCAGCTTTCTCAGTCATGTCAGGATAGAAGCACCAGGTTTAAAATCCTTGCTCAACACGCTTTCAAACAGCAGTTCCTGTGAAATTCATCACCTTTGAAAACTGACAGTGGCTCTAAGACAATCAGATGCATTCAACTCCATGGGAATAAACGGAATTATTTCATTAAAACCATTCTTTTTAGGCTGAAGTCTCCCAAAAGCCAAAGGTGATGCTGATCTGGCTGCTGTGCTCCCAGAGCCCTTCCTGAGCCACACCTGGCACTGCCCGGCCGTGAGTCACGGCTGCAGCTCAGCACTGAGAGCCTCGCTGCTGTTCCACTTTCCTGCTGACTCTGCACAGCTCCACAGCTGAGCCTGACTGACACTCCTGCAATTCTTGGCTTGGAAGGGACCTGAAAGCTCCTCCAGTGCCCCCCCTGCCATGGCAGGGACACCTCCCACTGTCCCAGGCTGCTCCAAGCCCAGTGTCCAACCTGGCCTTGGGCACTGCCAGGGATCCAGGGGCAGCCACAGCTGCTCTGGGAATTCCATCCCAGCCCCTCCCCACCCTCCCAGGGAACAATTCCTAATTCCCAATATCCCATGCAGCCCTCCCCTGTGGCAGTGTGAAGCCATTCCCTGTGTCCTGTCCCTCCATGCCTTGTCCCCAGTCCCTCTCCAGCTCTCCTGGAGGCCCTTCAGGCCCTGGCAGGGGCTCTGAGCTCTCCCTGGAGCTTCTCTTCTCCAGCCCCAGCCCCCAGCACAGAGGCGCTCAGACCATCCTTATCCCTCCTCTGGACTCACTCCAGCAGCTCCACACCCTGATGTTGGGGTCCCCAGAGCTGGAAGCAGCATTCCAGGTGGGATCTCATGAGAGCAAAGGGGGAGATTCACTCTACATGAAAGACATGAATAAATAAAGCTCCCACATTTTCCTCACATTGTTCACTCCAAGCCCTTCCATTTCTGAGAACACACATCCCTGTCAGCTCCAAACGTTTTTCACTAAATATGAATCATCCCTAGAATAATATTTGTTAACTTCCCATAATTCAGGATGGGTTTACGTTCCATCTGTAGCGCATTTGCCATGGCCTTATTCCCTGGTTAAGGAACCGCTGACCTAGAAAACTCTCACTGAAGAAGGAGCTAAACTAACGAACTTCAGGAAATTTTCATATCATCTGGGGATGGAGTCAAAACACCTTTTTCAGACTCACAATTCCAAGGTCTTGTTGCATTATCTTTCCAGCTTCCATCCATCCCTGCTGTTAAGCATAATATTAAAGCAAATCTTGGTATATCCCAAGGTATGCTGAGATACAGGCAGGGGGAGGTAATAAGCTGCAAATTCCTCCGTTTTAAGTGGTATTAGAATCCATAAGAATAATTCAGGCATCCTATCCAAGTGATAAAAGCATGTGGATGCAAGGGAGAAAAGCCAGCACAGACACTGGGTGCAGATCAAGCAGCAAAAGCTTTACTGGGAGCATTTACTGTCACACTGAATAGAGATTTCATCAAACATTCACCCCCAAAAATGCAGTCACTGGTAGCTCATTGGAGACTCCAGAATATTTGTTCTCCTAGATAAAGCCATTGTCTTTAATGTTAAAAAAAATAAGATTAGAATGTACTAATTATAATCTGATATGTACCTAAATTCCTTAGAATCTCCTCCAGGAATTCCTCATCAAGTCTTCATTCATGTATGATACCTCCAAAAATAATTCATCACTTATAAAGCCTTCAATGACCAAAAAGCCATGACACTCCTCCAAGTGAACGGATTGCCAATCACCCCCAGAAGTTTATTATCTCCTGCTTACTGATATGGAAAACAATGATTTTCTGAGCTTCAGGAATCCAACAAGAGGTTGGACTGGATCCTGAGTGGACAGGTTCTGGATGTGCAGCTCAAGCTCAGTCTGTGAATTTGGGAGAGTGTTGGCTTGAATCCCTTTTTGAATGCAGGCACTCTGGAGAAGCATGGAATTCACTTTGGATTATTCCCTGATGGCAGCCATAACATTAAAGTCTAAGAGCCATCTCTCAGTGAGATAAAAGCCCAGGAAAAGTCTCTCTAACAGAGCCCTCTCACGTTCATTTGGTCTAACTCGACTTTTATGAGGAGAAATAGAAAAAGTTGAAACTTTGGGACAAATTTATGTGAACTTCACCACTTCCAGCATCCCAATGTGGAGCTGACACTGATCAGTTGATGTTCTCCAAGATACTTCTCTTGTTCAAGAAGTAGACCCTGCACTAATCTTTGACAAACTTACCCATTTAAGTATTTAGGTCATGGTAAGACTATACAATTTTTATTAAATAACAGTATCTCTGCCAGCATCAGAAGTTGATAAGGGCCTTACCAGAGAAGTTTGGTTTCCTGTAGCATATTTTTCCCTGATAAAAATTTCTAAAATGGTACTAATAAGGCAGGTTGCAAGAAGGAAATGAGAATAAATTGAAAAAAAAAAAAAATCTTTTAAATCCTGACCTTATAACCCTCCAAAGAGCACTCAGGATCACCAAGTCCAAGGTATCCAGGAAATAAAAAAGGAAAGAAAACCTTTAGTGTCCCATTGAAGTTCACACTCCCAAGAACAGCCTGGGATGGATGGAAAGACTCCAAAACAAAGCCACTTTTCCAGCAGATCTTTTCTTTACTTTTGTACTAAGAATACTGAGCTGGTATATTCCATGGAATGATGTCCTGTGCTTTTTAGGAAAGAGGAGATGGAAAAAGAGAACTTTTGATACAGTGCTGCTCCTGTTCCCCTGTTGTGAAATAGCTCAACAAGAGGTTCCTGAGTGTGTTCTGACACATTCCAGGGGCTGCCCAGGGAGGTTTGGAGTGCCCATCCCTGGAGGTGTCACCTGGATGTGGCACTCAGTGCTCTGGGCATCGGGCAAAGCTGGGACTCCATGACCTTGGAGGGCTTTCCCAGCCATTTTCCAAATCATTCTGTGATCTCCTGATCCAGCAGCCAAGGCCTGGGACTTGCCCTTTTTTGCTCAGACATTTCTGTCTGAAATACTTCATGGACAGTGAACCCAAAGCAACTCAGAGGAAAGAGAAATTTGGGGAAATTCAGGAAAAGTGCCATGGAATGCCAAAGAAGGGGATGGAGAGGGGAAGACAAGCACCAAACTCCAGAGCAGCTACAGAATTCTGTGCCTAAGGAACCTCAGCTACTCCTGGAACTGAGCAGTGCCACGTTGTTCAGCACAAGACAGGTCTTTAGCCATGAAAAAAAACACACAGAAACCAAGCAGGATGGACAGAGTTCACTGGAAAACAACTCAAAGGGATTAAGAAAATTAACAAAGAAAATCATCAGACGAGCTGCAAGTCACCAGAGATACAGCATTTATGAGTAGTAATTTTATTTACTAAGAGGGAACCACTGAACATCTCTGAAGACAACCATCGTAATTCACACTCTCACTTATGTTTATTATCATATAAGAATTCCAAAGATGTTGTCAATCCCATTTGGCATGGAGAAAGCAGGTCTTGCTGGGTACTTCCCGTGCTCCTGTCCACCCAAAAACTCAGAGAAGCAAAGAGGATGGGCAGAAGAATTTCACTGCTTTTTCCTGCTATAAAGAGTAAGTGTATTGCCCAATTTTCCAGTTTTACTTGAAGTCACTTTGGATTGTTAAAATATGGATGGACATTCAAACGGATCAATTCAGCTATTGAAGCATGAGCACTTCTGCCTACTTTCTCAACTAACAGGTAAATAATGATCAACAAGATTTAAATAATTTGGGCTAAAATATTGTGTTTCTGAACACATGGATGTGAAACTGGTCACCTATTTAAGAGGACAAGCAAACATGGAATTTCCAAAAGAGTTTGGGTTGTTTTTTACCGTAACTGGCCCAGCTGGTGGTTGTGTAGAACAGAAACATTTTTTATGTCTCCTTTGTAGAGCAACAACAAGAAAACAAAGCATCTTCATAATTCAGCATCTGGTACCAGAAGGTTCTGCTCACAGCTTACACAGTGAAAACACCTTTTCTTAAAAGTTAACTTTGGAAACTTCAACTCATCTTTCAGTTTGTCCAAAAAGGAAAAACACATTTTGTGTGTGCACATCTATCTTAAGGCAATACAGAATTCAAGTGAAAATTCAAAAGTGAATGAGACAGAGAAGAAACCTGTATGCTATATTGGTTTGTGGTAATGTTTTGGGGGGGGCACAGAAAATTAAAAACTTCAGGTTTCTTAAGAGGTTTTAGTGTTTAACATGGGGATTTCTTCCTACTGGGGAAGAGAAAGGAGAAAGAACAAGCAACTGAGCAAACTACAATAAGAGAGGCGCTGGCAATGACCTGGGAGGAAAAAGGGCACAAGCAGAAGTTAGAAAATTGTTACAAAGGCAAGGAAAAACTCAAGGAGGATCAGGAGGGAAAAGAGAGCAAGAAGAGAAGCATAAGGAGAGCTGGAGCCAGAAGCCAGTCCCAAGTGAAGGCTGTGCTGGGAGTGCACACACAGGGCAGCACTCGAGCGGGAATGTGGGAAGTTTGAGACAGAGAAAAGTCCAAGAGGAAGAGCGAGGAGGAGACAGAGACTGACAGAGGATGATTTACTACAGGAGGGCTGGCAAGAATTCCTGGGAATGGTGTTCTCCACGAAGTGCCAGTGCTATCAGAGGCCTGCCTCTGCTCCTGCACACCCTCACAGCCCATTCCACGATCCCTGTGCTGAGCTGCTGCAGCGTAACCTGATTCCCACCCCCACACACACCCCAGTATAAAATATAAAATATAAAATTATTGACTTCAGCCAACTCACCCTGCAAGCCTGATTCACTGCTGGGCTGACAAACAGCTGTGCCAGCACAAAGCAGGTGGGAGCAGCCAGCCCCAAGGGAGGGAAGGAGCTGCTCAAGGGGTCACTGCCTCCAAAGAACTCCTGGTTGCACTCTTTGCCTTGGAAGAACTCTTCCAACAATTTCCCTCCAAGTTTTTCCCTCTGCAGGAACTTCCCATCAGTTTGCCAACACTTGGAACATCATCAGGTTAATGCTGGCCCTCACCCCTCGTAGATGAAACGCAAAACCCATTCTTTCTTCTCATCTTTATGCTCCTTTTGTATCAACTATTTCAAATTGGGCATAGGTACAGGTTTGGGGAGAGCAAGGTCATTTTCACCAGGCTCAGGAAAACATGGACAGATCTGGGTGGGTGGAAGGAAAAAGGGGGAGAAAATCAATGTTGCTTGTGTTTTTCTCTGAATATCCTGTTCTTGCTCTGCTGCTCTTCAGCATCTTCTCAGCACTGGAATTATGTACCAGCCTATGGCCTTATCTCATTCTACAAGACTGATCTGGATGAAAAAGAGATAATGAAGTCTTCTCAAATTTCCCCCAAATTTTAGAGGGTGTAGCCACAGAAGACCGACAATTCCAATCTCTATTCCGCAGCACCAGTTACTCTGCTCCCCTCCACTGCCAGCACTACCAGCAGTGTCTCAGGACTCTGTCACAAGTTTGGCCAGCTGAAACTAGAACACATTATTTTTAAAGAGTTTCACTTAAGACACTTAACCAATTTTCCCTCTAAAATCCAAGCAAACTCAAGCATAGAAAAAGGTGGGTCACATACCCAGTGGACACTGGCACAGGTAACTCTCTGTTCCCCAAACTGGTCACCCCTTAAGGCTCAGAACTCAGCCCTGCTAGAAAGGCTGGAGCTTTAGGACTGGTAAGGTGGAGCTGTGGATGTCCCACCCCTGGAAGTGTCCAAGATCAGGTTGGATGGGGCATGGAGCAACCTGGGAAGGTGTCCCTGTGCAGGGCAGGGGGTTGGAATGAGACAATCTTTAAGGCCCCTTCAAACCCAAACCATTCCATGATTCCATGTTCCAATCACACGAAGTGGGCAAATCCCATAAATGCCTCCTCCCCCTTCCATATGAAAGAAGTTGTCTAAATTCCATATCCATTGAAATTCACGTTTATTCACTGCACAGATGCTTCTTGTGTGCACCAGGAGGAGAGCACACAAAAACAACATCTATCCCAAAATGATGCCATTTTCTGACATACCCCATCACTTTGCCCAAAACTGAGGTATGTGGATGAAGTGGGAAAAGAGGCTGCAAATTAAAAATCAGCTTTTTTTAAAGACAAACCCTGTTTGGGAAAAACAAGTTCAAATCCTAATTCCCCAAATTTCCAAGCAAATCCTAAATTCCTTGAGCAGACCTCTATGTGGATGTGCTGAGTCACTCTCCAACCTTAAGAAGCTGCTTCTCCAAGTTACAGAGCACTCAGAATACAAACTCCAGGCAAATGAAACTGCAAATGCAAAGAGCATCCTGCTATTAAAGCATCAGACACAGAAACCCTTCAGCTCAGCTCCACCCTGCATCACCAGTGACTCTGACCAGGTGACCAAGGGAAATTGAGGTTGGATATCAGGAAAAAGGTTTTTTACGGGATGAGTGATAGAGTACTGGAATTGTTTGTCCGGGGAGGTGGTGGAGTCACCATCCCTGGATGTGTTTAAAAAAAACTGGATGTGGCCATGGTTTAGTTTTGGTGTTAGGGCATGGGTTAGACTTGATGATCTTAAAGGTCTCTTAGAAGAGACCCAGTGATTCTGTGACTTTGGGCTGTCACCAGATGATTTTGGGCACTTACCAGGTGATTTTGGGTGCTCACCAGGTGACTTTGAGCAATCACTGGGTGATTTTGGGTGCTCACCAAGTGACTTTGGGTGGTCACCAAGTGATTTTGGGCACTCACCAAGTGATTTTGGGTGCTCACCAGGTGACTCTGACCTGTCACTTCACCTTTTGGCTTTCACCCCCTTGCTGGAGAGCAGCTCAGGGAGTTATTGATCTCATGCTGAGTGCATGGAAAGCACACAAAGCTCTACAAGATGCCAAAGATCTCTGAATTCCCTCTCTTCATCCCAAAAACCAGGAGCTGGGTGCCTTAGGACAGGCTGTCAATAGGATACAGAAAGTCTGGATGGATGGGGTTTTTCTGTATGTTAGATCCCAATCACTGAAATACTCTTCCATGGGATGCTGGAAACATCCATTAGAATTTACTTGATTCAGGTATTAAAATGTGGCATGAGAAATTCCCAAACCTAAAACCAAGTGCAGGGTCTGGACAGTGATCAATTACTAACTTTCACCTAAAAAACTAAATTTATATATTTACTACATGATAAGAGATAGTTCAGACCACCAAAAGCAAGAGATAATTCTCCCATTTTTGTCAGTGCTTGAGTGCTTGACTTAGTTTGGGAAATAGTTTTTATGGAAATAATGAATAAAGTCAAGTGTAACTCCACAGAGACAGGCAAGACTGAAATGCTAGGAGGCAGACCATGCTTCCAACCTATGGAATATAATCCAGACCTGTCTTCTCAACTACATCAAGGAAGTTTATGTATTTGGCACTGTCCAGTTGGGGGTTCAGAGGTTTCAGAACACACATAATGACTAAAACAAAACTTAGAAATTGCATTCTGGGCCCACTCTGTGATTGCTAAAAGTGTAGCTTGAGCTTCAGCCTCACCTCAAACCACAGCCCTGAGACTCTTTTGTTTTATGCAAACAAAAATCATGCAAAGATGAAAATTAAGATTTGTTTTTTAAAGTAGCAGTGGTCCAGAGGAAGAAAATAACAGCAAAGCAGTTAAAGAAACCTGTATCAGAAAACATCAAGGGACTTTTTTCAAATATGGAAGTCTGAGCATTAAATTCTTCATCCCATATTGAGTCCAACCTTTGGAAATAATCACATTCTCACATTTCAATAAAATTAGGTAGGAACTGCAAGACTCGAAATTTTAACAAAAGAGTGAGACCAACCCGAAATACTGGGTTATACAATGTAGGCCTAGGATTATACTTCTGAGGTAGAAGAAAACAGTGATAAATATTTTAAAAAATGAGGAATGACATAAGGAAGGCCAGTTATGTCCCCCCTCTCTTTTAGGAGACTTTGGGAATACACATTAAAGGACAGCAAATATAAGCTGAGAAAATCTTTGTCACACACATACAAAAAATTATTGGCTGATTTCAATCAGAACATGTTCCTGATTAAAAAAAAAATTAAGAACCGGAAATTTTCATACTGGATAGAAAAGGGGGAATAAAAGAAAGGAAAAAACCCCAAGACAGAAAACCTCCTGTGCCTCAGAACATGAACCTACCATGAACTTCTCAGTACCAGGAGGAGATTTAATGATATGAACTACTCCAAAGTGGTCTTTGCTTTATGTTCAGATTTTTTTACAGCATTTAGAGTTAACTGAGATTGGGTTTTGTGCAGTGGAATCAAAGCCCAGCCCTGCCCTGCCAGTCCTCACACAATTAGGGCCCAGCCTGCCCAGAGGTCAGGGCTCATCTCCCTTTGGTGTTCCCAAACCTGGCAGCACAGCAGGAGCCCTTGGAAAATGTCACTTTGTCACATCTGGACATTCCTTCCTCCACACACAGGGCTCGGTGGGGCTGTGGCACTCCATCTTTTACATTTCACTTCATTATAACAGCAGCTAAACTGAAACAGGCTTTTAAATCATCTGTTCCATTTAAGTGGCATTTTCGTAAGTTTTGCAGGAGGGGGAGATTTCAAGATGCAACACTGGAATCTTGTGGACTGTAAGGAGAACTTGTTTTCTCCTTTCTTGAAATAACTGGGTGCTGATTAAGAACATCCAGCAGAAAACTAGATTAAATACTTGCTTTATGCAGGTGTAATACAACCATTATACAATAGTTACACAACTCTTTCTTTGCATAATAAGAAGAGGAAAAAAGTGGGGTTTTTAAACCAGGATTCAGAAGAGAGAACTTGATAACACCATAACCTGGCCAACTGGTTTTCCTTGCTTTATTGGCTTCTGCAATAAATTAAATGGAAATATCCTAGCAAAAACTTGGGTTTGGGTTTACTGTGTGGCAGTATTCAAGTAAATGGGCACTGGGTAGAACCTTCAAACCCACTTTTAGAAACCTGTGTCCAATTCTAATGGTTCCTCATAGGAGAAAAGCATTTCTGGTGCCCATCACATGGAGCTAAGTGCTCTGGACTCCAGAATGAGACCCAAAGCAGTCAGAGTTGTCAACAAGAACCAAGGAAGGCAGTGCAGAGCTTGTGCTCCATCTGCCTCCACCTGTGCTCCTGGATTTCTCAAGGTTTCAACACTGAGCTCATAAAGTTTTAAAATGTCCATGCTGTGAACATGACTCTGGTTAATTTAACTCCACAGAGATACATAAATGGATGTTGTGATGGGTCAGAGAATGTTGTGTAAGGCTCACATGGACACTGCACTGCAATCGTGGAAAACACAGCTGAGAACATCCCCAGACCAACCCCACAAGGACAAAGGATCAACTTTCCTGAAGGGCCACAGCAGAGAAATTATTTCCATTCACACCTCCAGATTATGAGTTTCAGATCTTCTATCATTAAGCTTTTGTACAGCAGACTATCACATTACAATAATTACCATAACTCACAATCTTTTTATGTACAGAAGAAAACCCAAACCACAAATACATGGATTTCCCCAAGGCTGTCCCAGAAATTCTGTAGAGCAGCACCTGAGAAATGGACAGGGATCTCCAAGTCAGGAAATCTGACACAGAAAGAAATAATACTCACTCCATGTTGTAAACACAAACCAAAACAGAAATCAGATCTCAAGAAAGGTCTCTGATTAATACAACACAAACTCAAGCAATTCTTAATTGTCCTTATAAAAACTTTACCTTAAAACAAAGTCTCTTATACTCTTTTCAATCAGACTTCAACTCACTCATTTGTGATGCCGTCTCTAGTACACAGTTCACAAAAGACATCAATTCACTTTGAATTTAAGCTTTATAATTAAGTTTATAATAAATACATCTCAAAAATAATAAACCACCACAGAAAGTTTGAGGAGCTACAAGAGTCATTCCAAGTGAAGCTGTAGTAACTGGGTAGTTGCAGGGTAGCTACTACTACCCAGAGCTGCACCTACTACTGCCTCTGATTTTGGGGCAAAGAGCCAGGAAAGTTTGCAGCTTTTGATTAGAGCTTGACTTCAGCTAAAGCTTAACAACTCTGCCAGGGACAGAGACAGTGGGAACCACAGCACCCTCAGCAAGTGACAAGATGCAGAGGAGGGGCTGTGAGAACCTCACGGAGTCAAGGCCAAGAGCCAAGGTCCTGCAGCTGGCATGGGGAATCCCAAACACAAACCCAAAAAGGCTGGGTGGGGAATGGATGGAGAGCAGCCCTGGGGAGGAGGATTGGGGCTGTTGGTTTGTGAGAAGCTCAGTGTGTTCTTAGCCCAGAACCCCACATGCCCTGGGCTGGGAAAGGGGGAATTGTGTCCCTGTGTCCCCTCAGGTGTGAGCCCACCTGCAGAGCTGCCCCAGCCCTGTCCCAGCACAGGGAGGAGCTGGAGCTGCTGCAGAGAGCCCAGAGGAGGCAGCAGGATGAGCAGAGGGATGGAGCAGCTCTGCTGGGAGGAAAGGCTGGCACAGCTGGGATTGTTCAGCCTGGACAGGAGAAGCTTTGGGCTGAGCTCAGTGTGGCCTTGCAGGGCCTGGAGGATCTGCAGGAAACATGGAGAGAGACAATTCCCAAGGCATGGAGGGACAGCACACAGGGAATGCCTTCCCACTGCCAGAGGGCAGGGCTGGATGGGATACTGGGAATTAGGAATTCCTCCCTGGCAGGGTGGGCAGGCCCTGGCACAGGGTGCCCAGAGCAGCTGTGGCTGCCCCTGGATCCCTGGCAGTGCCCAAGGCCAGGTTGGACATTGGGGCTTGAAGCAGCCTGGGACAGTGGAAGGTGTTCCTGCCATGGCAGGGGTGGCACTGGATGGGATTTAAGGCCCCTTCCAACCCAAACCATCCTGGGATTCCACGAAAAATTTGATTTTATTGGGAAGACAGAGACCCATAGGTGCAATCACACACTCATCCAGCATTTGCTCCTTTTCCTGCACAGGGCCTGCCGTAACAATCTCAGTTCTGAAGGCACATCGTGACATTGACAGAAAGTCACCCTGAATACAAGAGCACAGAATTCTAAGCTTAGGAACATCTGATGATGGTGAAAAATGTGCATTAAGCTGTTATTCCACAACACTGAGCCAGTGTTTGTTGTATTTATGAGTAACTTCTATAGACATGAAAACTACCAAGATCTCATAACATTAACAAAGAAATCAATGTATTTCAAACACTAACTCTGGCACAGCATTACATTAATGCCTAATTATCCACAAGTTGGAAAGAATAACAATAAAGAAGCCAGAATCAGACATGATCCTGGAAAGTTACTGAGCTTCCAGTATCAACGAGAGTTTGAAAGAGTGCATGGAAGCTGATTTGTCTGTGACCACACACACCCTCTACGTGTTTAATGTGTAAGTCCTGTTAAAACTGCATTTAAAAAGAGGAATATATGTGGTTATACAGCTGTAAGCAGGGGAAAGCTGTAGCTACAACCAGACAGGGCAGAGATCAGTGTGAGGGAACTCACAGTGACCAGGAAAATACAGAACTGAGGAAGTACCAACACATTCACTTCCCTGACAATATTTCTCTCCTCTTTCAAATCTCTTCCTCGAGTTTTAACTCAAACTGATACCAAGGGCACAGAACTGCTCCCTCTACAAAGCAGATGCTGGATGTTCCAACAGGACCACAGTAAACGAGTTATTAGCAATTTATGGAGTTCACAGAAGCACAAATCATGAGCTGAACACATAAAGGGAAAGAGGATTTGGAATACAATGTGTTTGCAGTCAGGAAACCACAAAACCAGTGAACAACAGGTTCTTGGGACACTAGGATTTGAAAGTTTCACTAGCAAGTTCAATTTAATCATTAAAATTATTTACTTATGCTTTTGTGAACTAGTCATCCTACTAGTTTGATTTTTTCCCCAGTAACTCAACAAAATTCAGTCTCATTTTTTTCCCATTATTTTTTGAAGGAATGACTCTGCCATCAGAAATCAATTTGTACATTTCCATCCCTCTCCTATTTCACCATCCAAACAGTTACTAAAAAGAAAGAGGAAACTTTTCAACACAAAGAGGTATTAATGTATTATTAACTATTCCTTTAACTGACTCACAACACAGGCTATTTTTATTTGCCTCTGAGGGAAAAGGAAAAAAGGGGGGAAAAAAGAATACAAGGAGGCTTTGGAACTTTATGTAACATCAATTGAAAGCTTGGTCTCTCACAGCTGGAACAAAACTGACACTTAATGGAGTTAATTTTACTTTCATTTACTCAGTTTCACTTTCAGGTACTTGGTGCTACCCCAATCCTGGCAACTTTGCATGGAGAATGTTTACAAATAGATGTCAGCTCGTGGTGATTCAGCTACAGACCCTTCTCCCTGCTTTTCCAAAATTCAGAGTTGGGATTTCACTGATTTTGTTTTCATACAGGGGACTGAAGCAGCACCAGAGTTTTCCCACTGTATGGATGCAGGCAGAGCTGACTGGGAATTGTGTCCCACAATTCCCTGGCCCTTCAGTGGGGATTCTCCCTGAAAATCATCAGGACAGGACACTTTGGAATAAATAAGCAGATGATAAAGCCAATACCTTTCAGAGTGAGCCATACCAAGGGCAGGACAAACCAGAGCCCTATTCTGAAGGAATGAAATCCACTGGTACCAGCAAAAGCAGTCCAGTTATTTTTCCAGCCATTCTGGGATAAATGAAAATCAAATGCAGAATTTTTTTTTACCTTCCTTCCCCAAAACAGGAAAAGATGGATAAAACAATGGATAATCACTGCAATTCTATTGGTATATTGTGTCACCTTGAAGAGCCAGCACTGGAGAACTCCACATATGGAACATGTCTTGGTGGAAAGTAACAATTCCTCATTTTCCAAAGTCTCTCTGGCATTTTTCAGCCATCCAAAGACTACAGTTCCCATAAGCCTCCTCTTGAAGGACCCATGGAGGTGAGGAAGGAGAGAGAGAGAGCATTCCCCTTCTCCTGACTACTTCTTTCCCCCCCTCAGAAGCTCCCAGGAAAAGCAGTTCACTCAGAGAGGTTTTTGGTATTATTTCAAATAGGACAAAAAAGAACATCAGAGTCTGAGTAGATAGAAAGTTATTACATAATTTTTGGGGAAATGTATTTCTTACCAACCTCTTAGTAAAGAAAAGATGAAACTGTAAACTCAACAAATAATGTATTGTACTCAGTTATAAAGACAAAAGCAGCAGTTCTCTGTAAATAATCCTATTCTACAACAACAGATCTATTTACAAAAGGATTTCAGAAGTTATACAACTCCCATAATATAAAGATATCAGAAAGTTTTGTACTCCAATGTGGAGAACAGCTCTCCAAATGGCATTCAAAATGACCATGGAAAGGCTAAACAGATGCCAGGCTGCAATTCTCACTCAAAAACACAAACTGTCACCACAACTTTCAACCTGCAGTCCTGCAGCCAGGCTTAAAAACACCTGAAATGAACAGGTTTTAACAGGAATTCCCAAAAGGTAATCTAATTATAGCAACAAAAAGTGCTTTTTTTGGTACCAGTAGGTTTTAGTCTTCAAATCAGCACCCATGTGAGCTCAGATGAAGCCGTGAAATGCCTGCATGGCAAATAAAGGCTCAGTTTTTGCGTGTTTGTTCTTTTCACATGCCATCTGAGCAGGTGGTCCAGTTTCAAACATGACTTTAAGATGTGGCACATGTAAGCAAGCCTGTCCTAATTAAATGTCACTTGAAAATCTCCACAAGGCACAGTTTTTTCCCGGGCACCAGTGGTGTTCTGCTACTTTGTTTAAACTATCAACCAGTTTGCAGAAGGCGCTGATGGCCATCACGTGCTAATTCCCGCTCCTCACAACCCCCTAGACTTCCCAAACGGATCAATTCCCGGTGAGTCCCTCGTTGTTTCACACAAGGAAGGGAATCCTGCCCATAAATCGGCACTGAAAGGGAGAACTCTTGGCTGCTATCAGGTAAAATTATCCTTGTCACTGTCCAGCGGGGGGGAGGGGATGCCAATGACAAGTCCTAAATCCACCCAAGTATTGAGGCAGGAACTGTAACACTCGCTGCTCCTGTAACCAACCCTACCTGAGAGCCCGGAAACAATATCAAACTCTTGACCTATTGCCCTCCTGGCTTAAGAAAACCCTGCTGGCTCTTTCAATTTTGAACAAGATCTACTTGCTTCACCCAAGGAATATTCCAAAGCCATGAATTAAACTCAATAAGCTTCATAAACTTGGGTGGAATTTTTAATTCACAGCAGAAAATGTAAATTTAACGCTTCACACACATATTCTACTTCAGACTGCAAATAAAAAGTCTAGTTCTAAATAATTCATGTAAACCAAAAACATGAAGCGTAGCCTACTAAAGTATCTATATATACACACACCAAATATATATAGATAATAGTTAACAAATACTAGCTCAGAGTTATTTTCAGTGTTATTATTCTAATTCTATAAAGTATAATTAATTTTCCAAAAATATCCAACCTACAGAGGTTGAGGGGAGGGGGGCGTGGAGAAAGAGAGAAACAAGTTTACCAAAACTTTTTAGGGCTATAGACTATTCCAAGGAGGGAAGTTAAATTCTGCTTGGTTACACGCAGAGAATTAAATACTACCAGAAACTAAATGTTTGCTAATTTATCACCAGATATCATCTACGTGTTCTTCAACTTCACACACCTTTCTTGAGGAAAAGGTAAGGAAAGAGCAAGGAGATAATAAAAAAAGTTGTTAACTTGTACAAATCCAGGCCCCCATGAAACTCCATCCACCTCAGTGTGTCTGCAAGTACCTCCTGGCAAAAGTTAACAGCACACTCTCATTCGGATTCAACCAGGATGGTTGTCAAAAACACGCTTGTCGACTTATTTTGGAGTCAGTTACTCTGTCTTTGTTGATTTTAAATAACAATAAATGTTTATTTCCCCCGATGGCTGTGGAGTAATAGGAGAACTAAGTAACAGCAGCAATCTAGAGACGTGATCAAAGAACCCCTACGTGGTCTTTGGACGGGCTAAACTCAAAACTTCAAAGCCGACTGAGATTCAAAACCACGCCAATTTCTAAATTTCGAATTCCAGGACTTTTAAATGCGTTTTGTGATCCCGCGGCGGCGGGAGGGAACTCTGGCCACTCCAGAGGAGCACCCAGTTTATCCGAGAAGAGCTTCAATCCCCCCAGCAACACAAAGCTGAATCCCTAAAAGGCTGCAGCCAGCTACTAAAATATGGAATCAGGGAATCATTAATGATGGAAAAGACCTCCGAGATCATCGAGTCCAACCTTGTCAACCAGACCAGGGCACCCAGAGCCACGTCCAGCCTCTCCTTAAAGACCTCCAGGGACGATGCCTCCACCAACCTCCCTGGGGAATGCCCGTGTGTCCCTGTCTGTCCCTGTGCCTGTGTGTCCCTGCGTGTCCCTGTACCCATTCCCAACTGCTGCTCCCTCCTCCTCCCCACCCCCACCGAAGGGATGACAGGCACCTCGCTCAGGTAACTCCTTCCCCATCTCCCTCCACCTTCCCCACCCGCCCCACCGGCCCCTCACAGGTGCCGGGGCATCCCAATCCTCCCCTACAACAGGTGATGCTCCAAGTCCTGCCGCCCTCCTCGCCGCCAGCCCGGCCCGAGCCCTCGCACCCGCCCACCGCAGGGCGTTGCGCATAACACCGAGAGGCTCCGGGCGAGCTCCCTTCCTCCATCGCCGCTCCCAAGGCCCGCGAAGCCACAGCCGCGCTCCAAGGGAAAAAAGGCCGCGGGCTGCGGAGGGGCGGGCGGGGATGGATCCCGGCCCTGCCGCCGCTCCCGCTCTAAGATGGCAGCGAAGCGCTGCGGCCCCTCCGCCGCGGGCCCGGGCGAGGCGGCCCCGGCTCGTCCCGCGGTGCGGCGTCTCACTCACCCGTGCGGCGGCTTCTCCCGGGGCGAGGCCTCTCCCTCCGCGGGGCGAGCGCCGGGCGCGTCCTCCCGCTCTTCCCCGGGGGCCTCGGCGGCGGCGACGCCTCCTCCTCCCTCGGGCCGCGGCTCTGCCCGCGGTGGGAAGGGGAGCCCGGGCGGCCCGGCGGGTCTCCGGCCGGGCTCTGGGTGTTCGCTGCCCTCACAAAATGGCGCGCGGTCCAAACCTGCGCAGCGCCCGGCGGCGGCTCGGCCTCGCCTCGGCTCGGCTGCGATCGGCGGCCTGAGCCCCGGCCGGGAGCGCGGGGACAGCGGCGGGGGGAGCGGGAGGAGCGGGAGGAGGAGG
>VWZS01006651.1:291237-342529 GCA_013397075.1 Rhabdornis inornatus
CCGGCCCCGGCCCGCAGGGGGCGCCGGGAGCGCGAGGCCGAGCCCGCCGGGGCTTCCCGCCCGCCGCCTGTGGGGAGGGACGGGGCCGGGCACGGCCCCCTCGGAAACCGAGACATTGCCGAGAAAGCGTTCAAAAAACGCACTGGAAGTAGACTGCAGTAGGAGTAGGACCTGCTGAGGGAAGGTTGCGCTCTCCTCCCCTCTGAGTTGCGTCTTTCTCGACCCGCTTAAAAATATCACCCCCTAAAAACCAGTTGGGAAATGTGCTAAAAGTCGTCCGGTGTGGGAGCCCCGACGTGCTGAGGGAGTCACAGGATTCTAGAAGGTTTTTTCCCCCTCAGAATTGCACCCAGGGGTCTTTCTCGTCCCCTCAGAAAATTAATATATTCCCTAAGAACAAGTTAAGAAACGCGCTAAAAGTCACCCGGTGTGGGAGCCTTGAGCTGCTGAGGGAAGGCTCCTTTCCCCTTGGAATGCTGCCCAGTGTTTTTTCTAATCCTCCTCAGAAAAAAAAAAAAATATCTCCCCAGAAGTGAGTTATGTGCGGGAGCCTCCAGCTGCTGAGTCAAAGCTCCTTTCCCCTCAGAACTGCATCCAGGGGTCTTTCTCATCCCCTTCTGAAAATCAGTAAATTCCCCCAAATGGGTTTAAAAATGCACTAAAAGTAGCTTGGTGTGGGAGCCTTGAGGTGCTGAGGCAATCACAGAATAAAAGGCTCTTTTCCCCTTGGGATTGCATCCAGGGGTTTTCCTCATCCCCCTCAAAAAATCAATATATTTCCCAAAAAAAGGAGTTAAAATATGCACTATAAGTAGCCCAGTGTGGGAGCCTCGAGCTGCTGATGGAAGGCTCCTTTCCCCTCGGAATTGCTGTATCAGTGCTTCCAGCCTAAATCTGTGACAGGGGGTTTTTAATATGTTTTGGGGGGTTTTTGTTTTTTTCTAAATTTCTGGAATGCCCACAAAGATCAAAAAGTAGAGTCTGGCCTTTATCTAATACTTTAATTCTGACGTGTGATACTTTAATCTAGTCATTTCAGTTCCCAGCCAGCCTCCTTGGAGAAATTAGGACATGTTACTTGTTCCATTTGCTTTTTCTTCCTGTTTTAGTATTTTTTTTATCTTGGCCTAAAAGGTGGAAATAAGTAGCCAAGGATTGGCAGACGGATGCCACCATAGCCAAAGCCCCCCAAATAATTGAAGTGTCGAGAATTTCACTTAAATTGTGTGATCACAGAATCCCAGAGTGGGTTAGGTTGGAATGGGCCTTAAAGCCCATCCAGTGCCACCCCTGCCATGGCAGGGACACTTCCCACTGTCCCAGGCTGCTCCAAGCCCCAATGTCCAACCTGGCCTTGGGCACTGCCAGGGATCCAGGGGCAGCCACAGCTGCTCTGGGCACCCTGTGCCAGGGCCTGCCCACCCTCACAGGGAGGAATTTCTCCCTGATATCCCATCTAAACCTCTCTTTTTAGGCTTAAGACCGTTCCTGTTTGTTTTGTTGCTCCAGTCCCTTGTGAAAAGTCCCTCTCCAGGCAAAGGGAAGAGCAGGGGAATCACAGGACCACCCCAGTGAGGTGTTAGGTGAGTTGAAATTATGGAATTGCACCTTCCAGCCATGGGAGGTGCTTGGGAGCACCATGGTTTAAGTGGTCTTTGCTCATTCCCCTCAGCCCCAGAAAGATTTGAGGTCACTTGAAGGTGCTTTTGACATTTCTCTCATTGACTTTGAGCGTGGCCAGAATGTGGGATGTGGAAAGCAACACCTGATGGAGCTGGGAAAAGGGTTCAGCCTGGAGAAAAGGAGGCTCAGGGGGAACCTCATTGCTCTGCACAACTCCCTGGCAGGAGGGGCAGTGAGGAGGTGTCAGGCTCTGATGCTGTGTCCCAAGGGAAAGGAGGAGAGGAAATGGCCTCAAATTGCACCAGGGCAGGCTCAGCTTGGAGATTGGGAAAGAAAATTTCCCTGGCAGAGTGGTCAGGCCTTGGGATGAGCTGCCCAGGGAGGTTTGCAGTCACTGTCTGTGGGAGTGTTCAGGAGCAGTCTGGATGTGGCCCTTGGGGACAGGCTTTGGGGGGATGCTGGTGCTGCTGGGGTGACACTGGATGATTTTGGAGGGCTCCTCCAACTTGGACAATTCCAGGATATCAAAGATCAACCTCTGCCCAATCTCTCAGTCTGGAAGGACAGCTCCACTCTCGGAGAGGAGCAGGGAGGGGGCATCCCCTGAGGACTTTTTCCTCTCTAAAATCTCTTCCTGCTCTGTGTGAGTGCAGTGACACAATAGTTTCTCTGTTGCTCAGTGTAGGTAACTACAAAGCTCACAGAAATTTGTTACACTGTTCACTGCATTACTGTAACTTCTTGGGGTTTTTGTCAGGTTTTGAGGGTTTTTTTGTTAACACTTAAAAATACTACAGTTTCAAGAGTTTGTGCATTTTCTCAGTCATCCTCTACTTTTATTTTGCTGGCTATACCCAAGCTCTAGCACCTTGGGCAGAGATAAAATATCCTTTAAATGGTGATGGCATCTTTTAAAAATGTTTCTTTCCAGCACAAACAACTAGATATTTTTGGCTTGTTAATTTTATTTGGATAATGAATAACCTGCATGGTTCTTCCATTGCACAAAAGTGTTCTCTTCAATATCCATTTCATTAAAAAGCAAGGGGAGGTTCAGGTTGGATATCAGTAGGAATTTCTTCATGGAAAGGGTTGTCAGGAACTGAACTTATGTTCTCTGCTGGGGGTTTAGGGCTCGGGTTAGGGATCCTCCAGGCTGGAATTCCCCCAGAATCCTGCCTCACCTGGAAACTTTGCACACAAGTTGTGACCTGGATGGAGGGAATCCAAGTTCTTGCTTATCAAAAACTATCAAATCTTACTCTTTTTAAATTTTTTCTTTAGGAAGGGAGGGACTGCCAAGACAGGAAAGACTTGAGAGTCCTTTTTTTTTTAACTCTCCATCAAAACCACCTGGAGTAGGTTTGCAGTACTTGAAAACAGGAGTTTGTGTACATTCTATATCAATTAGTGGACAGGCTTGTAAGAAATATTTGGGTTTCTCTTCCTAAGAGACCACCTCTCAGAAAGCAGAATATTTGGGGCCAAAAGAACAAATAATAAGCAGAAAACTTGAGAAAAAAAAAGAAAAAAGCACATTAAAAATGAGAAGGAAAGAGGGTGCTCTAAGAGATAAAATAATGTACAACATTCTAGAGAAATGGAATAGATGTAAAAGCTGAAAAGGGAAAAAATGGGACATATTACCCATAATCACACTCCACTACCATAGAATCATAGTTTGGGTCAGAAGGGACATTTAAAACCATCCAATGCCACTCCTGCCATGGGCAGGGACACCTTCCACTGTCCCAGGCTCTTCAGCCTGGAGAAAAGAAGGAGACCTCACAGCACCTTCCAGTGTCTGAAGGGGCTACAGACAAGATGGAGAGGGACAATTCATCAGGAACTGGAGTGACAGGACAAAGGGGAGTGACTTCAAAATGAAATAGGGAAATTTAGGTTAGATATATGAAGCAGTTGTTCCCTGGCAGGGTGGGCAGGCCCTGGCCCAGGGTGCCCAGAGCAGCTGTGGCTGCCCCTGGATCCCTGGCAGTGCCCAAGGCCAGCTTGGACATTGGGGCTTGGAGCAGCCTGGGACAGTGGAAGGTGTCCCTGCCCGTGGCAGGGGTGGCACTGCATGGTTTTTAATGTCCCTTCTGACCCAAACTATGATCACAAGGCAGTAGAGTGTGATTATGGGTAAGGTGTCCCTTTTTTTCCCTTTTCAGCCTTCCTACACAGACTAGAGGGGCCCATTTGCCTCATCACTGTGTGCTCTGGAAGGCTTCATTCCCTGATCCAACCTGCCCCTATAGCCCTGCAGTTTTCCTTCTGGAACATTTCTATCTCTGCCTAAACTCCAGGCTTCCTTCAAGCACCCTGACTTTTCCAGGGCTGAACATTTGTACTTTGGGTACAAGTTTTGATGTAGATGCTATGTTGGATCAGCAGCAATCCCAATAATCCTCTGTATCCTGCTGCAAGAGGGTCCTTCTTAGGTCACCAGACCCAAGCTGGAAGATCTTCAGGAAGAATAAAACAGAAAGAAAGATTTTGCTATTGTGTTTCTCCACCAAAAGCACCACACAGCTGAATTCCTTTGGTGCTGGGCCCCAACCCCAGTGAAGTCCCAGCAGAAGTTCTCCTCCATGGGTTACATCATCAACACTTCCCAGAGCACTGTAGCAGCTCCCAGACAGCCTCAGTTCTAAATGAAACCATCATCTGGAGGGAGCAGCTTGTGTTTCGCCTGTCAAAAAGGTGCTGCTAAGTAACTAATGTGGTCCAGCTCTTTTTAGGCCAGAGGGGTTGCCATGGTAACCCATTGGGATGGAGATAGATTGGCTTTTGAGTCATCATCAGAGCCTGCTTCGATAGTACCGGCTTTGGATTGACAGCCAGAGCTGCACATTGTGTAGGTTGGCACGCCTCTGGACCAGCAGGTCCTGGAATTGCTGCTGGATGAGGCTTGTTCCCAAAAGAAAAAAAAAAGAAAGTGCATCTCCCTGAGTTCTCCCTGATACTGTCTAGAATCGTGTTCCTTGGTGTTCACACTCACAGTGAAGATCACGCTCCTGAGTATGAAAAGTTTCTTTTCCGGTTTAAAACATCAGGCAGGAATTTTTTTTTTTTTTTCATAGAAATGGTTGTTAAGTATTGGAAGAGGTTTGGAGTCCCCATCCCTGAAGGTGTCCAAGGAACACCTGGATGTGGCACTCAGTGCTCTGGGCTGGGGACAAGGTGGGCATCGGGCACAGCTGGGACTTGATGAACTTGGAGATCTTTTCCAACCTCAGTGATTCTGTGAAAATCCTTCCCCAAAACCATGGAATTTTCTGGGGAAGAAGTCTCCAGGAAAAAGGCTGTGTTAGTTATCTTAGGGAAAATGCATACTTGGAAGTTGTATCCCAGAAATCTTCCTAAGACCACTTTCCGTGATAAATACATTTGTGGGAGTGCAGAACAGAAATCAGGCATTCTGTTAAAATCAGGCATTCTGAAAAATTGTGATTCTTAAAAGCTTTTGCAAATCAAGTGCTACAATGTCAAGTATTTTCCATCTGGGAGCTTCTCTACACCCTCAATTTCCAACTTGTAGAGGAATCTGGCTTCCCTGTGTTAAAAAATATGGAAAACAAACAAACAAAAAAGGTTAATTTAATCATAAAGTTCCCCTCATATCCAAGAGTACCATGGCCATTTAAAAATCTTTGGTTCTGCTGACTAACATCATTGGATCTACACCTGTTCAATGCCCAGCTTTTGCTTTTCTGTTGGAATTCCTGGAAGAGTCAAAAACTGTCCTCAATTCCATTAAAATCAGCTCCTTCATTGGCCCCTTCCCTTCTCAATACCAATTCCCTGCTCTCTTGTACAGCAGGATTGGTGACTTTGCTGGCCAAAATGAAAACTGGGTTCTTGTGTCAGGAGAAAGCTTTGTGCAGTTTCCACAGGGATTTTGTTCTTGAAATTCCAGACCATGATATTTGTGTTATCCTGACAAAAATCCATTCCAGAAAGTTCTTAGAAGTATGTTCTGCCTGGTGTCCACTTGATCAACCTCCTGCTAGCTAAGAAAAAGAAATTGTGATGAATTTTAAATATTTTTTTTCTAAAAT
This sequence comes from Rhabdornis inornatus, assembly GCA_013397075.1. Taxonomy (NCBI): domain Eukaryota; kingdom Metazoa; phylum Chordata; class Aves; order Passeriformes; family Rhabdornithidae; genus Rhabdornis; species Rhabdornis inornatus. The sequence continues at coordinate 296,922 of VWZS01006651.1, forward strand.
TGTCACTTAAGGAGCTTCATTAGGCTAAGAAGTCATTCTTCAGTAGAAGAAGCAGTAGAAGCAGGAATGTTTTGTTGTCTGTTCCTTTTTCCCTCCCAGATTCTCCATCCCATCCCAGTTCAGAAGAGAGATGGAGAGAGACTTTTTACAAGAGCATGGAGTGATGGGACAAGGAGGAAATGGCCTTAATCTGAAAAAGTGTAAATTTAAGTTAGAGATTACAACGAAATTCTTTACTATGAGGGTTGTGAGGACCTGGCACAGGTTGCCCAGAGAAGTCCAGTGCTCAGTCACTGCACAGGAAAGTTCTTCCTGATGTTCAGGTGAAACTTCCCATAACAGTTCAACTTTTCCCCAAGTGAGAGATGGTTTAGTGATTAGCCAGGATCAATCCTGCACTCAGCCACCAGCTTCCAGAACTTCTGTGAATCTCTTTATTCACCACCTCTGCCCAAGGTGGGTCTGGCAGAGCTGGCTGAGCACTGCAAGGAATAAAAAACCATTGCAAGAGCTGAGGGTCTAATCAAGGGGTGATCCACTCAGAATAATTAACCCAAAATAAAGAGTTTGTATTTTGTGCTGTGCACATAAACCAGAGGAGCTGTGTGTACCTCAGCTCCCTGTGAGGTGCATTTCAGCCCCAGTTCCCCAGGTGTCCCCACTGCCAGGCCCTGGAGCTGTTGTGTGGCATCACTAATGTAGGCTAATTGCTCTGTGGGCCAGCACTCCTCTTTTGTAGGGCACCATTTTCAGGGCCTGCATTTCCCCTCCATGAGCTATTCCAGGGAGCTGGCAAGGCAAGGTCGGTGCTGACCTTCTGCTGAGATCCCTGCTGAAATTCCAGAGGGACCAGCCAGGCCTGCAGGGCCCAGTCCTGCCAGGATGGAGCTCCTAAAATAACTGCTGGGCAGGACTGTGCTCCCAGGGCAGGGATGTCCCTGCAGCATTCCCAGGGCAGCTTCTCCAGGCTGGCTGAAACCCTGGAAGGGGCACAACCCCATGGGCACCTGAGGGGGAAGAACTGTGGGCACCAATCTGAAACTGCTGGGGAAGGACCACGGCACACAAACCATTTGGGGCTGAAGCCAGCCCACTCTGCCTTGGATAAATCAGGCCCCAGTTCCCTCTCAGGTGTAAAGGGGTGGAGGAGTCCAGACCTTACAGTTCTCCATCCCCATACTTTTAAAGAAGCTTCAGGAGGACTCCCTGTTCCCTACTGTCACTGTCAGTGACTCCCAGCTGCAGAACTGCCAGGATGAGTTAAAAAACAACCATGGAGAAGTCCTGGCTTTCAGGTCTCAGGGCATCAGAAAACTTTGCAAAACTTCCAGAGCCCCAAAAACAAATCTGGGGTAGAATCACAGGATCTGGTTTGAATTGGAAAGGACCATAAAGAAGTGACAGGGCACAGGGAATGGCTTTGAAACGACACAGAGTAGGATTAGATGGGATATCAGGAACAATTGCTGAGGGTGGGCAGGCCCTGGCACAGGGTGCCCAGAGCAGCTGTGGCTGCCCCTGGATCCCTGGCAGTGCCCAAGGCCAGGTTGGACATTGGGGTTGGAGCAGCCTGGGACAGTGGAAGGTGTCCCTGCCATGGCAGGGGTCTAGATGTTCTAGAGACTAGATGTTCTTTAAGATCCCTTCCAACCCAAGCCATTCTGGGATCTATGATTCCCCGATACAAGCATATTAAAAAATGGGTTTAAATTGGGGGCAATTGGCAGGCAGTGGTAGCACAATGGAAGGTGAGGTGTGTTGCTTGTTTAAGCATAACATAAACAGTTAAATTGTTTCCCAATGATTTTCCCAAGAAATCTGTCAGGTTTGAAATTGTCCAGTGGCCTTGGTAAAGTTGGCAAATCTGTGGAGATAGAAAAGATTTCACTGAGCAGCAGCTGCACAAGAAACTCTGAGGCAGGGGTTGCACCAAAACACTTCTGTGCTCTGTGCTAACAGCATTGCCCATAAATCCTTTCCTTTCTGGACAATGAAATTACCATAACACCAGATATTTAATATTTTTGGGTGCATAGCCCATCGGGCTGATGGTTTTAGAGGTTTTAGATCTCTTTCCACTAATGTATCCTCTCCTCTCCTGAGCGCTCACATCCTGCAGCAGGACACACAACACTCGTACTCCCAGCACAGAAAGTTTCTCTCTTGGTTTATAAAACACAGTTATGAAAAACAAAAGCTGAAAAATCACCTCAATCCCATTGTTCTTCCTTCTCCCAACCTATGTGTAACAGCAAGTCACAATAAACCTCAACTGAATTTTGATATATTGACAGAGCAGCTTTTGAAAGGGATTAACTCAAATAGGTGAAACTGGACTGCTGAACCCAAATTTCAGGCAGAACATAAAGACTTCCAGTTAAAAATTAAAACAAAGTTAAATGAAGAGCATTGAGAAAATTCCAAGTAGCCAAATGCACCTGTAATAGTATAAATATTTTTTTAAATCAATGTAATGTAACCTACTCTGGATATTTATTTTCTTTATTCTGTTGGAATAAACTCTAGTCCATTCTAAGTGTATGAGTATCAAATGTAAATCTCATATTTGACACATAAAAGTCTGAATTAATATATTTTTGAAGAATTCTATTAATTAAATACTAATCAATGCAATTTATATACATTTTAAAATGCTCAAATTTACACAGGAACTTTATATCTGGGATGGACAGAGCACACAGGGGGTTTTCCAACATGAAACATCAGGAACAGAACACTTCCTGACCTTATTTTGGGGATTTTAGGATAGTTTGGGAGGTTTTTGTGTGTGTCCAGAACATTCAGGCTGAGACAAACATTCAACTGATCCTTGTTTGTTTGTTTTCCATCGTTTGCAGGTTTGCCAAGCTTTAACTGCTTGGAAGAAGTTTTCTGTCCTGGGTGTTGCTTCAGGCTGATTTTTTATTCTTTAAACCTCCCCTATCTTTTTTTTTTTCCCTTTCTGTTTTAAGTGGAAGGAACAAGGAGAATTTAGGGATTTTTTGGAAGGGTAATATTTTGGTCTGGGAAATTTATAAGCAACTTCAAGTTTCAAAGGCTGAAAACAGCAGCAAAAAAAATATTTCTTCCTTAGATTGTCACAAGAAAGAACTTCTTGTTGTCTTTTTTATGTTGCTTTTCAAGGCAGTGAAATTGATATGTAATAAATTACAGTAAATATGCCAACTCTGTGGTATTAATTTTTACCCAAATTCCAGATTCTGAGCATCACCTTCTTAGCCAAAGGGACAACAACACAAAGTTTTTACAGGCATTGTAGATCTGTTCCACAGGGAGAAAAGTTCCTTAAAAGTTACTTCCAAAGTGGGAAACTTTTCCAAGCATTTGCTGTTCGTTTTCCCAAGTGTCATAATCTTCAAACCCAGGGCTCTCTGCAGCAGCTTCCAGTTACCCTTGAGGGCCATGGCTAAGGGTGTAAGGGAATGCTGGGACGAGAGGAGTTTTCTCCAAAATTCTATTTTTCAGAACTGGCATGTTGAGATGACAGAATCACAGAATTCACAGATCACAGAATTACAGAAACACAGAAATCACAGAATCCCAGAATGGTTTGGGTTGGAAGGGACCTCAAAGCCCATCCAGTGCCACCCCTGCCATGGGAGGGACACCTCCCACTGTCCCAGGCTGCTCCAGTCCCAGTGTCCAACCTGGCCTTGGGCACTGTCAGGGATCCAGGGGCAGCCACAGCTGCTCTGGGAATTCCATCCCAGCTCCTGCCCACCCTGCCAGGGAACAATTCCTAATTCCCAATATCCCATCCAGCCCTGCCCTCCATCATCTTTAAACCATTCCCTGTGTGCTGTCCCTCCATCCCTTGGAAATTGTCTCTCCATGTTTCCTGTCAGCTCCTTCAGGCCTTTTTAAAGGTGTCTGGAAAAGAACTGCACAGACTGCTCAATATACAGAGAACTATGGATTTATTCCAGGGCAGGTGTGCTACAATGTTCTCTGCTTTGTTCTTTATTTTGTACTCTTAATAATTCCAAATATTTGATTTGTTTCTCTCAGTAAAAGAGAACATTGTGATGATATTTTCATGGAAATATTAATCAGAACCCAAAGATCTCATTTGTGAGTTTGGGAAAACAACTTACAGCCCATCCTTATGTACACAGAATTTCCCTCCATGTGTCCTACTTTACTACACCAGATTTTCTCTGCCACTTTACTATCCAGTCACTCAGTCCTGGAAGGTCTTTATTCAGTTCTCCAGCCAGCCCTTTAACTGCACCTCAGTTTGTCCTCTACCTTTCCTTTACCTGAATACCTCAATACCTTCTGCAGTCTGTGGTGTCTCCCTGCTCTGCCCCTCTCCAGATCACTGAGGAATACATGAAGCAGCACCAGTCATAGCATAGCTCCCTGCAGACTCCTCCTGTGATCTCCCCTTCTCTGAAAGCTGACCTTTTAGTTCTGTTTTATTTCTCTTTCCTCTCATCCTGCCAGCTTTTGATCCATTCTTCTCTCACCTCTTTTGCATAAAGACTTTTTTTTTTAATATCTCCCACATGATGCTTTGTTTGGGAAGCTCATTGGCCCTGGAAATCCTGGGAGCACTTAAACACGGATCTTCATGTTTGCCTTCCTCACCTGCCTAGTGGGGAACACACTGCAGGCAATTCTTCAGCTCTTGGACAACATGGATTTGGGACAATATGGATTTNGCTGCACTGTGAACTCAGAGGTAAGAACAGGAATTTTATTTTCTCTGTGATTTTGCTTTCTCTGTGTGTTCCTTTAACACCCTGATGGTCTCTAGGCCCTGCTCGCTCTGTTCCTGATCCTGACAGAAAGGATTTGGGTTTCATTCCTCAGTGTCAGCTCAGAAATCACAGAACCATGGAATGGTTTGGGTTGGAAAGGACCTCAGAGCCCATGCAGTGCCACTCCTGCCATGGGCAGGGACACCTCCCACTGTCCCAGGCTGCTCCAAGCCCCAGTGTCCAGCCTTCTATGACAGTTAAAAATAATTTCCATACTGTCCTTTACTCCAGTCTAAAATACTGAAAATATATCATTAAAAACATGATATCACTCAACATTTTTGGTTGGTGTCTCCTATCTATAATGTACCAATGGAAAAATCTATTTAAGGAGCTGAGTTACATTGTTTCCCTCCTATTTGACAAGAAAAAAAAACAAAAAAATCTGTGTTCATTGCCTCAGGAAGCTCCAACCACCTGAGCAGTGGAAAATGACCTGCCATTANCCTGATGGTCTCTAGGCCCTGCTCGCTCTGTTCCTGATCCTGACAGAAAGGATTTGGGTTTCATTCCTCAGTGTCAGCTCAGAAATCACAGAACCATGGAATGGTTTGGGTTGGAAAGGACCTCAGAGCCCATGCAGTGCCACTCCTGCCATGGGCAGGGACACCTCCCACTGTCCCAGGCTGCTCCAAGCCCCAGTGTCCAGCCTTCTATGACAGTTAAAAATAATTTCCATACTGTCCTTTACTCCAGTCTAAAATACTGAAAATATATCATTAAAAACATGATATCACTCAACATTTTTGGTTGGTGTCTCCTATCTATAATGTACCAATGGAAAAATCTATTTAAGGAGCTGAGTTACATTGTTTCCCTCCTATTTGACAAGAAAAAAAAACAAAAAAATCTGTGTTCATTGCCTCAGGAAGCTCCAACCACCTGAGCAGTGGAAAATGACCTGCCATTAACACACCTCACACTGCACCCCCAGTTACACACTCCTTCCAACCAGGAGAAAAAACTGAGCCATGAATTGTAATCTTACACTGGGAGTTTCAAAAGCTATTTATGTCACAGGAAAATGTAAACAGCTGACGGTGTGGAGATCACTCACTGGTACAATTTTTTTCCCCTAGTCCCAAATCAATATTTAAAAAAATTAAATTAAGAAAGTTCTGTTTCATTCCAGCCCCCTTTGAGGTCACTACAAAACTTTGCTTCCACGTAAACGGCATGTGGGCACCAAAATCTTTGTTTAATACAACTGTCAATGTTTTCAGTGTCTGGATAAATCCCAATTTGTTTTTCAATCAGTACTCAAAGAGTCAGTCAATTTTTACACATTAACTTTTCATTATTATTTTCATATTATTTGAAAATGCTTTTAACAAAACACCTTTTTTTTTTATCATTGCTACTCCAATCCAGTGCTGCTGACAAAATATACAACTTTTAGTTGGAATGTGCATTTGTTTTGTATTTATTTGTGTTTTTATTCTCCATACCTTTATCTTGCCATAGGTTATCTGCCAAATTCCCAATTTCTCCATATCCATCAGTTCTCACACACAAGCCTGCAAAATTCACTATTTTGTAAAGAAGGTTTTTTTCACAACATTTTTAAAGATATCAACTTGCCCATAATCATTCAGAATCTCACAACATCCAGTAACAACCTTTTACTAGGAAAAATGACCTAATTGATACCTAATTCTTGCTTTTTTTTTTTCTTTTTTTTCCTGATTCCTAAGTACTTTTTATTCAGGATATTCAGTCATTATTTTCTTTCCCTGCCAAACTCTTACAATATATTTTTTAATGTCTAAACCACTTGTTTTGTTTTATCCACTGTTTTTGTCACCCCTACACATTTCATAACATTATTTTCCTTATTTGCTAATTCTCTGGAGTGGCAAGTGAAGCTCAGTGCAATTTTCAGGCAGTTCAAGCCTTTTTTAAAGTATCTAATGACAGTTCCTCTGAGGGAATTCCCTTCAAAACTGCGTATTTCAGCAGGAAAATTAGTTCATTCTTAAAAACCTATAAAAATCCTTGACCAATATTATATTTTATGGGGTTATTTACTTTTACTGTACCTCTCTCAATTAAAACACTTTCTTTAGACTGTTTTCCTGGAGGTCCCCCCAGCTTTGTCTTATCTCAACCAGCTTTTCTCACCTTGCTGTATGAATAAATAAGTTTATTTTGTTACCTTCTGTAGTATTTTCTCATTATATCAGTTCCTTGAAGTCTGATATTTCTTAAAGCACATTTTTTAATGAAAAGGAAATTTTTGTGCAGCGGGGAATGGTTTAGAAAATATTGCCGAGATTTAATGTGTGAACAATCCCTCTATGTGGTGCAGAGATTTTAATTTCTTTTTTATTACCTTCCTCCTTTCAGGACCACCACCACTTATGTGCTGCAGTGCTGGGATTTGCTGATTTCTCCAGCAAAAATAATGGATTTCAATTTACTTCCTGTTATTCAAGGCATCACTTCTTTCTTCTTCTCCCTCCTTGGTGTTAAAGAACAGCCTTTCCACCCAGGTGCTCTGAAAAACAATTTGTCAAATGTGCTTATAGAAACATGGAATGATCTCAAAATTGTCCAACATGTGAACAAGATTTGAAATTATTTTTTTTTATTAGACTTCATCATCTCTGAGGTTCTTAAAAGTGTAGTTTTTTCATGATTTTGTATAAACTGCAGAACTTTTCTCGCTGAATTCTTTAAGTCAAATCCCTTCCAATCCAAACCATTCTGTGTCCACCAAACAAAGATTTCAAAACTAATAAAAAAAACCCAAAAAACCAGAAGAACATATTCTGGGTACCCAAAAAAAGTTTGGCTAACCCCAGCTTCCCTATGGTTATTCCAAATGAGGAATGCTGTCATTCTAAACCAATTATTCCATACATTTCAGCTCTGGATTGAGGCAAATATAGAAATGGAATTATTCTAAACAATTTAAATCTGTTTGTTAAAGGATGTCCTAGAAATAATCAGGTAGAAAAGTGGAAGGGGTTAGAACTGGATGATCTTTAAAGTTCCTTTCCAACCCAAACCATTCCACGAGGATTCTATGATAATCAGGAACAAAAACAAAGGTATGGATCATTCTAAGTTCACACAGTTTTCCCCTTTGCTTTCAGTTCAGGCTCATTTGTTACTGGAGTTCTTCTATTCAGTTCTGGCTCAGCAAAACTTGAAAAAACAAATGAAGATCCAAGTCAAGTTTGGATCTGGTTGATTCCACAAGTGGAATTATATCCAAAACAAATTTGAGCAAAATCTATATCCTCCTAGTTAGTTCTTTGTGATAAACTCAGGAATAATCAGAATGTATTTACTTAATCCTGATCTTGCAGCTGAATACAGCAATGCATGAACCAACAGCAGTAACAATTACAGAAATTAGGTGATTAAGAGCTGTCCAACTGCAGTAGCTACCACATTTCTACATGAATTCAGAGCTCCTCCATCCCAGAATCCCAGAATGGTTTGGGTTGGAAAGGACATTAAAACACATCCAGTGCCACCCCTGCCATGGCAGGGACACCTTCCACTGTCCCAGGCTGCTCCAGCCCCAATGTCCAACCTGGCCTTGGGCACTGCCAGGGATCCAGGGGCAGCCACAGCTGCTCTGGGAATTCCATCCCAGCCCCTCCCAGGGAACAATTCCTAATTCCCATTATCCCATCCATCCCTGCCCTCTGTCAATTTAAAACCATCCCCCTTGTACTTAGGAAAATTCTCTCTCCAGTAACAGGATTTATTTTGGTTAATCCAAATTATAAATTTACAGGGTATCCACCTCCCACTGAATTATTTTGGAAGATTTCAGCAAAATCAGTGAAACAGTTTGAGCATCAGAGCAAGGCTGGAATTTTTGGCACTGAGCCCTCTCATTGTCAGGAGCCTGCAGCCTTCATCCACTTGGAAAATCTTCCCCAAATTTGGGCAAATGGTGAGACTGACAATTTTAGGCTTTGTTTGGGAATGGGAACTCCTTCAGAAAATGAAAACTAAAGGGGAAAGAGGCTTCTCAGTAGAATGTTGGTGCCCACAGCCTGGAGGTGGGAAGGGAATTCACCTGTCACTACATCTGGGCTGGCAGTGATTACCTGTCCCACATGGGGATATTTCTCTTCTTGAGGTAGTTGTTTTATTCCTCCTGCTTTCTGGGTTGAGGGGTATTTTGGTTTTGTTTGTTTGTTTATTTGGGGGTTGTTTTGTTTTGCTTTTTTGGGTTTTGGTTTTTTGGGTTTTTTTTTTTTGTTGGTTGGGGTTTTTTGTGGGTTTTTTTGGTGTGGTTTTTTGTTTGTTGGTTTGTTTTTGTGGGTTTTGTGTTTTGGGTTTTTTTTTAAATAATTTTATTTACTCCACCTGCAGAGCTGCCCCAGCCCTGTCCCAGCACAGGGAGGAGCTGGAGCTGCTGCAGAGAGCCCAGAGGAGGCAGCAGGATGAGCAGAGGAATTAGGAATTGTTCCCTAGGAGGGTGGGCAGGGGCTGGGATGGAATTCCCAGAGCAGCTGTGGCTGCCCCTGGATCCCTGGCAGTGCCCAAGGCCAGGTTGGCCATTGGGGCTGGGAGCAGCCTGGGACAGTGGAAGGTGTTCCTGCCGTGGCAGGGGTGGCACTGGATGGGTTTTAATGTCTCTTCCCACCCAAACCATTCTGGGATTCTTCCTACAGAAGGGCCACACTGAGGGTGCTGAGCTGTCACTGCAGAGCTGCATTTGGACACGGATTCCTCAGGAAGCCGCTGCTCCCTGGCTTTGTTTGTGAGATCTGTGTTGCCAGGCAGAGGGGCAGCTCCTGTCTGCTTTTTTGGGACATGAGGTGCCAGTTCCTAGAAATGAGTAACTGAAGTACCTTGGAAAAAGTTTCCCAAGAAAAACAGCTGATTGTGAAAGTGATGTCAAAAAAAAAATCTACATGCTCAGAAGCAGTGGTGCTGTCCAGGCTTTTATTTTCCTCTTTTGAGTTCTCCTTGGTGGGGTAAAAACCAAAACAAAAAAATCCCTCTTTATCTGCCCAACCCTAATTAGCTACTTGAGTCCTGCCAGTAATATTCCGTGACCCATTAAATGCTCCTTTCATTTTACAATGACCACTTTCCCTCTCTTCCCTGAAATGTGGGACAATTTTCATATCTTACTTTTTTTCTCAAAGCAGGAGCATGCAGTGGGTTTTCCAGGTTTTCCATAAGCACTGCAGGAGGAAGGGACTTGGACGGATTTCAGTAGTGAAGGGGTGAGGAGGAAGAGGACAGAACCATCTTCCAGGTACTCCCACCACTGACACGGCCGTGTTTATTTTAATGATGTAAATTCGAAGAAAATCTACTTTTAGTGAATATTGTGTGAAGAATGAGGTGAAAATAATGACTTAAGAAAGCAATAAAATTCAGAACTCCACTCCTGCTTTACAGATTTTCTTCAGGACTTGCAATTCCACCGATGGAAAAGTCCTGGTTCCGCTGAAATCACAGGAATGCCGTTTGAGGCCACACCTGCAAGAGATCGAAGCATTTCCCTCAGCACTCGGACCTTTCCACAGCGAGCGTTTCCGTGCTCGGGGTTTTTAAGGCGAAATTCCTCACTGCGAAATTTGCGAGGCATTGCCTTCCTGAATTTATCGACAAGTGCGGGGAACTCTGGGGACCGAGGCCGGGCCGTGTTTGGAAATTCAAAGCGATGAATCCCGCGTGGAATTAGAGCAGAGACAACTTCGCTCCTCATTTATATCGGTGCTTGTGTCTGTACAATGTAGTCAGAGGGATAAATGTCAGGACAGGGAGGCCTTTCCCGGGCTCCCATTGTCACCGCGGTGCTTCGTGCGCGGCTCCTCAGTCGCGACAAGCGACATGCAGCGGCCGCGTAAGGCAGTGGCGGCGGCCCCGCCTACAATTCCCATCAGCCCACACGATGTCCCAACCCGCAGCGGGCGCTGCCGGCGCGCAAAGCACGCCGGGGTCTGTAGTTCGTCGCGGGTGACGGCGTTGCGTCACTCACCCCGCTCGCGCGTTGCTACGACAACCGGGGCAGTGGGCGGGGCCGCGCGGGAAGTGGCGTCAGCGGCTGGGAAGTGACGGCGGGGAGGACCCGGATGTGGAGGGGGCGGAGCTCCCGCGCATCCGCCCTGGGTCACGTGAGGTGGTGTCACGTGACGGAGCGATGGGGACGACGCTGGATGTGCGGGTGAAGCGCGCCGGGAAGGTCTATCGCGATGGGGTGCGTCTGTCGCGACAGCGCCTGCCGGCATCGCGGGGAGCAGCGGGGCACCGTGCGGGGCGAGCGGTCGGGGAGGCTAGTGCTGTCCTGGGGGGCACTGGGATGAGCATTCCCACAGGTCATGGGTGATCCTGCCCCTGTGCCCAGCCCTGGAGGCACCTCTGGGCTGCTGTGCCCAGCTCTGGCTCCTCAGCACAGCAGGGACAGGAGCTCCTGGAGCTGAGCAAGGGCCTGGAGCATCTCCGTGCCCAGGAAAGGCTGAGGGAGCTGGGGCTGCTCAGCCTGGAGAGGAGCCCCAGCTGAGAGGGGCCTCAGCCCTGGCTGGCCCTGGCTGGCCCTGTCTGTCTCTGTGTGTCCCTGTCTGTGTGTCCCTGTGTGCAGGCAGGCTCCGAGCAGTCCCAGGCTCTGCTCCAGGGCCCAGCAATGGCCCCAGAGCCACGGGCAGGGACTGAGCCCAGCAATTCCCCCTGCACAGGAGGCACAACTTCTGCCCTGGGCAGGGACCAGAGAGGGGCTGGAGTCTCCTCGCTGGAGACGTCTCAAACCACCTGGATAGGTTCCTGTGTCACCTGCTCCAGGTGGCCCTGCTAGGCAGAGGGTTGGGCTGGATCATCTCCAGAGGTCCCTTCCAAGCCCAGTTATTCTGGGATTCCCTGAGTCTGTCGCGGGTACTCGGGGTCTGTCGGTGACACTCTGGGTGTCACCGGGCTCCGGGGCCGTGTCCTGGCCCGGCCTTCCCGCTGGGAATGGCCCCGGACGGTCCTTGGCAGCGGCGATTCCTCGGGAAGCGGAGTCGTTCGCCCTCTCCTGTCGGTACTGTCGCGGTGTCCCCCCGAGCTTTCCCGCTCTGCCCTTTCCTGGAGCTTTCCCCCTGCTCTGAGCTCTTCTCTCTTCTCTGCCCGGAGCTTTCCCGATCCCAGCACGGTTTCCCGGTGTCCTAGCGAAGCCAGCAGGTGCTCAGCTCCGGGATTTTGGGCGTTGCCTTTGGGATTAAGTTGTGCTTTTTGTTCTTCCCCTTTTCCTGGGTACCACGGGAAGATCCTGACCCAGCTCTGCAGAGGCCAATGCGGCTTGAAAGGGAAGGAATATTTAAAATTTTTATCACTGTTTACCTAGAAATCTTCAGCAGCAATGTTGCTCAGCAGCAATGTTCAGGTGTCTCTTTTCTCTGGCACTTGTATCATAAAAGTCCTTTCCATCCACCGAAATTCCATTTATTGAATCATTTTAATCCTGGAAAACTGGATTTGTAGGGAAGGGTGTGCAGCATCTGTCCTACAATTGTCAGATTATCTGGAGAATGGCTTTGGCAAAGCTGAATTATTCCCCTTAGGAATGGCTCCAGAGTGGTAAATACTGTCTGTGTCTCATTTTCACATTATTTTGTGCATTAGAAAATTAAAAATTATTAGGATTTTGTTTATTCATCTATTTCAGTTTCTCAGTGCTGTGTCCATTTTCAGTTTGACTGAACTTGACTTGCTTTATATCACTTTTAAATTGATTTTATTGTATGGAGAGGAATATTCCCTCTGTTTTAAGCTGAAATTAGGATATTTCTGGTCAGTCAATCTGTCAGTTTTGTGTTTACCTTCCACTTTAACTCCATGTGGAAAGGTTTGTAATTTTAGCTCATTAACTCGGCCTGGAATCTGTTAAGTCTGGGATGAAAACACGATGATGGAAGAGCTGTACACCAGGGATACAACATGGATTTTTAATAGGAATCCTGTAGGGAGAGACAGGACATGCAAACCTCTAATTAGGCATGGAAGGGATCTCACAGCTCACCCAATTCCACCCCTGCCATGGCAGGGACACCTTCCACTGTCCCAGGCTGCTCCAACCCCAATGTCCAACCTGGCCTTGGGCACTGCCAGGGATCCAGGGGCAGCCACAGCTGCTCTGGGAATTCCATCCCAGCCCCTCCCAGGGAACAATTCCTAATTCCCAAGATCCCATCAAATCCTACTTTGAAGCCATTCCCTGTGTGCTGTCCCTCCATGCCTTGGGAATTGTCTCTCTCCATGTTTCCTGCAGCTCCTTCAGGCCCTGCAAGGCCACACTGAGCTCAGCCCAAAGCTTCTCCTGTCCAGGCTGAACAATCCCAGCTGTGCCAGCCTTTCCTCCCAGCAGAGCTGCTCCATCCCTCTGCTCATCCTGCTGCCTCCTCTGGGCTCTCTGCAGCAGCTCCAGCTCCTCCCTGTGCTGGGACAGGGCTGGGGCAGCTCTGCAGCTGGGCTCACACCTGAGGGGACACAGGGGCAGAATTTTGAGCTGGTTTCTTTTCCATTTCTGAAGAAATATTGAAAGAAAAATTGGTATTTAACTTCAAATCACCCTTCCCTTTCCTGCTCCCAGGCCGTGCACCCTTCCCATGTGTAGCAGCAGCTCTGGAAGGGGTTGTTGCTGTGTGACAGGAAACTTCTCCTTTGTTAAAGCACTTCTCATGTTTAGGGTTGTCCTTGCTTCTCAGAGTTGAGCTGGACTCATTTTTTTTTAAAAAGCAATAACCTAATTGTTTGTGCTAATTAAGGCCCTTTAGCAGAGTGGTGCAGAATTTAGGTCAGCTTTTCTTTGCTGTCCCTTTGTGCTCCTGTTCCGGCATTTCCCACTTGCTGCAGATCCTCTTCCCAGGCTCTCAGGATGTCAGCCTTGCTTGGATATGGATGTTTTCCTGCTGCCTCAACACCCCTGGCCCATTTTAGCCATCCTGTATCACCAGGAAAGACAAAAATCTGCCAGAATTCCCAGTCTGCTGGAGAGATCCTGGTTGGAAGCGGTGGGGTGCAGAGTGGGCAGTCAGGATTGTCCCCTGGTTGGAGGGAGCTGTACCTTGGGGCCTGTTTGCCTGGAGAAGGAGCAGGAGAGGAGCTTTATCCCCAGGGAACTCTCCAGGTCTCAGTCACCTGCTGCCCTTTCCAGCTGGGAATATTTCAGAATTGAAGCGGATTCTCCAGTGTGGGAGAAGGGAAGGATAAAGCATGGAGTGTGTGAAGGGAGCGTGTGTTGCTCTCCTGCAGTTCATCAGTTTTTCAGTGGTAAAAAGGCTGAGTTGACACTTTGAGGATGCAGCATTTTTGTACAAAGGAAGGCTTGTGGGCAGCACATCCTTCATGGGATGAGTGACAACATCCCTGGATGTCACACAATTGCTGCCTTTCATTCTGGTTCACTTTGAAACTGTTTCTTCATGTTCATTTTTTATGTTTTAAATCTCTTCTGCTCCACTCTGGAGGTGAATCTCACCTTCAGCTTAGCCATCCCTTTTCCAGTTGTGCCTTCTGTTCCCTCTCCCATGGCTGACCATCCCAGTTTTCATACAGCAATTCCTCCTGGCAGTTTATTCCAACACATCAAATGGAACTTGGCTGTTACCAGCTGACCCAGTGAGAGGGTTTCTCATCTTCCTGGACAAGAAAATGAAAAATTTTGGGAAGAAGTTGAAGCTCAGGTTAATACTTCGGCCAAGAGGACGATGATATTTTTAAAGAAAAACCAAAAGTGCAGAGCTCTCATCCTAAATTCCTTCATCAGTGCTTTTCTATCCTGACAAGGTTGCACCATTCTTTGGAAACAGGATTTTTTTTCAGTTTGGAGATCTCAGGAGTTCCACAGTGTAGCTGACAGCTGTGGAAAAAAATGGATTTAAACAAATGTTTTTCTTTTTTCCTGTCAGGAAGTTCTTTCTGGAGTGGTGGTCATAACCAGTAAGGACACGGTGCAGCACCAAGGGATCTCCTTAACCATGGAGGGCTCAGTAAATCTGCAGCTCAGTGCCAAAAATGTGGGGGTGTTTGAGGCCTTCTGCAACACTGCCAAGGTAAGACTGCACAGGTGAATATTTTTAGCACAAAAACCTCTCTTTTCTCAAATGAAACCTTTCCTTAAAGGCTCTCAGGTGGTCAGAGCTGCTCATGATGTGGAAGTGATGGAAAGCAGGGAAATGCTGAGTTTTATCTGGAGATCACAGGATCCCAGGATGGGTCAGGCTGGAAGGGACCACAGAGGGTCACTAGTGTCACCTCCCTGCTCCAGCAGGGCCATCCCAGAGCACAGGAGTGTGTCCAGACAACTTTGCAATATCCTCAGGATGGGATTTGTGAGGGCATTTTGGGGAAGTAACTCACTGATGGGAGAATTTTCTTTTAGGTTGAAATGCACTGCCATAAATAGTTTGAAAGGTTACTGGATGATGCACTGAAGGGCTGTGATTTAAAGAAAAATAATTAATTGTGGGATGCTGTTTTATTTTTGTTGAAGTGACTGAGTTTAACTGGACTTTTGTGTCGGATCAGTCCCTGTCTGTGGAGGCCATGGAGGGGTTCCTGGGCATGAGACAAGATTTGCCAGATCCCTCTGGAGAGAGTGGGACCTGTGGAGCTCCTGGAAGGGCTCTGAGCTGCTCCCCAGGTTTGGATCCCAGCAGGACAACTTCTCCCAGGCTCCACAGGGACTGGGCTGTGCTGGTGGAGCAGGGCTGGCTCTGTCTGGGGGCAGCTCCCTTTGGAAAATGGTTTGGTTAAGTTAGCATGGCCTTGAATCCAGGAATCACAGAAAGTTTGGGATGGAAGGGACCTTAAAGATCATCCATTCCACCCCTGCCATGGCAGGGACACCTTCCACTGTCCCAGGCTGCTCCCAGCCCCAATGTCCAACCTGGCCTTGGGCACTGCCAGGGATCCAGGGGCAGCCACAGCTGCTCTGGGAATTCCATCCCAGCCCCTCCCCACCCTCCCAGGGAACAATTCCTGCCCAATATCCCATCAGATCCTACTCTGAAGCCATTCCCTGTGTGCTGTCCCTCCATGCCTTGTCCCCAGTCCCTCTCCAGCTCTCCTGGAGCCCCTTTAGACCCTGGCAGGGGCTCTGAGATCTCCCTGGAGCTTCTCTCCTCCAGGGAGCAATCCCAGCTCTCCCAGCCTGGCTCCAGAGCAGAGGGGCTCCAGCCCTGGGATCAATTTAGTGGCCTCCTCTGGACTCACCCAACAGCTGCACTTCTTTCTTGTATTGGAAGCCTGAGAGCTGGGGACAATAATGATAAAACTGCAGAGAGAAAAGAAATGTCATCTCCAAGCCAGCTCCCCAGTCAAACCACAGTTAACCCTCATTCTAATGAGGGTTCTATTCTCCCCTAATTAATAAGCTTTAGAGGTCAGAGGGGATGGCTCAGGGCTCAGCTGCACAGCCTTGGTCATTCCTGCTGCTGTTAGGGGTCATAATTTCAGAAATGAAGTTGCACTTCCCAAAGCTGGAGCTGCTCCTGATGAGCTCCCTGAATATCTTTGGTCATTAATATGCTGCACCTATAAAATAGGAATTGTTTTCTTGAGCAAAATTTTAATGTTTCTTTTCATTGTAAAAAAATATCCCAGCACTGTGCGTCCTGAAGACGTCCCTGGGATTCTGGAAATCCTGGAATTCTGGTAGAGTTTAGGTGTTGTTGGTTCTCTGTCTCAACCCTTTTAATATTTATCCTTGCAGCCTATTCAGATTATCAACAGCACCATTGAAATGGTGAAACCAGGGAAGCTCCCCAGTGGCAAGACAGAAATTCCCTTTGAATTCCCACTGCAAATGAAGGGCAACAAAGTTCTGTATGAGACATACCACGGAGTCTTTGTCAATATCCAGGTGAGGAAGTCCTGTCTGGAGAGAAAATAGGAAGTTTCACCTGCACAATGTCTCCTAAAGCAGCTCTTAATCCATGGAAGTTGAGGATGAAGTTGGGTGGTGTTTTTTTTTTCACACTGAGTTTTCCACCCTTTATCCAGTAAATCTTTAGGGAATGATGGCACAAACAGATGTTTTACCTGAAATACCTCAGCAGGACAACTGTAACCTAAATTTGATCCATCCTGATGTTGTAGGCAGCTGTTTCCATTCCCTTCCTGAAAAAAAACAGCACCACTGTGTGGTTGTATTCCAAATAAATGTGTAATTTCATAAGGCAAACTCCCAAGTGTTGAGAAAAACACAAATCAGGAATTGTTTGCTTTGCTGAGTAACATTCCCTGCCCAGATCTGTATGGAATACCTGTTTGGACACAGTCTTGTGGAAATACAGTTTTGAAATTTGATCTTTTTTGGTTAAAAATTGCCTTATCATAGGTGGGTTGGTTTGTTTGGGTGATTTTTGGTGGGTTTTTTTAGGGGGAAAGTCTTTCTTCAGCCGTCTCTTAAAGGTAAATTCTGTGTTAGACAATCAAGTTTTATGTCACTGGAATGAAAAAAATCAACCTAATTAAACAAATCACCCCCCAGCAGCCTGTCAGAACTAAAAGAAAAAAATCCCTTTTTTTGTCTGTTTGGATGTTTTTTAAATCCATTCCATTTATTTGCTCAGTTTTGGCTTCTTCCCTCATGTAACAGCTGTTGTTTGTGGTAGGGATGTCAAAAATGATGCAGCACTGGTTGAGTTGCTTCCCATATCCCAAATAACTTGCTGTGATCAGTCAGTCAGAGGTGCACTTTAATGAGGAATATCTGTTTTATTTTGTCGTTCCTTCTCTCCTCTGTGTAGCTTTTCTTGGATAAAATACCATTAGAATTTAATAATTTGAATTTCAGCTAAACTTTGAGGGTCCTGCTCTCCTGAAGAGGGAATTGTAACACTGAGGGGCTGGTTAAGAGACACTTCCTAAACCTCTGGGCAGTTTAATTGAGCCTCTCTTTCTTGATTTAGGGAATAATTGGGGGTTCAAGTCTCTGTTCTGATGCAAAAACTTTTAATCAGACACTACTGGGGGGTTGTGGCCATGAACCAGAAGTGAGAAACCCAAATCCCTGGTCTGAGGGAGGAATTCAAAATCAAACAAAACAAAAAAAAAAACCATCCCAAGAAATTCCCTGGCCTGTAAGGACACTGAGAGGCTTTGTTGGAGATGAAGTGTAGGATTTTTGAGATAACCAAATTCTTATTACTTTTCATCCACTGGTTTATGGCTCCCATTTTAGGGGAGCAAATTGGAAGCAAATTCACCTTGTTGCCTGATTTTAGTGCTGCTGTGAGCTCAGCTGTGTGGCTGAAGTTCCCCATGAAATATCCCAACAATTGTTCCCACTGAGAATTCAATCCCACAAGAAAATCAAAATTAGAGAGGCTGTGAATACATCACACTGACAATCCCTTAACCAAAACAGGGTGAAAAGTCACCCTTGACTGGATATAACAGCAACAGCACTTTGCAGAGAGGCAGAAAGGGGGTGAAAAGTTGGGAAAGAGGGAGGAGATGTGAATTAAAGCTCTTTTTTTAACCTGTGTCATCCCGTTCCCCCAGTACACCCTGCGCTGTGACATGAGACGCTCCCTGCTGGCAAAGGACCTGACCAAGACTTGTGAATTCATTGTGCACTCCCTGGTGAGTGTGGTTCCTGTTCATTCTGCAGTTAATTAATGGGTTTTGATTGATTTCCCCCCGCCCCCTTTCACTTTAAAGGGAAAAAACAAATCCCAAATAAACCCATGGAAATTGTGATAGTGACACGAGGGATTACAGAAGTGTAGAATCAGAATATCCTGTGTCGGAGGGGACCCCAAAAATCATCAAACCCAACTCCTGGCCCTGCACAGGACACCCCCAAATCCCACCCTGTGCCTGAGACCTTTGTCCAAAATGTAGAAGTAAAGGAAATCTGCCCCAAAACAAAACCACCCCAAAGAGTTGCTTCTGATTAGAAAAACCCATCCCTCTCTTAATTTTGAAGGACAAAGAGGAGTTGGATTTTGAGACATTTTTACAGTGCCCTGAGTTTATTCTCTTATTCATCCTTTGAGTTCTGAGACAATGGGGTGGTCACATAAATATGGTGTCATTTTTCCAAACACTGTTTTGAATTCTCCCAGGAGTTCTCAGCCAAAGGTTCCAGATTCCCACAGTCCTGGCAATGGGAGTTGGGTGGTGAAAAGATCTGATTTCTGTTCTTCAGCTGAGGAGTTCTCATTTAGAGCCCTGACTCAAAAGTGCATCAAGGTGGAAATCATGGAATCTTCATGGTGGGAGAGAGCTTGAGCATGATCCAGTCCCATCCTCACCCCAAACCATGTCCCACATCCAGACTCCTGAACACTTCCAGAGACTCCCTGAGCAACTCATCCCAGTGCCTGACTTCTCCTGCAAGGGACACGAGGGAAAACTTGCTTCTTATTTCTAATTCTAGAATCTCTAATTCTTTTTTCTAATCCTAATCCTTGTGGGAGGAGGTTGGACTCCCAGAAAATGCTTTGCTGGTTGTTACAGAAGTTCCTGTGTCAGATTTGGGGTTGGTTTAGGTTGAGCTGTGCCTGTCCAGAGCAGCTGAGGACAGGACAGAGCTGGTGAAATGTCCCTTTTTCCATCTATAACTTGCTGGAATATCCTGCTTCTATCATTCCTTTGAACTCTAACAGAACAGTATATATCAAAATCCTTTGTGTTACTCAGGACTTGTGGTGGAAATGTTATTTTAGTTCTAAAGTACCTTTTCAAAAGATTTAATTTGGTGTTACAAACTAGTTTCCTGTTGGTAAGATTTCTAAATTTTCTTCAATATCTAATGCTACATTTTATTGGTCGATTATTACATTTATAAGTGAGCCACACTTGTCAGAGAAGTGACAAATCACATCTCCTGCAGTTTTCCTGGGTTTATTTCTTGTTCCCACTACAGCACTTCTGAGCTCACCAGTCAGTAAATCAGGAATCTCTCAGTCAGGGTGAATTAATGAGGTTTTACTGAACATATAATTCTCACTGTCAGTGCTCAATGTACCATTTCCCTTCAGCTTATTCTGTGCCAGAATTTGTCATTTTGGGAAAATGCAGCCAATCTTTTGCTAATCTCTTCCATCTTGCAGCTGGGCAGCAGCAGCTATTTTGAATTCTTGAGCAGTGAGGGCAGATCCTCACTCTGAGTTCCAGATCAGCCCCTTGCTGGTGGAGAACAAGAATTTATAAAGCAGATTTGAAGCAATGGACACAAATTCATTTACAATCTGACCTCCCCAAGTTTAATAATGAAAGGAAACATTCCAAGGGACATGTAAAACGAATTTATTTGTACATACAGAAGTGGGAAATTGAACTTTTTTTCCTCTCTGCTTCAGATGAGGAGGGTATTCCTGCTTTTCCAGGTGTTTAAAGCAACCAGTTGTTGTGGGTTTTAAATATTGTATGTTTTGGGGATCAGATTTCAGTTTAACCCTTCCATTCCCTGCAGTCACAGAAAGGGAAGCTGCTGCCAAGCCCTGTGGACTTCACCATTACTCCTGAAACTCTGCAAAATGTTAAAGAGGTAAAATGATTTTCTTATTATTTTTATTTTAAATGTAAAGTTTGTGTGTTTCTGAGTGAGACCAGAGGAGTGATTAAATTCTGCCTTTTAGATTATCAGGCAGATTATGATTTTTTTATTTTTCCATTTTCTTTTTCACTTTTATAAGCAATCAAGTGATTCTGCCTCATCTCTTGCATATGGTGACCAGTTGAAGGTGGAGCTTTGCTCAGGAGTGGTTAAATATTTTTATCCCTTTCCTGAGTGAAAGATGGGAGTGGAGCAAGGGAAAACATTCTATACCATGGACAGCCAAGACATTAAAAATGTGTATTTTGAGCCTTGGTTATGCCTTTTTTTACAGCCCCCTGTGGCTTTTGGAAGCCTCAAGGAGGGCAGGGCTGGATGGGCTATTGGGAAGGAATTGTTCCTGTGAGGGTGGGGAGGGGCTGGGATGGAATTCCCAGAGCAGCTGTGGCCACCCCTGGATCTCTGGAAGTGCCCAAGGCCAGGTTGGACATTGGGGGTTGGACATCTGGGACTGGGACACTGGAAGGTGTCCCCACCTCCTTCACCACAGGGTTCCAGCTCCTGGATGGATTCTGACAGCCAAGTTCTGTCAGTTCTTCCCAGGAAAAGTCCATCCATGGGGTGGATGGAGGAGCAGGAAGGGTGCATGTCAAGGAAGAAGATTGTAGGAGAAATCCTGATACAGAGTGAAAGAAATAAATTTAAGCTCAGTGAGGAATTTCTGAACTCTTGAGTTCTCAGCTTTGGAACTTTTTAGGAAATCTCCTACTTGTTTTAATAACTTCCCATTAGTTGTTTTTTTTCCTCTTAGTCCGCTCTTTACAGTGGCATTTTTTCTCCTCCCTCCAACCTTTTCAGAGAGCCTCCCTTCCCAAATTCCTGATCAGAGGGCACCTGAACTCCACCAACTGTGTGATCACGCAGCCGCTGACGGGGGAGCTGGTGGTGGAGAGCGCCGAGGCGGCCGTCAAGAGCATCGAGCTGCAGCTCGTGCGTGTGGAGACCTGTGGTGAGCCCCTGGCAGCAATTCCCTCCATCCCTTCTCAGGGAATCAGGGAACAGCACTAAAGAAAGGCCAGAGTATTGAGGCCTTGCAGGGTGTCACTTTTATTTTCTTTTTGCCAGGGTCGGGATTAAATGCTCGAGACTGTATTTTTTGTTCGGACTCAGATGTTTATTAGTTCTATCTGTGTTACAAACTGTGAGTTCTACAGCACTTCAAGCTAACAAACTAAAAATGGAGCCCTATATCTCTCTCTACAAGGCCTTTTAAGGGTAAACTGCCCAATTAAGAAATGACACCTAAATTATTTTTACTTTTAACCCAATAACCAACCACCCATGGCCCGCAATGTGGACTTTTTTACCCAATCACACAATATCACCCAAACCCATGAAGAAGAAGGTGAAGAAGAAAAAAACCTAAACCTCCATCTTGCTTTCTATATATTCTATACATATCTTTCTATATGTTCTAAAACCTTAAGCTCCAGGTTTTCCACCATGTGGTATTACACACTTTTATTCAAACTACACCCCCATGATCCCAGTTCTGTCATTCCATTCTGGAAGCTTCTCCACAGCCTCAGGTCCAGTGCAGAGTTCTCCTGGGGGTCAGTGCCTGGCAGCACAGAAAGTCTGAAATTCTCAGTGCCCAGGGTTCCAGCAGGAGGATTCTGCACTTTGGAGGAACAGCCCCGATGTTAATTTAAATTATCTCTGTGATCCTTAACTCTGTGAAAGCTTGCAGGGTGTTTTTCCCCCTTAATCCTGGTGTATCTCCATTGTCAATTTTGGCTGCTGCTTTGTCTCATCTGCCCCCATTTCCCTCCTCTCCCTCCTTGCCCAGGGTGTGCTGAGGGCTATGCCAGGGATGCCACAGAGATCCAGAACATCCAGATCGCCGACGGCGATGTCTGCAGGGGCCTTCCCATCCCCATCCACATGGTGTTCCCCAGGCTCTTCACCTGCCCCACCCTGGAAACGACCAACTTCAAAGTGGGTGAGTGGGGAGGCACTTTGCTGGGAGAGGAGTGGCCACTTTCATTCCCTTTAGATGGGCAGGTGAGGGGATAAAGGCAGCAGTGCTGCAGGAGGAGCTCAGGACATCCCTCTGCTTCCCTGAGCCTGAATCCTGCTGCATTTCAGTCTGAGAAAACACAGCCCCAACACTTCTAACACTAAAGCTGTGCAGCCACAAGCTACTCCTAATACAATTCCATGATCAGGGGACGGGAGGAGCAGTGGAATGCAGGTCAAGTGATTAAACACTTGAGGAATAGTCCAAGAATAAAATTCCTTCTTTCCCTCACCAGTGAGAACCCCTCTTTCCATTTCTTCTCCTTTTTGTTTCCCACTCTCCTGCTGAAAGCCCTGGAAGCAGCAAGGTTGGTCAGGGTGTGACTTCTCTTCTTTACAGCACTTGCTCCTCCCAGGTGATTGTCAAAATCCAGTATTTTTTATTAAAATCCAGTATTAACAAAATCAGGATTTTCCTCCCTTGTTCAAGTAAGTACTGCAAGAATCCACTTGGCTGGTTTGTATTTCTTCTCTTCATCCTGCTGGAATCTGTTGCAGTGTGCAGTGATTTTCCCCAAAATGATAATAAGCTTTATTTTTTTGCCATTTTAAGCTCTTCACTAGCAATTTGCAATGAGGATTTGAATTGATTTTGATTTCTGCTTCCCCTCATTTATTAACTCTGCCTGGCTTTTTGTCCTGTCTCCGTTTAGGATTGATTCTTGATCTGATACTGGTTTTGGCTTTGAAGGACACAGTGCTTCAAATCCAGGAGTAGATTTTCCTCTGAAATTTTTGTTCCCCAGTTTGCAGGCCTGTTGTATTCCAGTATTTAATTTCCTAAGGCTGTTACATGCTGGGATCAGGGAATGGGGCTTCCTGGAATTCTCCAATTCCATGCTTAAACACCACCTTGGTGGAGCTTTCCCAAAACATTTTCTTTTTTGATGTCTGAATCCTGTTTTCCAGAGGGTTGTTTGCCATAATTTATCAGTGATAAAACAATCCAGAGGAATCCCAAAGATTAGAACAAAGCAGGATTTTCTAAGAATGGTCCAAGGGCTGGGATGCCTGGGTTAGGTTCTGCCTGGAATGTTTCAGGAACTCCTGCCTCATTCTGCTCCCAGGATTCAGCTTTCCTGTGGAATTGAAGTGGGATTGCTGCTAGATTTCAGCTTTCCTGGGGAATTGAAGTGGGATTGCTGCTAGATTTCAGCTTTCCTGGGGAATTGAAGTGGGATTGCTGCTAGATTTCAGCTTTCCTGGGGAATTGAAGTGGGATTGCTGCTAGATTTCAGCTTTCCTGGGGAATTGAAGTGGGATTGCTGCTAGATTTCAGCTTTCCTGGGGAATTGAAGTGGGATTGCTGCTAGATTTCAGCTTTCCTGGGGAATTGAAGTGGGATTGCTGCTAGATTTCAGCTTTCCTGGGGAATTGAAGTGGGATTGCTGCTAGATTTCAGCTTTCCTGTGGAATTGAAGTGGGATTGCTGCTAGATTTCAGCTTTCCTGTGGAATTGAAGTGGGATTGCTCCTAGATTTCAGCTTTCCTGTGGAATTGAAGTGGGATTGCTCCTAGATTTCAGCTTTCTTGAGGAAATAGATGTGGGATTGCTCCTAGATTTCAGCTTTCTTGAGGAAATAGATGTGGGATTGCTCCTAGATTTCAGCTTTCTTGAGGAAATAGATGTGGGATTGCTCCTAGATTTCAGCTTTCTTGAGGAAATAGATGTGGGATTGCTCCTAGATTTCAGCTTTCTTGAGGAAATAGATGTGGGATTGCTCCTAGATTTCAGCTTTCTTGAGGAAATAGATGTGGGATTGCTCCTAGATTTCAGCTTTCTTGAGGAAATAGATGTGGGATTGCTCCTAGATTTCAGCTTTCTTGAGGAAATAGATGTGGGATTGCTCCTAGATTTCAGCTTTCTTGAGGAAATAGATGTGGGATTGCTCCTAGATTTCAGCTTTCTTGAGGAAATAGATGTGGGATTGCTCCTAGATTTCAGCTTTCTTGAGGAAATAGATGTGGGATTGCTCCTAGATTTCAGCTTTCTTGAGGAAATAGATGTGGGATTGCTCCTAGATTTCAGCTTTCTTGAGGAAATAGATGTGGGATTGCTCCTAGATTTCAGCTTTCTTGAGGAAATAGATGTGGGATTGCTCCTAGATTCCAGCTTTCTTGAGGAAATAGATGTGGGATTGCTCCTAGATTCCAGCTTTCTTGAGGAAATAGATGTGGGATTGCTCCTAGATTCAGCTTCCCATGGAATTCTCTCTTTTTTCCCCTTCTCCCAGAGTTTGAAGTGAACATTGTGGTCCTTCTGCACGACGACCATCTCATCACAGAGAACTTCCCCCTGAAGCTCTGCAGGATGTGAACAACCACTGGAGAAGCAGGGGAGGATTTACTGGGAATTCCTCAGAGGGAAAGTGGAACTTTACCTGTGCCTGACTTCAGCAGGAGCCACCTCACTTCCTTCTTCCTGTGGGCTTTTTTTGTGCTTTCACTTCCCTGTTAACCTGGCCAAGACTTCGCCTCTCTGGATTTCCCAATCCTGCTGCCTTTAACAAAACCATTCCCAATTTCTCTCAGGCAAATCCTGAAGGAATCATTCTGTAGCTTTCTACAGCTTGTAGAAGTATGGAGCAAGTTCCTCTCTTGCTTTTGTTTTGTAATACTTGTTCAAAGTCCTTTGAAGGCCCCTTAAAACTCATGGATCCCATTACAGCCATACTGGGAGGGTATGGGAGTTGTGACAGAATGAGAAGTGAGGTCTTTGAAGGTCTAAAAAATGGTGCTGCAACTCTGGAAGGTGGTGCTGTGGGATCTGTCCCAAGGTGGATGGGAAATGAGTGATTTCAAATCACACCAAGGAAATTTTGGTCAAATTGGGAAGAGGAGTTGGTGTTGGAGGAAGAAATTAATGTGTTTGTGACTGTACAGCTCAAAGAAAAAGTAATTCAGTAAGAAAGAACCTTTCCAACACAAACAGGTTGTGGATTTTGATGCTGTTTTCATGGAACAGCCACAACTTGTGGATTTTCCATTAATTTTCCATGTGGGGTAGAGGCAGGCTCAGTCTACATTATGGAAAGTGGAAGTGTAAAGATGAGAACCTAAAAAGGCAGAATTAAGAAAACTAAGAAAAATAATTTCCTTTTGTTTATCCAGCAGCATTGCCAAGGAGGAGAAGGTAATTTCAATTTGGGCCCTGGTATTTCAGGAAGAAAAAGTTGAAATTTTCATTTCAGTGTCTGGGAAGGGGGAGGAAAATGCTATTTACTGAAACTTAGCACTTTCCCTTGAGACCAGGGATGGTACAGGGGGATTTGGGGAAGAGCTGCCGTCCCCCAAAAATACTGGAAGCTGAAAAGGATTCCAGTGCTGGCATTTTTAGGCCTTAATTCTACAGCACAGAGTAGTTACTCAGCCCTAGGTCAGACTGAGCAGACATACTACACAAGAACAACGTGTTTGGCTGCAGCAGTAATTTTATTTTTTATTCAAGTGGTAATTAATACACTGATTCATGAGAGAGGAGTTTAAAACTTCAGCTGGAGGAGATGTAGCAGTATGGGGAACAAGTGATCCCTGGAATTACCCAAGAGCTCCTAATCCATGTGATGCTCCCTGGATTCAGACAACAGAATATTTGAGTTTCACTTTAAGATTCTCAGGCTCTGGTCCTCACCTTTTGGCTGTTTGGGACAAATTTGTCAGTGTTGAAGGTGCTCTGGCCGCTTCAGACTCAGAAAACAGTGAGAGAATAATTCCCTGAGCTGTTGGAATTCTGCCCCTCCTGCTACTGGTGACCATTCCTACACAAAATACAGAGGAACTGTCACTTAAAAATCCTTTAAAAAAATCCTTTTAAAAATCCTTCCCATTTAACAGACCAACAAGGGAGGAAATTCAAATTTCAACCCTATTTTGAAATTAAAGAATTGATCCATATGAGTAATTTAAAATTCTTGCTTCAAAATGTGACTAAAAGTCATTATTTAAACAATTTGTATTCTCAACTGCGGATTTATGCAGAGAGAGGAGCTACAAAGACCACACCAGGCTTGAATCCTGAATTGTTTATGCCAGAGGAAGGGAATGTCTTGGTTTCCAATTCTGTTAGTTCATCCTCTGGGTCACCACCTTGATATTGGAAAAAACTGAGGGAAGAGCCCTCTCTTCACAGGAATTATGCACTGGCCTTTCAGATTAAAGAATTTGGTATTTTCAGTGTCCCTTAGCCAAAAATCCACCAGTTTTGTGTGCTGCCAGCCCTGAACTCCACAGCTTCAGGCAGGAACCAGGAGAAATCTTGGGTCTTGGATTGTGGCTTAATACCAAGTGCCAAATCCTGAGGCTGTTCCATGGCCAATAAACCCAGGGTTCTGTCCTGCCCCCCAGGGCTGGGGTTGTGCTGCAGCCCCTTTGCATCTTTAATTATAAATTGTGGAGGTCAAAGCAGGTTCAGCTGTACTTGTTCCATGCAGGAAGCTCAGGGAAATCCTCAGGAAGCAGAGCGTGGACACGGCAGATGGGGCAGGTGCTGGAATGCTGCTTGAGCCACGTTTGGATGCACTGCAGGGAGAGGGAGAGGGTGACAGGCAACATTTGGGGAGAGGAGTCCAGCTGGAGGCTGAAAATTACTGGCACTAATGGGGAAGCTCTTCTACAAGTTCTGCACCGCTGAAATTTGGGGCTGGAGAACTGTTCTGCTCTAATCAAATTGAGTCTGCGAGAACAAATCAGCATTAAAACAAAAAAGGTAAAGGGGAAAAGTCACAGGCAGAAATGTGGAGTTACTCCAGCATAATCCTGCCTTTCTAACTTCATGAATTTCCACCATCAGGAGGCAAATAGAGAATTTCCAGGGATAACCCATTCCCAGAGTGTGCTGCCAGCAATCCCAACCGAATTCATTCTCTGAAGAATCACCTGAAATCCACTCTGCTGAATCATTTTATTTTAAAAAAAACCTAAAGCTTTCTGACAGTCAGGCTGGAAAAGGAACCTGTGCCCTGTTGTTTAAGCACTGGAGGGTAAGGAGAGGGTAAAGGGATTGTTTTTAGGAGGTGGGGATGAGGAACAAGAGCACAACTCACCTCTCTGTGGAAGTGATGGCCACACTCGAGCTCACAGCAGTCTTTGCTCAGCTCATCGTGACAGATGGTGCAGGGATCCTCACTGGAGGCCTGGCCAGGAAAGGAATGCTCAGTTATTTAAAAACCATCAGCAATTAAGCAGCACATTTACTCAATTAACAAGGTCACTAACTTTCAACCAAGTCTGTTGAAGCTTTTGTACACAAAATAAACGAGGCAATTTTTTTTTTTTTCCCAGGATTATTTCGTGTCTTGTACAAAGCATATGGCAACAACTCCATCGAAACAGAGGGAAACTTACACCATTGTCCTGCTTTTTCCATTTGGCTTTGGGTGTAGCTCCAGCATTGCCCCAGGGCTGCAGGTTTGGCTGAGAGGGGTTTTTACTGGAGGAGGTTTTAGGGGTGGGTGCTGCCCGGGGGGAGCCGGGGGTGATTCCTGCCACAGGCACTTCCCTGCTCCGTGCTGCTGCTGGGGCTGGGGGAGCAGGGCCCGGGGAAGGCACGGCTCTGCCTGCTGGAGGTGCTGCCTGCAGAGGGATCAGAAAGGAATTGTGTTCCTTGGGGCTGTACTGCTCCATTTCCCATGTGGAGAAGAGGAGCAGCTGCAGCCCCAGTACCTTGGACTGCTGGTTCAGGATGAGCTCCGTGACCTGGCTGAGGATTTCATCCGGGCTCAGGTCTGCCACCGTGTTCCCATTTCTCCTCTGCACGTCCTTGATGAAGGCAAGGAGGTCTAAGCTGGAGGGACAGGAAAGGCAGATCAGGGATGGCCTCTGGAGAGCACTGCAGGCTCCCTGTTTGATCCCAGCAGGATCAAGAGACACCAACCTTTCCCATGAACTGGACCCTGCTGCCAATGACTCTCAGTAACCAGGATGAAACTCCTGAACAATCACCAGAATCATGGAATGGCTTGCATGGCTGGGAGAGACCTGAATGCTCATCTCATTCCAACCCCCTGCCATGGCAGGGACACCTCCCACTGTCCCAGTGTCCAACCTGGCCTTGGGCACTGCCAGGGATCCAGGGGCAGCCACAGCTGCTCTGGGAATTCCATCCCAGCCCCTCCCCACCCTCCCAGGGAACAATTCCTTCCCAAGATCCCATCCCTCCCTGCCCTCTGGCAGTTAAATGCATTCCCTCTTGTCCTGCCCCTCCATCCCTTGTCAGCAGAACAAAATCAATTCATTTTGCACTTCATCCCTGGCTCTTCAGACCTTGTTTCACAGCACTCCTTCCATCCCATACCTGCTGTAGTTTGGGAATATACTCTGGAGCTGGGCAAAAATATTTGCAATTTTTTTTGGAAGCTTTTTGTTGTTTAGAATTCCAGAAGGTCTCGGTTGCAGAGCTGAGGGATCTTGGTGGGTCTGGTTGGGCTGGACATGCTGGGAGTTACTTCCAGAAATCCCTGATGGGCAGGATGGTGAGAGTTTATTGGAATGTGATCCCTCTGGAGCTTTGGGATGTGCTTTCCCAGCTGCAGAAGAAGCCTCAGAGGTGGCAGGTCCTGGCTTAGCTCCAGTCTGTGCTTGGAGTGGAGGCTGGGCTGGAGCTTTTCCATCAGAACTCAAAAATGCAGGAAGGGCACTGGGATGTGCAGATGCTGAGGAATAGGTGACAATGGCAGGGTCACACATGGGAGGTCTGCCTGGTATTGTCTAGGAAACAAACACATTGCACAGGGAAACAGTGATTAAAACCAATTCAGCTGAACTCTGAAGCATTTGCAGTGTGAATTGTCACAGGTTTGGTTGTGCCCAGGATCTCAAAGGTGACATCAGTTCATCTTAAGAACTCCCTCACATCAGGGCAGTTGTTTGACCTCATGATTATTTCTCCTCTAAAAGGTCACTCTGGTGTTACTGCAGAAAAAATAAATTCCAAATGCAGAACAAGAGGCACAAAAGTTGCTCTTTCCCAATAAATTGGTGGTGATTAGGTTGTCTCCATATCCTATGTCAATAAATAGGAAGGACAGACCTAAAAATAAGTGGGGAATTATGGAGGAGAGCAGGAGTGGAACTTGCAGAAGCCTAGAAAATTGTAATAACAATCTCAAATATTAGACCAGAGCCCTGAATCTAAATTACTCCCAGAACAAAAAAGAAAAAAAACCAAAAAACAAAACGCACCAAGATTTTCTACAGAGAAAAAAAAAATTAAAAAGGACCAATCAGAGGGGTCAGAATAAACTGCTTTGATTTGAGCAAAGCATTGGTGGAGCTGTTGGGCCATGAGGAAATGTCTGTGAAGATTTCTGGGGCTGTTCCCATTCCAGCTGCATTCCCAAAAATAGTTCTGCTCCACCTCCTTCCTGACACACTTGGCTGGGAGCCCAGGTTGGTGTTTGCAATCAGTGCCACACGGTGGTGCAGGAATTCCTTCAGGAATTCCTTTGGGAAAGTTTCCCCATGGAAAGGCTGCTCAGGCCTTGGCAGGGGCTGCCCAGGGAGCTTTGGAGTGCCCATCCCTGGAGGTGGCACCTGGAGGTGGCACTCAGTGCTCTGGGCTGGGGACAAGGTGGGCATGGGGCACAGCTGGGACTGCCTGGGCTGGGAGGGCTTTTCCAACCTCAGGGATTCTGGGATTCTGCATAATGGGGCTTATCCCAATGGATTTTGGGGCTGTTCAACCTGGAGAAGGCTCCAGAGAGCTCCTTGCAGTGCCTAAAGAAGCTCCAGGAGAGCTGGAGATGGACTTGGGCCAAGCAATGGAGGGACAGAACACAGGGAATGGCCTCAAACTGAAAAATTATAGGTTTAAATGGGATCTTGGGCAGGAATTGTTCACTGGGAGGGTGGGGATGCCCTGGAATAGAATTCCCAGAGCAGCTGTGGCTGCCCCTGGATCCCTGGCAGTGCCCAAGGCCAGGTT
This sequence comes from Rhabdornis inornatus, assembly GCA_013397075.1. NCBI lineage: Eukaryota > Metazoa > Chordata > Aves > Passeriformes > Rhabdornithidae > Rhabdornis > Rhabdornis inornatus. The sequence continues at coordinate 327,169 of VWZS01006651.1, forward strand.
GGACATTGAGGCTGGGAGCACCCTGGGACAGTGGAAAGTGTCAGGGTTGGAACTGGATGATTTTTAAGGTCCCTTCCAACCCAAACTGTCCTGAAATTCCAGGATTTTGGCATTACAGGAACCCTACAATGGACAAAAAACCATCAGTGAGTCATTTTCAACTTTACACAGCTTGAGCCTGTGACAGGAGTTGGGAATGTGCTGCTCCCAGCTCCATCTCCATCCCCTTTTCCCCTGGAGCATCCCCTGGCTGAGGCAGAGCTGGCACTTTGTGTGTCCATGGCTGCACATTCCAGCTCTTCCTGGACACCTCCCACCACTGCTGGCCACACCAAGGGGAATTTCAAGGACTGGAAATGCTCTGGAAGGTGAGATACTCACAAGTGCCTGAGGACAAGGAAAATCCACAATTTCCACTTTACTGAGGCAGTCCCGGGCACCATTCTTCACCAGCTCAATTTTTTCTTCATACTCAGCCTGCAGAAGGAAAACCAACCATCAGCACCAACCTAAGCCCCCTCTTCATTAAAAATCACATTTTACAGTGAATTTCTCAGAGAAGTTGGTTTTTCTTTAAGAAGTTCCATGGACTTGTACAGGTCACCAAAAAAAAAAAAAAAACCCAAACTTGTTAATGTGGGACCCAATTTTGAAGCAAGTGTATAAAGAGCAGATTTTTGCCTTTAAAAAAGTGAATATATCCACTATAAATTACCAACCTGGACTCCAAACTGTTTCTTTTGTAATTAAAAAAGCTCCCCTCAGCATTTGGAGGACAAGCTACTGGTGTTTTAAAAAACAAATGCAAACCTTATTTAATGTTTCATTTCCAAAGCTCAACTGAGAAACTTGTGGAGAGAAATAAAGTTTTACCTTGACTTTTTCCAGTTGTTTCTTGACATTTGAAACAAATATTTCCCAGGAATCAATCTGGGACTTCAACGCAGGAGCTGCTGAAGCTGAGCTGCTGGAATATTGAGGATTTGCAGTTAAACTCCCAACATTCCCATTATTTTCAAGACAGTGATGATGTCCCAACAGTTCCTCCCTCAACAATTAATCCCAGTTCAAGTCTTCAAGGGATTTCAGGTTAAAATAATTTACACTGCAGCCCTTTTCCAGGGATACTGGGCAGGAATAACTGGAAATGTTATTATGACCCAGATAATCTGATTTTCCCAGCTCAGAAAGACAAGGATAAGCATGAGAGTCAACTTCCAGCTGAATTTTGTCTGGGGCAATATTATTTACCCCCAACTCTGTGCACTTTTATATTAACATTATAATATTTTATATAAATATTATCTATTCAATATAACTATAATACATAAAATAAATATTATATAGTAAATAATTAACAAGTAGGAGTAGTGGAATTCCTGGTGGGAGCTCCCAGTACCTGCTCAGTGCCTTCAGCATCCTGAGATTTCCTTCTGCCTTGGCAATGGTGCCTTTGAGCTTCCAGATTTCAGTTTCCTTCCAGGTCTGGAGCACTGAGACCTGTGACAAACCAAAACCAACCAACCAACCAAAAAAAAAAAAAAAAAAAAGAGGAAAAAAAAAGGGATAAAACCTTATATAAATTCTTATTAAAATCTGATTTAAGAGTTTGAGGATACAAAGTGCACACACAGTTCCTACACTGAGGAATTTTCAAGTGGAATTTCCATCCTTGGTACTTCCAATATTTAATCAACATCTTTGATATCATTTCCCCACCTCAAATCAGCACAACTCCAGCTCTAACAAAAGGTTTTGAAGGATTATTTTGGTTGTACCTCTGCTTTAATAGCTCTTTTCTCACACTCCTGGCTGTCATCTTGACTCTTTTTTATCAGCTCTTCCAATTTACCTTTCTCATTAGCAAATTTATTACTGTGAAAGAAAAAGAAATGAAATATTTGAGCAACATTCACAGCAGAGCAGTATTTAAAATTTATGCCATTTTAGAGGTTTTTTTACAGCTACTCAGTGTCATGTAATGAAGAGAAATGTATGGAGTATGCTTTTCTTTATTCTAAATATTAATATTTACTCATGGCAAGTAAAAGCAAACTAACTTACAATAAAAAATATGGGTTAAAAGTGCTTATTTTCCCCTAAGCCTTTACCCAGAGTGAAGCAGAAAAATGTGAATATTGCTGAAAGGAACAGGAGTTTTACCTGGTCTCCAGAAATGTATTTAAACACACATTATATTGCTTTTCCTTGTCATCAATGGCCTTCAAATACCTACAGGAATGAAACATTAATTAAGCTTGTTGTGGAAAAGATTTATTGGCTAATCTGGATCATGTTCCTCTATAACCACCAGGACAATTTGTAGGTTTTAGATCCTGTTTAATCCCAGAGGATTTATGGAATTCCCAGCCCTGGAAGTGTCCAAGGCCAGACTGGAGCAACCTGGGACAGTGGGAGGTGTCCCTGCTCATGGCAGGGAGTGGAACTAAATGGTCTTTAAGATCCATCCCAACCCAAATTATTCAGGGATTCTATTCTAAATACATTTAAATTTATTGCTAATAAAGCAGTAATCAATATAAAACCAGCCTGATGATTTTTCAGGAGAGATTTGGCCCAAACTACTTAAGACTAAAGATAAAACAAAGGCATTCAAGGACCAAAATCTGGGCTCTGTAAATTGAGAGAGGACATTAAAATACAGTAGGAATTGTTGAACCCGATTAGGAGAAATATTGCTAAATCAGTTTCATCAGTTATCTAAAAGCTATTTTAGATGTTTACTTGTAATTTGCCAAAAAATTCAAAATATGAAAATGGCCATGTCAGTATTTCAGCTTAATACTGACATGGCCATTTTCATATTTCGAATTTTGGAGAAATAAAATTCATAGTGGGAGAAAATATCTGGCTGGTTTCACAGGCAAGGATTGAATTTCCCTAAAGAGTCCTGAAGTCTTTATACTGCCAGAATGAGGGGATGTAAATCTATTTACAACCATACCTCTCATTGGTGTCTGAGTGTTTTTTAGCTGTGCCCCTCAGTGCTTTTAAGTTGTCTCGATTTTCTTTCTTCTCCTGCTGCCATTTCTTCATTTGTGTTTCTGAGTCTTGGTGGAACCAATCCAGCTCATTCTGGGACACCTGAAGGCAGAAAAGAAGAAAACTTCCTTTCTGAAAATTGTGCTTTATTCAAATAAAAGTTGGAGCAGACTGAGGGTGTTTGTGATCAGGGAATCCTGGTTTGGGTGGGAAGGACACCTCCCTCCATCCCAGGCTGCTCCAAGCCCTGTCCAGCCTGGCCTTGGACACTTCCAGGGATCCAGAGAATTCCACAATCTCTGATCCATGGGGAAAAGCTTTACCTCAGTCTCTTCAATACTTTTTTTCAGGAGTTCTTCCAAAGCACTGATTTCCTCCAGGCTCCTGCTTTGTAACTGCTCAAATTTCTCCTCTGCTTCTCTGAGTTGTTCTTTCAATACCTGGTGCTCCTTTCCCATGCGGAGAATATCTCCCTGAAAATTAATCAGTTACCAAATCCAGTCTGATTTATAGCTGTTACCAGGTCAAAGGCCACATTTTCTCACTTTTATCTGCTGGCACAGACATAAACCTGCCATTAACACCACTCTGGACTGTCTCTATGCCCAAATGGAATATCTAAATCCAGCTTTTGAGAGAGGAAACACCTCAAACATTCCACATCTGAATAGCTTAGAACAAATATCAAATAGCAGAGCAAGGCTCAAAATTCATCTCCTTGTGGGGTTGGGTGATGTTTCCAAGAACATCACAGAACACAAAACCAGCCAAACAACCCAAAATACAAAATATCTGTTAAAAACTGTTGTTCTCAGAGAACTTTGATTTCTTTACTATTCAGTTTTTAGTCATTCCTTTCACCTCCTTCATGAGAAATGTAAACCAGGATGCAGGGAACTTACTTGTTGATTTTCAAATGGATGGAAAGGCAAGGTATTAGTTTCCCTATCAGCAACTTCCTGATTTACCTAGAAAAACAAAAAACCAAAAAAATTAAGATTTGCTTAAAAAGCTTCTCAGTTCATAGATGAGCTGCTGTGGTATGGAGCTTTTGTACCTCACTGAGGTACTGGTTTTACAAATCCAACTCTAGTTGGATCCAACCCAGGCCTAAAAATGATGTAGGAAAACACTGTGGATCTCTTTCTGAAAGGATTTTTTTTTTCTTTCCCTGATTTCATTGACCATGAGCAATTCCAGAGAGTTGTGTGAGTCTTTAAACAAAGCCATGCTCTAAATATCTGCAAAATTAAGATTTGCAGGAATTCATGTCAGAATGGTAGAGAGTGAGAAGGTCCCCTCTGAGCCTCCTCTTCTCCACAAATGCAAATCCTCAAATGTTGTGGAAGTGAAAATAAATCCCTGAACTCATCCCAAAAGGAAAAATAACGACACAGAAGGACTTTGCTTCATCTCCAAGTGAAACTGAAACTGTGCAGTAGTTCCCTCTGTGACATCCAGGGAAAACAGCGGCAAAAACTTCAGGCACAACAAAATTCAGTGAGCAGCTCTGAAGAATTACAAATGAAAAATGAGTAATCACAGAAAGTGGCAGCAACTGAAAGTTCTCAGGAATCATGGAATGGTTGGGGTTGGAAGGGGCATTAAAGATCATCCAGTTCCATGGCAGGAACACCCTCCACTGTCCCAGGCTGCTCCAAGCCCCAATGTCCAACCTGGAATTGAACATTCCAGGGATCCAGGGGCAGCCACAGCTGCTCTGGGAATTCCATCCCAGCCCCTGCCCACCCTCCCAGAGATATCCCATGGGATATTCCCATATATATATGAGAATATCTCATGGGATACTCTTGCCCAATATCCCACCTAAACTTAGAATTTTTCAGTTTGAAGCCATTCCCTGTGTGCTGTCCCTGCATCCCTTGGGAATTGTCTCTCTCCATGTTTCCTGCAGCTCCTTCAGGCCCTGCAAGGCCACACTGAGCTCAGCCCAAAGCTTCTCCTGTCCAGGCTGAACAATCCCAGCTGTGGCAGCCTTTCCTCCCAGCAGAGCTGCTCCAGCCCTCTGCTCATCTTTAAAAATCTCTCCAGCGTTGTTCCCTTCCCATTCCTTACCTGAACAGCCACCATCCTCGTGTGAGGATTGCTCTTCATCCCAGCTTTATTTCTCCTTCCTTTTCCTTTTTTAACACCACCCTCAGCTCCATCTGAAACACTTGGCAAAGCAGAATTCTCCTTATCCTTATTTTCCAGGCCGCCCCACAGGCCTTTGCATTCCTGCATTTCACCTTGCACAAACCCCTCAGGGCTGTGTTTTCCACCTGGAATTGCTGATTCCTGATTATCCTGACGAGCTGCAGGATCAGCATAAATAAATCCAGGCTGTGCCAGGGCAGCAGGCAGGGGCAATATTCCATACTGATAACCCCAGGAGCTCTGAGGTAAAAACAAAGGCGGGCCTGCAGGCTCAAAGGCCTTCAATAAAACCCCAGGAATTGGTGCCTGGTTCTCCATGGAATCAACATCTTCATTTTCCAGAGGATTCCCAGCTGGGCAGGAGGCAGGGAAGGAGCAGGGCAAATATGGTGGGGTCTCATAATCTGATAAATCAGGAGGTGCTGCTAAAAGGTACTTTAGAGGCTTGAATTCCTGGGCATAGGGATTCAATGGCAGCTTGCTGTGAGAGTAATTCCCTTGGAATTCTTCATTTTCCTTTTTATTGCCAGCCCCATTTCTACTTGGATTTCCTTCAAAAAGGACCAAGTGTTTCCTTAATCCAATCAGATTATCCACCAGAATGAAGCGAAGGGATTTCAGCAGGAAGGGCTCCAGGCCCCCTGCATCTTCCACCACCTTGCGAGTCTCCTCAGGGAAATTCTCATATTCCCCAACCAGTAATTTATTATTCATTTCCAGAGGGCCATGTTCTTCCAAGATTTGAGAGAAATAACTTGAAAAAAAAAAAAAATTTGTTATAATTAATTAAAGTTTTTTAATGTGTTTCACAAACATTTAATCCCTTCCTTCACGGGCACGCTACACACACCAGGATTCCAATTAGCAAATAATTTTTAAAAATTATTTCATCATTAACATTTAATTTAAAAATTAATTTAAAATAATTATTTAATTATTAACATTTAATTATTAATAATTATTAAATAATAACAAAGTAAAATCTACCCCCCATAGTAGTTTAGATTTGTTAATTTTAATGTATTTACTTTTTGTTGTAAGATAGAATTAGGAGTAAAAGTAAGGCCTAAAACTTCAAGGGTGTATAGAAAAATTTTATTAACAACATAAAGAAGTAATAAATTTAGAATAAAATTTTTTAGACCACCCTCTCCTCCCCCCTCCTACACCTTTTTAACAACAACATATAGAAACACTTTAGTCAGTTGCTAAATTAAATAATCTTTTTTAGTTTACTTTGGGAGACGAGGGTTTTTTTTGTTTGGCTATAGGGATTTTTTTTTTTTTTACAAGAAAAAAATCCAGGGTTTTTTGTGGCTTCCCTTTTCACAAATTCCTTTTATATTCACAGCTTTCCCAAAAGCTGTGGCTTATGGCCTATTTTAAACTTTGGGGTATTTACTTTTAAGAATGAACTGTTCAAAAAGTAAGTTTTTTAAAATTTTTTATTTTCTGCCCAGTTTTAAACTGAAACCAAGACACCCCCTGAAGCTGCTAAGTAAAGAAATTTATACTCACTCATATAAATTCTCACAGATTGGATCTGGATTATTATTATTATTAATTTGATAATTGTTACTATTTGAATCATTATAGAGAGCTTCGAATTCCTCCAGTTGCTCCCGGAGATATTCTGGGATTACAAAGGATTCATTTGGAAAATCTCTGTACCTTAAAAAATAATAATTAAAAAAAAAGGTTAACCCAGCCTTGGTGTTTTTAGGGGATTCTTCTCCAGCAATTTGGAGTTTGGGCAATAAAAGCAGAATCAAATACTCACAAATTATTTTCTTCTATAAATATCTTCTCTTCTTCTCGTGGTGCTGTACTAACTCCACTGGATAATACTAAAATAGACTAATTAAAAACAGATTTCTTTTAGTTTTTATCTCACAAAAACTCATGTAAAGTAGCCCGCTGCAAAGACCAGGAGCCACTTATTTACACTGAATTTTGTTCTTTAAATTCATCATGAACTGCAAAATTTCCAGGTAAAATTATCAGTGCTAAGCCACAGCAAGGAAATTCTTAATTTAAAGTTATTAATATCTTCTTCAGAGCTTATTAGGAAAAATAAATTGGGATATTCAGCCCCAAATCCCTCTTTTTTTACTGATTTCATTGAAATTTAATCAAACTTTTTTTTAAATTTGAAGCTGTAAGAAATTTATCACAAGCAGGAGTTTTCCCTAATTCCACAGGTGACTCTGGTTATTATTGTCTATATCATCACAGACATTTCAGTTGTCCTCATTTTTATCATCTAATAATTTAGAAATACACAAATAAATGCACCTAAGTCAGAATAATAAATCCTGAGGAAAAATCTGAAGTTTACTCTCTGAAATTCTGAAAAATGAGAAAAAGGTGAGAGCATGAGGCTGGATCTGAGGTTTTCAATGAAGCAAAATCCTCCAAAAGGCAGCACAAAATTCAGAATAATATTCCAATAAAATCTATAAAATAATGAATGATTAATAACATTCCTGAGCATGAAATGGAATTTTTGTCTTGAATTCCCATCTTCCCACATGGAAAATTAAAATCACAACAATAATTTAGAATTAAGCCAGTAGAAGGTGCCTCCAGTCAGAGCCTAAGTTAGTCATAAATAAATTTAAAAATAGCTTTTATACTGATAAATTTTAACAAAACTATAAAATGTGAGTCTTAACAGCTTAATTTTAGTTCAGGAAAAGCTACTTCAGCAAGGAGTCTCCTCAAGGTATTTACAAAAACAGCTCCTATCCATCTGAATGCCAGAAATTCTAAAAAAATCCCAATTTCTAGGTGGGTTTGTAGTAGCAAATAAGTGATATCTGCTTTAGCAGCTTCCAAAGTTACTGACCTTTGAATCTTTCAAATTCTTCTTCCTGTTTTTGTTTTTAACTTTGATTTCATTATTCTGGAACAGAAAGTAAAATGAAAGCACAGGATTGGCAAATTTTCCAAGTTTTCCAAGGAAGACACAGATGAAGCAACTAAAATCTGAATTAATTCTTTTTCAGGATTTCACATGAACAGAGTAATTACAGGTGAGTTTAGGCTGTAACACTGAAATCAAAGCAGTTTTATTGTGCTGGTTTTCATTTCATTCTTGGATTTTCCCAATTCATGAAATGAAAAAGCAAAAAATTCTGCATTTTATTGGTGAACACTTAAAAATTCTGTATTTTATTAATGTGCATATTTAAAATTCTGCATTTCATTCATGTGTACACGAAAAATTCTGCATTTTGTTAAAGTGCACGTTAAAAAGTGCATTTTATTAGTATGTACATTTAAAAGTCTTCATTTTATTAATATGCACATTTAAATTTCTGCATTTAATTAATATGTACATTAATGAACTCTAAAGCTTTATTCTGAATCAAAAGTAAATCTTGGATTTGTAAAGGTAAATTTAGCTGCAGACAAGAACTTCAAATGAGGTTCCTCAAACACAGAATTAACTGAAACACAGAATCTATTTCTGCCAGTTGGGATGGATTTTAATGATGACACTGATCAAAAAGTGATTCAGAATGAGGCAGAATTGGAAAATTATTATTAAATAATTCAAATATCAAATAACTTAAGAAAAGGGAGCTCAAAGAAGAGATTAAATGTCCAATAAGTCTGAAGGAAATATTGCAAAATATTTCCTTTTGTAAAATAGCAAAAAGTTCTTTTTCAGCTGAGGCCAAACAGAAATGAAGTTCACTTACTGATAAATTCTCATTTCCCTGCTTCTTTAATATAATGGTTGGGTCATCTGTTGAAAAGATAAAAGTCATGGTGATTGATGGAAATAAGAATATTTCATTTAATTTACAATTTAACTGTGAAATCACAGGAGTTATTGTTCCAATCTTTTATCCAACACCAGCAAAGCAGCTCCAAAACTGCAGCTGCAGAACTTCAACCTTAAAAACTGCACAATAAAAATGAAATTTTATTGGCAATGTTTGATCCCTTTGCCTACTCACCCATTTTATCAAAGAATTCATCTAAAGCTTGATGGAGGCCTGGGAAATGTTCTCTGTTTTCTTCTAAAAGCCATATAAAACAACGGGATTTCTCTAGGGGAGGGGTGAGGAAATAATCACAAATTTCTTGCTTTTCACCATCAGCTGCCACATAATCAAATTTACTTCCATATTTCTGGTTCCACAGTGGGGTTAAAATAGAAAGGTCAAGCTCTTGCAGAACTTGGCCATATTGAAGGATAAAGTTTTTTGTAGCTGTCAGACCTGAAAAAGATGGAAAAAAATCCCAATATTTCATTCCAGCTTTAAAATTTTTAGTGCTTCAAATGTGACATTCTTCTTCAAAGGGGAGGAGTTTGGTCTAGAAGTTAAATTTACAGATGATGTGAGAGCTTTTGTGTCTTGAAAATACAAACAAAAAATGAGGAGTGGGGTTGATATAAATTCCACTCTCACCAATTATTATTTGTATAATAACAACAAGATTTGGATCTATGAATCCTTGGAAGGATATCGATGTGATAGAGCAAAATGAAGAACCCCGAACCCCGAAATTTCACCTTTTTTCAATTATAAATCCAACAGGAAACTGCAGAGCACCAACATGCAATTATTTCCAAGTTCAACAGCAAAACCCCACCATTATTTACGCTCCAAAACCAGATTATTGTTAAATATCAACATTTAAGCCCATACTGGAATTTTAAAACAATTTAAAAATGGTTCCATTTTCTCTCTCCTGCACGAGCCAAAGCCCTGCAGAGCTCCTGGGTCACCCAGGTTGCTTTTCCCTCTTGGAACCAGGGAAAGCACGGAGAGGAAAAGTTTCATTTTGCCGTTGCAAAGGAAGGGAAGTGGGAAGCAGAGGAATGCTGCTGCCCCGTGTTGATGCACAGAACCCACCCAGGTTATCCAGGTGCTGCAGCCACTTGTGCACCTTGGGATCCACCTCTCCCAGCCGGCTCAGCACGTGCAGGAAGCCCCTGCTCTGCACTCGGCATTTCTCCTGGATTAAGGAGCTGATGAGCTGCTCCAGCACCTCCTGGCAAGTGCCATTAATTTGGGAATAAGAGGTGAAATCCTCCTGTCTGATCACACCCCACTCCAGTAATTCCTTTAATAATTTGGCAGTGTCAGGGACAGCAGCTTTGATCTGCTGGGAATTCCGCCGGATGTGCTGCAGCACCTGGTCCCCAGCGTATAAATCCTGGCCATAACCTGGAAAATTAAACATATGGGATTAAAAAAAGCACTAAATCAGCAAGGTTTCATGTCCTTACCACCATTCCAACCAACTTAAAAGCACAGATAATTTGGATTAAGTGGTGTTTCTAATTATTTGCTTTACACTGAAAACTACAGGATTGAAATAATTATTTTTTTTTCCATATATCCTGAGCATTATTAATTTGATCCAACATTGATTTCAATTTTTGTTTCAAGAAGCAAACACCTTGCCCAGATTTTAGGATGAAGTCACAGTGTCACAGTGACCTGCAGTGGGGCTCCAAGGATCACAAGTAAAGATGAGCCAGAGAAAAGGAAACAGCAAAGATTTAAAACAAAACAAACAGGAAATAAATGAAAGTGATTTTACAAATACAGAGGGATTTGTAAATTTTCCCAAACTTGTAAATTCCCAAACTTTCAGGATATGCCATTGAGCAGGGAACAGGCACCCAGAGAACCCCAAGCATGGGATTAAAAAAAAAAATAGACCCAGAGTATTTAACAGGGAATCTTAGGAAATTATAAATTAATTCTATCCCAAGTTGACAATACAGACAAAAAACAATAAACTTTCCAACATCCTCCTTTTTTTTTTTTTTTTTCGCCCTGAGAAGCTGCAGGGGAAGTTCCCAGCTCTGGAATGTGGAGAAGCCAACATCCAGCAAGGCAAAAGCTGAAGCTTTAAATGCCTACAAAATCACAGACTGAAATATTTTTATTTCCCCCAATCATCTGAAATGCACTTTTCAAGCCACTGCAGGTAGGAGATCAGTCTGTCTTTATCTGAGGTATTTTTTTCTCTAAGTGTCCTAAGATGCTTTTCCTGAATTTTCCCATTTTCTGTTTTCCCATTTTCCCTTTTCAATGGGTTCACACTCAGAATTGGAGCCTTTCCCCTCTCCAGGCTGATTCTGCAGGAACCAGCCAAGGAAAAATCAAAGTTTTCTACACGGAATTAAACCACACAGTAATTAAACCACACAGTAATTAAACCACACAGTAACATCCCCCAGCTGTTTGGACAATAAAAACAGAAGGAAAATTAAATCTGTCTTAAGTAAAAATGCAAATTTTTCACAGGAGGTGATGTTCAGTGTTAGGATTCTGCTGTGACTGAACTGGGGATATTCAGAATGCTGATTCCATTGCTTTGTGAGAACCCAGAATCCCAGGATAAGTGAGGTTGGAGAAGTCCTCCAGGAGCACCAAACCCAAACTTTGATCCCCACCCTGTCCCCAGCCCAGAGCTCTGAGTGCCACCTCCTTCCCTGGACACCCCCAGGGATGGGGACTCCAAACCTCCCATTCTCCCTTTCCGTGGAGAAATCAGCCCAAAAATCCACATTTCCACGTACCCCTATGCTGACTGTACTGGGATTCTTCATTTCCCTCCTGGTTTTCCTCAGCTTTTTTCCTGGCAGAATTCCGAGCCTCTTCTCGCGCTCGTTTTCGCCGCAGTTTTTTTTCTTGCTTCATTTTTATCTTCCTAAGACTGCAAAAAGCAAGTCAGCAGTGAGCCAAACATTTAATTGAGGTGAAAATATCACACTGAAAAGTACACATAGAATAAAAATGGTCTTCATTTAGAAGCAGAGACCACAAAACTTCATAAAAACATCAACGTCCTCAAGATGTAACAACTTGGACTCCCATTAAAGATGTGTAAATTAGGATTGGCTTCAATATTCTCATTCTGAATTGGTAACTCAGCATTTTCAACCAAATATTAACATTTTATTCCTTTCCTTTCTAAAAATCTGTTTTGTTTGTCCTCTCAGCTTGATTCCTCATTATTTAAAGGTTACTTGACTAAAAAAAATATTGCAATTCAGTTATGTCAAAGGTCTGGGTATCAATAACTACAGCAGCAGCATAAAATACATTTTTATTTACACTTCCTAAACATTCACACAAAATAAATTCTGTGGAACCATTTAAATGCTTTTACCATTGAATTACAATGGATTCTACCAGAATTTTTTGGTTTATCAGGCAAATGGCAAGGATAACTTTCCAAAATATTTGTAAAAAGGCAAGAAAATCCCTCCTGCTTTGCTCTCAAATCGATTCAAACAGGAACAAATCTTACCTTGAACATTTCTGTTTTATACAGGCCCTTGGTGGTTCCTTGGGTTTTGGGATCTTTTGTTCAAACTACCAAGATAAGGGATAGGACAGGAATTAAACTTGAGTTATGACACAACAAACCCCACAATCATTCCTGCTTCTCTCAGGTCAGTATTGCCCTGGGGAGAACTCTCCGTTTTCCTGGGGCTCTGGGGAGTTATTCCTGAAGGATTCTTGAATTTATTGAATTCCAGTCCCCATCCATGACCATCTGACCAACACCACAAGGCAATTCCTGCTCCACTAGAACAGGAAATTAATATTCCTAAATAATCCTCACATTCTGGTGTCAAGGCAGCATAATTTTTTTTTTTTTTGCAGTTACATTCTCATCTTCATTTTATCCCCCTTAATATTCCAATTGATTTAATATAAAATACAACCATACTTACTTCACATTTTACCAGCCCAGAAGAACTGAAAATAACTATTTTTGAAATAAGGCCTTTACAATCAGGAGTAAAACACATTTCCTTAAGGAAATCCTGCAGGAGAAAAGGACACCATTTATGTCCTGACACAAATTAATTTCTTAATTTGAGGTGAGCAAAGCAATTAAAGGAAGCACAATCCTAAACTCTTCCTGGATGCTGATTGAGAGCTGACTTGGGAAGGGCTGAAAATCAAAAATCATGGAAAATCTGTGGCATCTTTTATTCTTTCACTCCCTCTTCCAACTTCACACCCAAGAGTCAACTTCCAGAATACTTTTAGTTCCTTATTTCCCTTCATTTATCCTGGCTGCTGAATTTTGTGGAATTCCTCTACATATCTCAATGCTAGGATCATACAAAAATTAAAAATTCCAGTCTGGCAAAGGCCTCACCTTATCATTTTTATCACTGTAACTCGTTGTTTTCAGCTTTTTCCAGCAGCTGATGTGGAACTCCACTCTGCACTGCTGACAGCAAATAATACGTATAAAACCCTAAAAATGGCAAAAATGGAACATCTTTAAATAAAATCACAACAAAAAGCAGTGCTCAGCTTAGCAGATCATACAAAAAGGGGCAGAAAATACGGAAGTTTTACTTCTCAAACCTTTCTCAGCTGAAAATTTACCTTAAAGTCTGGGTCTGTAAAATATATTTGGATTTTGGAGTAGCCATGGCACTGCTGATATCGACAAACAGCATCTGGCTCTGGAGGGAATTTACATTCCTCAATACAATTCCTTAAAGCCATCTGGAAAACACAGAATTATGAGAGACAAACTATACAGAAACCAGGAAAAGGCTCAAAATCTACTCACAAACTCCTGGGGACTGCAGTGAAACACATCCCTCTTGGAAAAGCAGTGACTAATCCCAAAAAAAACCAACTCTTTTCTAGTGAAAGTCAGGGAAGATTGGCCTTTTATGGCCAAAATATTCCAGGGATTTCTTGAAGTGCTGGCAGCTGAGTGTTCACGGCTCCACATACACAAAAAAAAATAAAAATGCAGGTTTATCCTGAGCCAGTGTCTCACATCCTGACCCATTCCAAAGGGTTTTATCATTGTCCAAATGATAAAACAGATTATGGGGCGAAAAAATGGAGTTTTTTGGTCATTTCTGAAGATTCCCAGCATTGCCAGACTGGCTCACCCGACATCTGGGCTAAGGATCAAGCTCAGACCTGGCCCTGGGGAGCCAGGGAGGTGTCCCAGGATAATTTCTGAGGGAAAGGCATCACAGTGAATATAAAAATGTGAAATCAGAGCAGGGCTGGAATTGAACCCAGATCAGTAAAACATCACCAAGAACAGAGCCCTGACAAACCCTGGCAGAAATGTGCATTATCCACAGGCCCCAGACCATGGATTGCTGTATCCAGATGGTCTGGCAGGAATGCTGGGGTTGGTTTTTGGCAGGAAAAAGCCCAGAAATGCTGATTCTACCCCAAACTCTGCAGCTCTGGGGAGCCTGGCCAAGTCCATTTGTTAGTGCTGAAACACAGAATCCCAGAATGATTATCTGCTTGTACTGGGAATCAGGGCTGCAGACCCAAACCTGACTCCCACATGGATCCCAGATGAACATGGTTTTATACCCTTTTCATTAGATAACTGGATATTAATTATTAAACCCATATTGTTCTATTGCATACATTGATCTCATCCAAGCATGAATTCTTGTCATTTTCATTAGGCCCCCCCAAAAATCCTTTCTCACGATTCTTGTTATGATTAAACAATAATTATATTCAATTACCAAACAATTGTTACATTTAACACTCATATCATTTATCACATGATGATTATGCAGGTGTAGCTTCACATGATCTAGAAAAAAATAAAACTCAATATTTGTTCCCAGGGCCTTGTTCCCTTTGCTATCACAGTCACTGAAAAACCTTCCAGCTCCTGGTGCCAGATTTTTCCAGTCAAACTGGGAATTTTAAAATAAATCCCATAAATCCCAATAACCCCACATAAATCCCAGTGTTTTAATCAGGAATTATATGGTCAAAGTCTCCTATTTTTGTTTTAAATTTTCAACTTCCCGTTTTTGCCAGCTCAGGTTTTTAATCAGGTCTCCCCAGAATTCTGTTGTGTGTTCACACCTGGAAGTTTGGGAGCATGCATGGGAGAGAATCAAACATTATCCCAAAATCATTGGGGCTGGAAAAGAGCTCCAAGATCTGACCTGGGACAACCTTGTCACTGAGAGCCACACCCAGACCCTGCCTGGACAACTCTGATAAACGATAGATGAAAAAACAATAAATGAAAAAACAATAAATGAAAAAAAAAGAAAAAAAAAAACCTGAAAAAAATAAAGTAAAATGAAAAAAACCTGAAAAATAAAAAAAATGAAAAATGAAAAAAAAAAGAAAAAGAAAAAGAAAAAAAGAAAAAAAAAAGAAAAATGAAAAAAAGAAAAAAAGGAAAATAA
>VWZS01006651.1:350534-371912 GCA_013397075.1 Rhabdornis inornatus
TATATAATTATATTGTTATTATATTACAGTATTGCGTATCACAACACATACATTATATGTTAGGTAATGTATTATAATACAATATTATACAATATTTTATATTGAAATTATTTGGGTTTTTTTTTTTGTTATACTATTAGTGACCAGTCAGAATTTTCAAAGGGAATCACAGATCCCCAGGGAAGTCCAAGTTTCTCTGGAAAAATTTTGAGGATGAATTTTTTACTTCAAAACCCCCAAGTTAAAAGGGAAGTTCAAGCCCTGTCAATCCCAAATGTAAATAAACAGAGACAGATTATTTTTTGAGCCCTGGCTACAAAATAAATCAATGAGGAAATATTGGATGACAAAAACAAGGAAGGATTTATCACTTTTNTCACAATTTGCAGGGCAAACACTTGGCCCTGCAGCCAACACAATAATCAGAATTGTTATGGGGGAAGCAGAGAGTGGAACAGTGTGTTGAAAGCATAATTTTGAATTTCTGGGGAAAAAAACCAGGTTATTTCTCAGAGTTTACCGTGAATTCTGGAGTATTTAAGGCTCTCAGCAGGGGTAATAAAATCGGTCCATCCCTGTCCACCAGGGCTGCACCACCCTCCAGCCCAAGGGATTTTACATCTGCACTGAAATCCACCTGGAATGTTTAAAAGACAGTAAGTTCAAAAGAAAACAACATTTTTTTCTTTTATTTTTCTTTTTTTGTTTGTTTGTTTATTTTTTTGTTTTCAAAAGCAAGCAAAATACTTGTTTTGGAAAATAAATGTTTGCTAAAATGCTTCTGCAACAGCCACGTGGAAATTCTGCTTCCTCCTCAATTGTTTCACCACAATTCCACTTTTCAAGCAGCAAACAAAGTGCATTTTTATAAAACTCTTGGATTAGATTCTCATGGAGCTGCTGATCCCTGAAAAATCTAGTTTGTATTCTAAATTTCTCTCCAGAAAGCTACAACTTCAGTGCAAGCATCATTTTAATTCTTCTTCCATATAAAAAACCCAAAAGCACAACCCAGGCTTCTGTTTTTCCTCATTTTTTGTATCCAAATGTTTTTGGAACAGCTGAGAATTATTTCCTTCTGCAACACTTTGTGTCCAGCTCAGCTCATGCTGGAAGGTTTCAGAGTCCATTATTTTATTCTGGTTCTTGTTATTATGTTATGTTCAAATTAAATTTTGTTTTCACTACTGATACTTCCTGAAATCTGCAGGAATTTCCAGCAAGGACACTGTAAATAATAAAGATTTCATTTCATTTCCTAAAACTCCTGGGTTAATGCTGTCCATGCAGTTACAGAACAGAATAAATTAATTTCCTGGTAAATTACACGACATATAAAGCAGATTAAATTAATGAAAATGTTTCTTTCAACACCAACAATGAATTAGCAAAACAAAAAGAAGTATTTTATAGGAAATAAGAAATCTTAGTGCAGGTAGAACCTGCACCTTTTTCTCCTAAATTCACTTTTGTCCTGTGAGGTATTTAATCAGAATAGAGATTTTTGGTATTTCTATCCCTCAATTAATAGGGATAAAATAATTAATTAAGTGTATTCCCATGATTTCCTTCAGGAATTTATTGGTGCTAAGACCAGAGAAGGAGAATTTTCCCTCAATGTATGAATTTTATAGTGGTTGCAACAGCCATTCCACAAAACTGGTTATTTCCAAATGCATCCAACACTGGAAAACATTGAAATGAAATTTGGGAAGGGCTTTTTAAATCCCTGAATGATCCCAGCCAGGTTTTACAGCAGAAGAAGAAAGGGAAACCGTAATAAAAAGACAGAATAAATCAATTTAAATCAATGTAACCACAGAATTTCTGCCTCTCATCAAAGCCACAAAGAGCACAGAGTGTTAAATTTTGGAATTAAGCAAGATTTTGTGTAATGTTCCTAAAAAATGACAAATCATTTCCAATTTAGAGCTGAATTCCCATTACCTGTGGCACAGCACAGAAACTTTTATCCTCCATGGCTTTAGACTCCCTCTTCAAATCCACATGATCCCTACAAAAAAACATGACAGGGGCACCAAGGGGTTGTAAATGTGCTTTAAATCTCAATTTATTTTCAATAAACTGTGATTTTCATAAACTGATCAACTCCCCCCAGCAATTCTGGAGCTGGTTCAGCTGCTTTAAAGAGCATTTGTTCCATAGGAAATAAAAACATTCCCCCTCCTTACAGTGAAAGGAAAAGGAAGTCACTGATAATTCACTGAAATGACCTCTCCTGTGGCAAAATTACAAATTTCAATTCTCAAAATTCCAATTTCCCTACCTGCACTGGCACTCAAAAAATTATGGGAAAACAACAGGATTGTACTGAAATAAACAGTGATTAAAAGAAATTTGGATTTGTGGTCACACTTAGATTAGGACTGGGAATAATCAGGTTGCCTAAAGGCTTGGGCTCTTCTGCACCTTGGAAAAATTATCTTTAATGGGAACTTCCCAATTTCCATGTAAAAATCCTATTTTGCTGCACTCTCATCCTAAACACAACCAAAAATCTCTGGAGCATGGTGCCCCCAGCAGCACTGGAAATTATCAATGATTTCCTCTGATAAACTCTGTTTTAAGTGGAAGCATAAATATTATCCATAAAATCTATAGTTTTACCTCAATTAATTGAATTTTGGCCCCATTCCCATTGCTGTTCTACAGGAGTATCCATAGCCTTAAAATCAGATTTTTGATGGTGCTGTAAGTGAAAATTGGAGCCAACAAACAACTAAAGAACTCCAAGCAAAGTTCTTTCCTAATATAAAACTCCTAAAAGCAGATTTCATCTTTTTCCTGAGCTCAGGGAGTGTCAGAGGAGTTTGAAAAATTATTTGGAGCAAAGAGGCCTTGGAAATGAGTAAGAGTGAGTTACAATTATTGCTGCAACTCTGGATGTAACAACTGAAACAAAACTCCTGTCACCCCTCTGCTTTCACAGCAAATATTCAAATTATGCCTTCATTTACTAAAAGTCAGCTGGGCATGGAAGATACTCAGTTTTCAAGTAATAACTGTGGAAAAAATGGAATTTTGGGAACTTTATCCACTATCAGGATGTAAAAAGTTACACAAAGCCATTAGCAATGAGCAAGCAGCAAATCCAAGCTGTACTAATCTTACATAAAATAATTCCAAATAATAATAAATTTTAAAATAAATAGTATTTCTTACCTCATCTTTTCATAGTCACAACTTTTGGGTTTTGGCTTTCGTTTGTTTTGTTGACTTTGGTCTGTAATGAGGAAAAGGATTTTATATAAAATGATCATTACCTAAAACAAGTAAACAAAAAAATGCACTTGGAACTCAAAATTGGCTCTATAAATGGTAGATCTTAAAAACTGACAAGGTCAAAATTAACACAACCAAAAGGTGTTAACACCATTAATTTCATTTTAGCTTTGTTCAATTGTATATAGGATTAATAAAATCCTAAAAGGGAAAGATTTCAAACAAATAGAAGAATCTTAAAATCCTGCAAGACATGACCTGACTCCACGAAATTGTGATTATTGAAGTGGTCTACAGGCTAAAGAAATCAGTCTGTCCTATAAAAGCAGAGTTGGTAATATTATACATAAATTTATAATTATTATANGTAAATAAACAGAGACAGATTATTTTTTGAGCCCTGGCTACAAAATAAATCAATGAGGAAATATTGGATGACAAAAACAAGGAAGGATTTATCACTTTTAACTCAAATTTCACATCACAGACTTCACACCAAATTTACTGAAGCACTTCAAAACTCCAGAGATCCAACCCTGCTGTGGAAACAATTCCCAAGCAACAAAGAAGGAGAAAATGTGGTTTATTGTTTAATTGTGATGGACAAACCCAGGAATTCCTGCCATTAACTGCAAAATCATTTTTTTTTTATTGGACACACCCACGGGAAAAACAATCCAGCACCTGGATTGAAACTTTTGGGCACTGGTTTATTGTTATGCTGAAATACCAGAAAATCAAATTTGGAAACAGGAGAAGGAGTTATTAATGTGAAATATGAAATTTTAGCAACCATCTGTGCTTAGAAAATGAAACTCACGATTATTTTCAACACAAAATACTGGAAGAGAGTGGAAAAATCCAGCTCCAGCCCCGAGTGCTCTCCCTGCAGGCAGGGGAGGTGTCCATGAACATTCCTCAGTAAAATCCTGCCCTGGGGCACCTCGAGCCTTGTGCCAGGAGCCATTTCTCATTAAGAGCTCCTTAATGACCCAAAATTTCCATGAGTCAGCACAAAAAGCAAGAGTCACTGCGACTGAACACGCTCGGAATTATTTCATGGATCACTCCTTCAGTGGATGGCTGCTGGAACACATGGGAGCTCCAAAGCTGCACTGAAAATCACCATAAATTCCTCTAAATAGAGATATTGAAATGTTGGGAAAACATTTCAGAATTCTTCTGAAAGCCTGGAAACACCTCCAGCACATCAACCTTTAACCAAAGTCTGAGATATTTCACCTTTTCTTCATTTGATGTGTTGCTTTTCCCTTAAGGAACCAATGTAACTCACAACAAAATCTGAGTGAAGAGAAAAGAAACCATTTCACCATCAAAGGAAGAAATCAATCACCATTATTTTTGCACTGAGTGATCCAATTTCAAAAGCCATTCAACAAAAATTACTGCAGAAACAATTCCCATAGAAACAACTCCTCCCCTACAATACCCAACTTCAAATGCAGCTTCCAGCTGAAATAAAAAACCATCTAAATAAAGGTAACAAGCAAATCCAGCTGATCCACAGTTAAAATACTCAAGGAAATGTATTCATTCCAAAGAAAACATTATTTACTTACCCCACAAACACTTTAAAATATCAGTAGTAGTATTACTTTTCCTAACACTTTCCATTAGGAGTGACCAAAGATATTTAATAAAAATATACACAAGCTCAAAGAAACAATACATGAAGACCAAAAATAGGAAATAGCAGGAAAAATTAATCAAAAAGGCCAATAACTTTACAATAATAAAATGTAGCATTAAGTTCTTTTCCATTAAAGCCCTGCAAGTTCAGTGAACAAAGGCAAAGGAGGAAAAAAAAAAAAAAGGCTCTTCCTCCCCACCCACAACAAACTGGGGCCAGCCAGTCACTGGGAGCCTCCTCCTCCCTTCAAATCAAATATTTTCCTCTACAAAACAAGGAGGAGGAGGAAGGGGGAATAGAAAGTGAAAATGAAGCAGAAACATGGGATGAACACGAGTTTGTTGAAATGACCGCGTTCAACTCATCTCATGGTCTTTGGCCAAGAATTGTCAGATCTCTCCCAGCATTATCCCTCTTCCTTCCTCAATTCCTCCAAAATTCAGCCACTCTGCCCCTTCCCCGGCCCCCCTGTGCCTCCCCACCCTGCCAGGGAAGAATTTCTAATTTAATGCCAGTGATAAATGTGATTCATGCTACCTAAATTGTAACTGTATTAGCAAAATTGTACTCAAATCAATAAAAAATATGTTTTATAAAGCAAAAAAGGAAATGAGTGAGACAAAGCAGATGAAATCCTCCAGATGTTAGGTGGGAGTAGTAGAAGGATGTAGGTTGGATAAGCAGCATCTAGAAATAAAAAGTTTTGACCTTGGAATGGGCCAAACTGGGATGAGTCCAGGCACGGGACTTGAATAAAGTTTTATTGTGGGAACATGTGAGTTACATATCAGCTACATAACCCCAAGCTCAGTGTGCTTGAGCTACCTGATGAAGACAAAGAGCCTTCATCAGAAATTAAACCCTCAACAGGATGAGAGACCCCTAACCACTAGCAGAGCATGCACAACACAACACAGAGATGCAGATTTTAGGAATAGAAACTAGGAGGAGCTTTCCAGGAAATTCTGTATGAATTTGTATTAGCATATAGGATCTAAGTGGGATTTTGGTTTGTTTGGCACGTGAGGAAGGGCAAGCCCCTCCCCCTACCCCCCTGGTCGGTTTTGATTTTGCTTTATACAAACCTCAATTACACTCAATTACTCACTGCCAAATTTTGTATACACTCAAATGTATGTATCTAACATACTTTGATTGGATTCATTTATATACAATCGTTGCTATCAAAAAAATTGCTGCTAAATTTAATCTTGTTGTCTGATAAACTGGACAAACAGAACATCATTCACAACAATGTCCAGTTTCATCCCCTGGCATTCCATGTCTGCCAGAACAGGAGAAGGGGAATTCTCAGTCCCCCTGAAGCTGGGGATAAGAGCTCAGAGCCCAACGTGCAGAGGAGATAAAAGAACATCAGGGAGACACAGAGGATGCTGAACACAGCTGGAAACTGGGAAGGAACAGATATTGAGGAATACAGAGAGGTTGGGGCAAAATTACATTATAGAAACAACAGCACACACCCAAAGAGGAGCTCAAGCAAGGAAAGGAAACTCGAAATTTTGGGGGGGCTCAGTGAATACAAGCCCAAAAAACCCTCCAGGGCCGTGAAAGGACCTCCAGGAAGAGGTGGATGCATGGAAATGAATTCCAGGAAAAGTGCTGTCGAGGTCTCTGGGCACTGAGGATAAGGAATGGCTGCTTTTGAACCCTTCAGATGGGGTTACAAAGTTTGGGTTTGGCTGGTTTCAGCATCAGCTCCTTCAGCTCAAAGCCATTCCCTGGGTCCTCCAGATCCCTCTCCAGCTCTCCTGGAGCCCCTTTAGGCACTGCAAGGGGATTTAAGGTCTCCCTGGAGCCTTCTCTTCCCCAGGCTAAAAAATAATCATTATTAAATTATTGCTTGATCAAACAGTGCACTCAATTATCCAAGATTGTGAGAGAGATGGGGACTACTGACTGGTGATCAGAACCCAAATTTCTGTGAGCTACATATGCTTATATACCATTTTTGGGAAGGCTAGTAATTTTTTACTACATTCATTGGGTTAAACATCACACAGACAAACTTTACATTTCTGCTTGATTCAATCTTCCTTCCTGTCAACCAGTCTTGATTCAATCTTCTTGTAATCTTCAAAGCTGTTTGCTCTTGCCAAGGCATCTTGGTTATCAAACTGCAAATGCTAATTAAATCCACAGAACTCTCTGTCTTAGCTCCCACACTCAAGTATCAGTTACAACCACTTGTATTGTGTAATAAATTGATTAAAATCCCTTTCACTAATCATTATCTCCATCAACCAAAATACAGGATTTATTTGACCTGTATGAGTTGTTGGAGTGTGTAAAACAGAAGCCTGTAAAACAGAAGGAGTGTGTAAAGCAGAAGGATGCAGGGATTGAATTAAAGCCTTTGGAGAAATTAAAATACATTAAGCCACACAGACATGAAGTAGAAGTATAACCTTTAGTTTTAAGTAAGCAGAAATATTATTATGTCACACAGATATGAAATAGAAGTGTCTTAGTTTTAAGTAAGAATATGCTTTAAGTGCCTTGAGAGAGTAAAAAGAATCGAGTATAAAGTTCAAGCCTAGGTAAAAGCTCAGAAACTCAGCCCCAGACATAATGAAAACATAATAAGAACATTGTTTGCACCTTCTCGATAGAACAGACAGAACCATTTACATGAACAGACAGAGCTACAGGAGTAAATTATGTGTAAGAATTAACACTGCTTTTGTATTTTAAAACTAAGATTCTAATGGGTGAAGGAGGAACGTTTTAGGTTCGTGTTTGCAGCTCCCTGGGTTTTAGCTTTTCTATTTTTCAGAATCTCTGCTGCTTAGTGTGTAACTCTGAAAATTCATATTAGGTGTTGGTAAGTTCTCTTCACAGGGTGGTGAGACAAAACAATTCCTTTGTAGCTGGAGAATCAAGGACACCCAAAAATCAGAAACAGCAGTGGGGGAAAAGGGGCAAAGCAGGGCCTGAGACTTCGTAGCCTGGGGCTGTGCTTGGATAATTGACCCCAGTATGTAGATGAACCAAAACTTATAAAAGTGTAAAAACTCGTGGCCAGGATCCATCTTGGATTTGATTTGGGTGTAGCCCCAGCCAGGCTCTTGCTCTGCCCAAGGTGAATCCTTTCAATAAATTCCTGTTTTATCCCTTTTGCTCTGTCTAATCTCTGTTCCAGCTCAGCCTTTCCAGGCACCAGATGATTTATCGATAAAAACCCTTGGAATGAAAGAATCATCATCATCACTCTCATCATCACTACCACCACACACACGGAAGAAGAAGAAGAAGAAACAGAAGAAGAAGAGAAGAAGAAGAAGAAGAGAAGAAGAAGAAGAACAGAAGTACCAGGGAGCTGCTGCTGCCTCTGCTCAGGACTCTGTGTCAGAAAGCTTTAGCATGGACTTTAATACTTTGAATTCTCCAAGCTTTGCATTTATTCAATAAAGATAATACTGCATACATAACAAACATAAATATTCCATTTATGCAATAAACAACTTTACAGCAACTTACTCCTGCTCTCAATCCTTTGAAGACCCATGGATAACTCAACAATCAACATCTTGGGTTTGCCATCCTTCATCCTGAGGGACAAACTCACAGAAAGGATCAATTCCACCCCAGTAAACCTTTGGGCATAAAGCAGCGCCCAGCTCTGTCACTAAACCTGGATCCACCACACCCAGACTCCTCCTGGAGAAGGGATTTAGAAAAGCAGGAGTTCCCCACCCTCCAGGGAACAATCCCTAATTCCCAGTATCCCATCAAATCTTGCTCTGAAGCCATTCCCTGTGTACTGTCCCTTGTCCCCAGTCCCTCTCCAGCTCTCCTGGAGCCCCTCCAGGCCCTGCCAGGGGCTCTGAGCTCTCCCCAAAACCTTTCCCAGGCTGAACAATCCCAACTCTCCCAGCCTGCCTTCAAATAAATTCTTCATTCTTCCCTCCACCACCACCTGACATCTTTCCAACAAAAGCATCTTGAGATTTCCTGTGCAACCTTCCCCACAGATTCCAGCTGCCAAGAAATCCTGGAATCCTTCAAGGTGTTCACAAAGCTCCCAAGGTCAGGATCACTTCTCCCACTGCTCATTTAAAAAATAACGTTTTCTCATACACCTTCAGTTGTTCCCTAAAAGCCACTTTCCAAGTGCTCTGTGCTTTGCCACCTCCTCAGGTATTTAAATATGCCAGGAACAGGCACCAAAGGCTTGAGACAGGTGAGAGCAGGTGGTGAAAACTCCCAGGAAAATTTAGGAAAGGATTTCCCTCTGAAACTCAGAACTGCCTGAACTTCACTTTCAGGGCATGAAAGTAACTCTGGACCTGTGGGAGTTTTGGGAGGTGGGAGGTCTCTCTATAAAATGATTTATTTATTAAAAAAAAAAAACAAACATGAACAAGAAATCACACAACTCTGGAAGCCTGCAGCTAAAAATCCACTCTGCCAAATATTTTGTGGCCTCTTCCCTCTTTACCTGGAGAATTATTTTCTGATGGAGCTTTTATTAACCACAAATTAATTGTAAATATTGAAATACATATTCCTCTCTAATTTAGATTCTTTCAGATCCTGGCTCAGGAGGAGGGAAAGCATTTCCAGCCTGTGACTCAGATTTTACTCTTTAATTTCAGTTTCAATCCTGAATTCAGTCAAGGAGATTCAAATTACAAAAGCATTGAGGAATTAGGACAGAAGTGTCTAAGAAAGAAGTAAAAGATGATCGTTTTTGTTGTGGAAATAACAGGGAATTCACTTCTGGTTATTAATTATGGCAGCAGAAGAGGAACAAGTGGCTCAGACTTGATAAAAAACAAAAATAAAACTCACTTGGAGGCTGCTCCAGCGTGGAAACTTTGCCTTCTGTTCCCTGGGGCTCCGCCACCTGATGGCAAAAATATCAGATTACAAAACCCAAATCCATCTCCCTCACTGGATTTAAACAAAACAAAAAAAAACCCAAACCCCTGAGCACAAAAGAAACGAAAATGTGCTGTGTTATGTTCTTAATCACAAGGTAAAAAATAAAAAATTTCATTAATCAAAGTGCTTTTCTAACGGTTTTCCCTCCCAGGTTTGTCTCAATTTCTATTATCTACAAATCTGAGAAACAGAAATATTCACCCTGAGGGAAGCCAGACTCACACACCTGCAGAGAGGTTTCCACGAGGAAATCAAAGAAAATCCCTGAGCAGTGCTGGGGTTTTGCCCAGCCTGTTTTTCTCTGCTCCCAAACTCCAAAATTTCCATTTCCTGCCCTGCTGCCCTGGTTTCGTTTTCTCAGGGCCACGTCACAGCCCAGGGCCCTCCCCCTGCTCTGCTGGAACTGCTCCAAAATTCACTTTATTTATCAGCTTTTCCTGCATTACGCAGCTTTGCCACACTGCAGCTCATGGGCTAAGTTACAAAATATAAATATATATATTAGAACATAAATTAGGATTTATTATCTCACAACAGCAGCAGCAAAGACAAGAAAAATGCCACAAACATCTCTTAACTATTAATGATAATAAATGAAAATAATAAATAATTATTGATAATTATGAATAGCTTATTAATTTTAAACTGAAAAAGTTCAAAATAAAAATTAAAAGTAAAAACATGACAGTGGCCATCTCCTCCTCCAAGCTCCCACCTCCTTAAAATCCCAATTTCTCTGGTGGGTTTGGGAGGAAATATCCCAAAGTAATAATAATTATTAATAATAACAATGTATTAATTTAAATTTTTTAAAAGTTAAAAATAAAATTTAAATAAAAAATTAAAAGTAAAAACATGACAGTGGCCATCTCCTCCTCCAAACTCCCACCTCCTTAAAATCCCAATTTCTCTGGTGGATTTGGGAGGAAATATCCCAGGAAAAAGCAGAATTGCTGGAAGAATTCCAGAATTCCAGGCACAACATTCCAGCAGGAATTCCAGAATTCCAGGCACAACATTCCAGCAGGAATTCCAGAATTCCAGCTGTACCTTGGCCTCGAGTTTTTGAGGTCCCTGGGGATGTTTGGGCTCAGCCTGGGTTTTCTTCCTCCCTTTTTCTGCTCCTTTCTGTTCTTGGCAGGTTCTCGAAGGAGATTTTGAAGAAGTGCAGTCCCTGTGTGGAAAAAGAGAATTCTTGTGCTTTTCTCCATATTTCACATGTATGTAACATGAAAAAAACCAGATTAATACAAAGTAATCTTGCCCCTCTTAGAGGTGTAATCCTATAAATATATTTAAAAGATTTCATCATTTTTTTACATTTTTTTACAACTTCAAACTGCACAGTCCAAACTTGTGCAAAGATACAGCAACAGCAGAGAAAAAAACCACAGTATTTTCTACAAAAGAGACTGGAATTGAATGACTAAATTTATATATTTAAAAATAATGAATAATGGCAATTAATTGTGAAAAATATCCTGGCCCTGCTGCCCACACTGCTCTGGATACTCAAGATCAGTTTATTCAGTTCTTTGAAATCCCCACTCCTCCTGATCAATTTATTACTTTTATTTTTATTTACTGATAGACAACAAAATTTATGCAATACCCACATTATGTATCACTTAAACATGATACTAAATATTGGTAACTAAAAAAAAAAAATAAAAATCAATTAAACCCAAATCAAACTTGCCCAATCCTTACTTTTTCTCAAGCAGAGGCTTCCTTGCCTTCTGTTTATGTTTAGTATCTACAAAAAAAAAAAAGAAGAAAAAAAAATATTAGGAGGAATTAAAAATAAAAAACGAGTTGGTTTTAAAGGAAATTTTTAACCAACTTTAATCAGAATTACCATGGGTTTCCTGCAGGGTTTTCTTCAGTTTTTTGTTCTGCTGGATGAGTTCCTTGAGCCCCTCTGGGCTGTCCCTGCACAGCTCCTGGGCTCTCTCGTTGGCCTCCAGGGCCATCTCAGCCATGCCCAGCAGGGCCAGGGCTTTGCAGAAGTGGTGGTGACCCTAGGAGCACAAAAATTGGCATTTCCCAAGGTTTTAGCCACACCCAGGAGAGGAGGATTTATACCCAAACCTGCTGAAGTGACAGCAAAAACTCCAATTTTCTCTAACTCACCATGTGAGCTGCTCTCAGCTGATGAAAAATCAGATTTGAACTCCTCACAGGGATAAACCACTGGGAAGAGCTTTGGAAAAAAAGCAAATTTCGTTGCTTTTTTTGCTTTCTCTGCTTTGGAAAAGAGTAAATTTGCTTTTTCCCCTAATCTCAGCTACTTTGCAACGTTCCTTATTTACTCTCCTGCAGGCCAAGAACATTGGGAAATACCTGTTGGCCATTAATCAGGATTTTTTCATATATTCTACATGCTTTTTTTTTTTGCTTTTTTTTTTTTTTTTTAAGCATTCTGGTAACTCACACCATAATAAACATTTTCTTATTTTCTTCTGTCTTTACACACACCAAGCACCTCGTACCAACACTGCCAGGCCCCTCAAAATAACATTTTACATCTAAAAACCCAAGCAAAATGCACTTGGCAGAATTCCCAGTCCCCAAAGCTCTGTGCTCACTCATTAAAAATCAGCTCTGGGTTCTCCCCTTGCTCTAAAATGCCAAAAAAAAAGATGATTTTGGAATGTATAAAAAACCAACCTTTGGCCAATCAGGCTTGAGAATTATGGCTCTTTTTCCATCAATTACAGCACTCCTGAGAGAAGGGAGGGGAAAGAAGAGGAATTTATCATTCATACCTTTAAAAAAATCTCCAGGCTGGCATAAAAAGCACCAATACAAATATAAGAAATTAGAATATAAAATTAAAAATTGGATAAAACAGGAGCTCACAGAACTATGGAATGGTTTGGGTGGGAAAGGACCTTAAATTTCATCCAGTTCCACCCCAAAATGGGCAGGGACTCCTCCCAGTGTCCCAGGCTGCTCCAACCTGGACACTTCCAGGGATGGGGAATCCACGATCACAACTAAGCAGAAATAATTGGATGTTTCAGCTTTTAAAAGAAAAAAAAAAATAATCCAATTTTTTTGGCAATGCCCCCCTGTTTTTAATGCAGCCCAGGATTTCAGGGGTTACTCACTCGTACTGCCTGGTGAGGATGAAACACAGAGCTCGGTTTCCATACAGGAGATGGTTTGTAGGCCTTGGAAAATAAAAAAAAACCAAGATTATGGAGAGTTAAGAATGGTTATTCCTATTGAAAACCCTAAGGAGAAGGAAAAAAAAAAAAGAAAAGAAATTTTCACAAGATTTACCTGCAAAAACTGCACACAGAAAACCCCATGGGTTTAAAAGCTGGCACTGGGAATGTTCATCACAATGGGGGGACAATTTGTGAGATTTGGGCTCATTAATGCAACTTCCAACTAATTCAAATTATTCTCAGCCTATTCTTCAAAAGCAGCTCAGTTCTGCAGTTCCTGGAACTCACATGACCTCCTCTGCTCTTTACCATGCACAGGATTTCCTGTTTTTCAACCCAATTCTGCTCTTCCCTTCTTGGCCTTGATACAAGACACTCCATTTAACAAGAAATGGAAATCAGCTTGAATTTGGGACCAAAACTATGTGGCATTTATGGGGATTCAAATGGATTTATTCACAGAATATTAGAAATTAATTGGTTAAATTTAATTGTACGTGATGAGACTTTTGGTATGGATAAAAGGGAGGGTAAATAAATCAAAAATTCTGATTCTTTTCAGGGCATAATTGTAAAGCCACAGACATCAGAATGAAAAATCCAACTCTTTGCACAATGTGCTTTTGTGGAAAGTGGAAAGATTTTACCAATTTCTTTTGTGGAAAATTTATCTTTCTTTTGTGGGAAGATTTTATCAATTTTCCTGTATTTTATAGACACCAAGATGAGTAAAATCAGCATTTTCACGAGCACAACACCAATGGTGAACACACCAACCCTGCTGATATTCCAAGGGAAAGGCAAAAATTCCCTAAAAATTCCCATTTCATCCCTTTCTCCCTTCTACAGAGCCCAGGAAAGTCTCCAGAGCCTTTCAGGAATGCCTTTAGGGAAGAAATTAAACAAAGATTTCAAAAAGAAATAAAGCCTGAGAGCTGCCAAGAGCAGGCAGTGAAATATTTGTTCTTCTTTATTCCTTTTGCATCATAGGAGTAAGGACAAATAATGATAAATATTGGCAATATTTGCAGGAGTATTTAGAGGGCAAGCACCAAAAATGGTTGTTCTTGGTTGTCCACACCAGAGAAATCATTTTCTTGCAGGTTTGCTCCTCTTCCTCCTGGTCATTTGAAACCCAAACAGGACTTTTGGAGCAGTAAAAGCACAAAAAACAACCCAGCAGTAATAGGATAAAAACAGAATAAAAAACAGAATAAAAAATAAAATAAAAAACAGAATAAAAAATAGAAAATCGGATAAAAAATAGAATAAAAATAGGATAAAAATAGAATTAAAAATAGAATTAAAAATCGGTTATAGGGCTTTTTTTTTTTTTAATTAGGAATCATTTGGCCTCTAATTAAAGTGGTTGATGCAAAATTGTACAAAATGAGGATAAATGTGAAGAAGCTGACATCAGCTCTTACCAGAACTCGATGGCTTTGGTGTATGACACGATGGCACAGCCCAGGGCTCCTTGGGAAAATTCAGCATTTCCTCTCTGCTTCATGGATTCACTTTTCTGTGGGACCCAGAACAAACAATTCAACCACCAAACTCATTTAATTCAGCAGTGTAAAGGTAATTATTTCACGCAGCCAAGGGAATTCTTTATGCCAGAATGAAACACTCGAGCTTTTGAAACATTTCTCTCGAATAATTCAGGTATTTTTACAATCCCTGATAATCAGAATTGGATAATCCCAGATCATCAGACCCAAACACATCCTGAGAGCTTCTCTCACCTTCCTGGAGCTCTCACAGGTCAGAGCATTCAATTCTTCCACTAAATCAGAACCTTCCAGAGCCACTCTGGTGATGTAAATTTTCCCTGGAGACAAAATTCAGGAAAACACAGAGGGTGAGCAATTTCTTCTCCACTGCCACTAAAAATCCTGCTCTGCTCCTGCCAGCCAAACCTGACACACAAAACTGAACAACTGCAACAAACGTGGCAACAGCAGCTTGCAAAATTCCTTATTTCTTATCAGAGAAGCCCAGGATGAAAATAAGAAAGTGAATTATTTCACACAAGAGCAAAGTGATTTTTTTTTTTTAAGTTTTTCCTCATTTCTGGCCCTTTCTGGAGTGGCCATACTCACACTCAGAAAAAAGCATTGCAAGGTTGATCTGGCCACGGTCCCCCAGCTGCTCCAGGTCCTGCAGGATGTTGGCATCCCCCACACACCTGACCCACTCCAGGGCCTCTGCAAGGTGGAAGAAACCCTGTTTCCATTGGGAAAAAAAAGAAAATAAAATAAAACCAAGAAAAAAGTCATTCATATACACTCAGCCTCTGCTTTCGAGCTGATTTTTAAACAGACAACAGCAAAGAAATGCAAATATCCCGAGATCTCCAGATCTCAAAATCAAACCAGGATTGCATCAGGAGGAATTCAAATGGTAGAATTTGATTTGGGAGCTTCTGAAATGATGGAAAAATAAAATAAACCCCCCTCAAATTTCATTTAGAAATTTCCTCGTGATGACTGAAATCATTAAAAAAATATAAACCCTAAAATGTGATTTAGAAATTTCCTCGTGATGACTGAAATCATTAAAAAAATAAACCCTCGAATTTGATTTAGAAATTTCCCTGTGCTGAAATAATTAAAAAAAATAACATAAACCCCTAAAATGTGAATTAGAATTTTCCCTGTGATGACTGAAATAATTAAAAAAAATAATACAAACCCCTAAAATGTGAATTAGAATTTTCCCTGTGATGACTGAAATAATTAAAAAAAATAATACAAACCCCTAAAATGTGAATTAGAATTTTCCCTGTGATGACTGAAATAATTAAAAAAAATAATACAAACCCCTAAAATGTGAATTAGAATTTTCCCTGTGATGACTGAAATAATTAAAAAAAATAATACAAACCCCTAAAATGTGAATTAGAATTTTCCCTGTGATGACTGAAATAATTAAAAAAAATAATACAAACCCCTAAAATGTGAATTAGAATTTTCCCTGTGATGACTGAAATAATTAAAAAAAATAATACAAACCCCTANAGAATTTGATTTGGGAGCTTCTGAAATGATGGAAAAATAAAATAAACCCCCCTCAAATTTCATTTAGAAATTTCCTCGTGATGACTGAAATCATTAAAAAAATAAACCCTCAAATTTGATTTAGAAATTTCCCTGTGCTGAAATAATTAAAAAAAATAACATAAACCCCTAAAATGTGAATTAGAATTTTCCCTGTGATGACTGAAATAATTTAAAAAAATAATACAAACCCCTAAAATGTGAATTAGAATTTTCCCTGTGATGACTGAAATAATTAAAAAAAATAATACAAACCCCTAAAATGTGAATTAGAATTTTCCCTGTGATGACTGAAATAATTAAAAAATATAAAACCCCTCAAATTTGACTTAGAAACTTCTTATGGCTGTTGAAAAATAATATTTAAAAATCACATGACTAAGATGAATATCCCCAAAAATAGAGCAACTGGGGAATCCACAGTTGTGTTTATTCTGGTTTTCTTATTGCTCCTACCAGCTGCAATGTTGGTTTTTAAATTCATTGTTTTTATTTTAGCTTTGGCATTTAACACACAGCAGGGCCCCAGAATTTTTTCCAAGTGGGAAATTGGAAAATTGGGATTAAACACAGGGAAATTCAGGATCTTCACAGCCCAAAGTGGACAAGCTGGAGAATGTAATGAGTTCAGTTCTACCAGAAACTGGATTTTGTAAATGAAAAGATGGATCAGGAGATTTCCCAGCTCTGCCTGAGCCAGGTCCAGGCTTTCAGGCTGAGGATTTCCAGGGAATCTTCAAAACAATTCCAGAAACTCACATTTTCTATTCCATTGCCAATCCTCAGGATGCCACTGATGAAATGTGGGATGTTCTGGAACAAGGATAAAAAAAACAAATTAAAAAAACAGCTCTTGAGATGTGATAATTTGAATTTCTGCCTGCTCAGCTTCACCTCAAAAACATTTCCTCTTCTGCTGGAATTCACCTTCACTGGGGCAGCTGCATCCCAGATTTTTGGTGAAAAATAAATGTTGGCATGGGAAGAGAGAATTCCTGGATGCTTTGAGATCTGCTTAGGAAATTCAGGCCCTTGTGCAGCTCTCTAAATCCCAAAGAACCAGCTGTTTAATCCAATTAAACCATCCCAAAATCTGCCCCTCCAAATCTATTTTCCTCTTGGATGTACAACCCCATAAATGAAAAGACATTAAACAAGAAAAGTGTTATATCTAAATGTATAAAATGAAATATGTAGCTTGGGGTTGAGCAGAGAATTTCAAGAAATGAAATAAGAAATATACAGGAAATATATATATTTCATACTTAAATTAAAAAATACAACCCACAACAAATCCCTTCAGCTGCTGAGAACATTCCTCACACCCTCCCCTCCCCTCCACTGCTCTGTTTCTGTTCTAAGCCAGCAACAGCAGCAAATTTAAAGCAACATTTGTTGAATAAGGGGAAAAAAATTTATTCAAGTCATTCATCCACCAACTTTATTGCTGACTGCAAATATTTCCTAAATTATCCCAACTGAAATAAAGCCTAGGCCACAGTTTCTTTCTGGAAAGCTGCAACTCAATTATCAAATAATTTCTTCACTCCAGCAAAAGGAAATGCCTAATTTAGGATATAATCCCAAGATGCTTAAGGGACAGATTTAATTAACATGTATTTGAAAAGTTAGAGAAATTTAAAACCCAGACTTACAACAACTTTTTTAAGTAAATCAGCAAGGTTTTCCAAAACATTGCACATAGAGATTGCCTTCATGTTACAGGTCAGAAACAGCACACTGTGGGAAAACAGAATAAATTATTATTTAGACAAATCCCAAGGTGTTACAGGGTCTTAATTAGGAATCTTTAGGGGGATTAGATCTAAGGAAGAGAATGTTTAGAAATTCACCTCAAGCCCTTCAGAGGAGGAAGGAGAACAATAATAAGAATTTAAAAAGAAGGGCTGCAAAGGTTTTGCTGCTTTTGAAATGTCAGCATCGACACAAATACTGAAATACCCCCCAAACTTCCACTTCCCAGATCCCCAAAGGCTCCAAACTTCCCACATCCCCAAAGACTCCCCAAACTTCCCAGATCCCCAAACACTCCCCAAACTTCCCACATCCCCAAAGGCTCCCCAAACTTCCCACATCCCCAAAGGCTCCCCAAACTTCCCACATCCCCAAAGGCTCCCCAAACTTCCCACATCCCCAAAGGCTCCCCAAACTTCCCACATCCCCAAAGGCTCCCCAAACTTCCCACATCCCCAAAGGCTCCCCAAACTTCCCACATCCCCAAAGGCTCCCCAAACTTCCCACATCCCCAAAGGCTCCAAACTTCCCACATCCCCAAACACTCCAAACTCCAGAAACTCAGCCTTAACATTTATTTTTTTTTCCTGTGGATTCAAGAACTTCTGACCAACTCCAACATTTCTGTACCAGTTTGAGCCCTACTGGAAGCACCCGAGGAATTTTCACAGGGAGCAAGGAAAAGTGGGAAGATTTGGAGGAAAATGCCCTTGGAAAATGTGGATACTCACCCATATTCATTCATAAAGGAAGTGCTTTCCCTGATGAAGAGCAGAGACCACAATATCCTGACTTTGATCACGTTGCAATATTCCCTTAATTTTTCCACAGGCAGACTGCACCACACCTCACAGGGATCAACTCCTGTCAAGGGAAAAAAAATGGGAATTACAGTGCAAAATTCAGGCATTCCAAAGTGCCAGCAGACATTAAAATCAAGGATTAATTCAGGCATTCCAATGTACCAATAAATATTAGAATCAATCATTATTTCAGGCATTCCAAAGTGCCAATAAACATTAAAATCCAGGATTATTTCCAGCCTCTATTCCTGACAAACCAAACCAAGGGAATCTGAACACTCTGAACTCACCTGGTAACTTGAGGGGGGTTTTAAGTGGAAAAGGGAGAGGGGATTTATATGGAATTAAAAAATAGGGAGCTGTTGGAAGACTTTGCATTCCTGTGTTCTGAACTGATAAATTAAGATAAAAATGGATAAATGCAGCCTCCTTGCTGGGCTGGAAGGGAATGTTCTTTTCCAGGGAAAACATCAGCCTCTTCCACCTGTATCCATAAATTATTCTGGACAATAAAACCAGGGGAACAGGGCAAAAGCCATCAGGGTTTGTCCTCAAAAGCCATCCTGATGCAGGGCTCTCCAAAAGCATCCTGCACTTCCCAGAATCAGGATGTAAACAGGGTGGAGGGGAATTAAAAATTAAATTGGGCCATTGAGGTGGCTTCAGGTCCTCTGGAGAAAATGAAAAGGGAAATTCAATTTATTGGGGTGGTTTCAGGCACTCTCAGAGCAGGGCAGCATCACCTGAGGGTCTGAAAATACACAAAAATACACAAAAATACACAAAAATTCCCTTTCCACAGCTCTTTATCTGGTTATTCCCACAAATTAGGAGGTTGTGCAGAAAATACAATTTTGAATTTGAGCCACCTGCTTTTCTGCAACTGGGAATTTTTGTTTAACTATTACTGCAAAACTTTCCCTGGGGGAAAAAAAAATAAAATCAACTGGAAATTGTCTTTAGACCTACACAGGTAAAACAGAAGCCTTGAATCTCCATCCTCATAGCATTAATTGCCTGCATTTATGTAAATATTACTGAGTATTTCAGTTATATTGGGAGAAACAGATGAGAATTGTTCTAGGGTAACACAATATAACAAATGTTTCTGCTCAGAAAAAAGAATGAACTAATTTTCAGGCAAAAGAAGGAAAAATAAAAGCAAACAGCAAGCCAAAGATCCAAGAAATGGAAGAATATTGGTTTAGTTTCCATACCTGTTTTAGGATTAGGCAGCACTGGCTGTCCAAAGGTTCCATGACCCTAAAGATAAACACACTATTTACATATTTGCCATTTATTATATTGCACAGCCAAAAAGCAAACAAAGAAATCCAAGCCAGGAACAAAGAAAACATTTTGTTTCGAGAAAAAAAAACAATATTAACCAGCATCCCCATGACAAAAATGGTCATAGGTTAATGGCTATGAATAGACAAGAAAAGCTTTACTCATTTAAACAATATTTTCAATCACATTAGAAAATGAATTAATAATTCAAAAATCAGGCAGCAAAATCGTGTTCAAGAGTACCTGACTAAACTTAAAGGTTTAAGAAGGTTACACAGGTCTTTAAAAAAATAATCTAAAATAATAATTACATTTTGACAGTGAATATGTATTTAAATAAAACCATCTACAGGAAAATAAGAGGAGTTGATTTAGTATTTCATGTTTCTTTTAAGGGGTTTAAATCCCATCTGAACACCTCAAGTTGAAGAAGAAATTATTTATTCCGATTTATAGATCCCTAAAATTCTGCTATTTTAACAAACATCATAAATGTGTGATTTAGTAAACACTCTATCACAGGAAAGGCTGCATTATCATTTCACAGAAATGCAGAAATTATAAAATTCATGTACTTAACAGGCCAGGACACACAATAACAAAGTGGGAAAAAAATCAACTGTGACTTAAAAATCAGGTCATCTTGAGAGACAACTGACAACTCTTAAAGAGCTTTGTTTTTCCAGCAGCAAACACCCAAAAACTTCTTCAGGGATAGAAATAAATTCTGAATGGAATCACAGCTCTGCTGGTACCAGTCCCTTGGAAAGACAGAGCTTTACAAAGGAGAAATTCAATGTATCTGTGTGTTTAATTCCTGCCTGGAGAGGACAAAAGGCTACACTGATAAATAACTCCTGAGGAGATCTGCAAGCAGCACAAATATGGAAATCAGGGATTTTTCTGAGATTCCTCAAGCACAGCAAGAAGGGGAAAATAAACAGTCAAGGAAAGTATTCCTGGAAGTATGGAAGCAGAAAAGTGCTGGAGCTTATCCAGAAAAAGCACAACAGTAACTGAGAGGGAAAATTCATCAGGAACTGCAGCCACAGCACACAGGGAATGGCTTCACACTGCCAGAGGGCAGGGCTGGATGGGATCTTGGGAATTAGGAATTGTTCCCTGGGAGGGGCTGGGATGGAATTCCCAGAGCAGCTGTGGCTGCCCCTGGATCCCTGGCAGTGCCCAAGGCCAGGTTGGACATTGGGACAGTGGAAGGTGTCCCTGTCTTGGCAGGGGTGGCACTGGATGGGCTTTAATGTCCTTTCCAACCCAAACCATTCCAGGATTCTGGGATTAAATAAGCAGAGCCTTACTGGGCACAAAGAAATGCATCAAATTGGAAGAGATTAGAAGAACAAAGAAGGGGCAATGCTGCAGCCACTGTGCAGAGCTGAAACCCCAGGAACCAGGAGCTGAAAGCCCAGGAACCAGGAGCTGAACTCCCAGGAACCAAGAGCTGAAAGCCCAAGGAACCAAGAGCTGAAAGCCCA
>VWZS01006651.1:374182-390062 GCA_013397075.1 Rhabdornis inornatus
GCCCCCCGCCGCCCCCGCCGCCCCAGCGCGCCCCGCCCACCCGACGCACCGCCCATTGGCCGCCCGCCCTCTGACGTCACGGACCGCGGCCAATCCGCGGGCGGTGCGCCTGCGCGCGCGGGGCCGGATGCGGGCGGCGCGGAGGCGGATGCGNCATAGGAGCTTCCCAGGAAATCTCTCACATCCTCCTATCCCATTCTGACATCTCTGATATCCTCATATCCCCTTCTGAAATCTCTGATATCCTCATATCCCATTCTGACATCTCTGATATCCTCCTATCCCATTCTGAAATCTCTCCCATCCTCCTATCCCATTCTGGAATCTCTCCCATCCTCCTATCCCGTTCTGAAATCTCTCCCATCCTCCTAATCCCATTCTGGAATCTCTCCCATCCTCCTATCCCGTTCTCCGCCCTCCCCGCGAAGTTCAAGGGAAGATCCCATCATGGTTGAGAACTCTCCGGCCCCGCTGCCAGAAAGGGCGATTTATGGATTTGCACTTTTTTTGGGCTCGTGGTTTGGCTTCAGTGAGTATCCTACAGCTGAATCCATCACTCCCAAGTGTTGCTGTGCAGCATTCCCATTTTAATCAGTTTTTTATTCAAATCACACCCATTTTCATATTCACTAAGCACCGCTGTGGTGCTACCATCCCCACCAAAACACTGAAAAAAAAATTAATAAGTTAGGTCAATCAGGTCAACAGAGGTGGAAAATATTTTGGGTTCTATCAGCTTTTCTCTGCTGGTGTGATGGGTTCTTCATTTCACTCAGGACCGAGGTTTGAGAGGGTAGAAAACACTTTTTCAACACAAGAGAAGGTGCTGCAAATATCTTTTAGTGCAGAGTCCTGCTGTGAGAAACGAGGGGGAATTGGGTTCAGCTCCTCTCCCAGGAAGAAGCAGGAAGGATTTTCAATATTTTTTCATTACAAATGCTGCAATTCCACCTGGTTTTCCTCTCATTAAATGACCACTGTGAGATAATTTTTTGCTTTAACATTATCTCTGTTCAGATTCCTTTGGCTTCTTTTTATTGAGGTGTTTGGGGGTGGTTTTGTTTTGTTTTTTTTTTTATTGTTCTGCAGTTTAACTTAGAATAAATCCTTGTCTGTCTCCATAGGAAAGCAGAAATTAAATGTTAAAGCAAATATAAAACTGATCCCTTGTGACCAGGTACTGGGCAGGATTTGTGTCTGAGAGGCAAATTCTGCAATCTTTTGGGAGAGGTATTTTGGTTTAAATAAAAGCAAAATTTAGGAAGTCTAAGACACCATCATTCTTATTGTGAGTTTTTAATTTTGTTGTGCAGTTTTGTACCTTATCTGGGCTTATATTCCTGAGACTTGGCTGTTCTCCCTGGGACTGACATACTGGCCTCAAAAGTAAGTTCAGCCAATTAAACTCTTTAATCTTATTTATTTTTAAATAAAAAAACTTTTTTTTTTCTTTTTAAGTAATGGCCTTGCATTAAATCCGTTTTTTCCTGATGATAAAGGGCTGTAATGTTGCTGAAGCATTTTTTTATGTAGCTATGGTGAAAATGTTTCATTGTGCTGTGACATAAATAATATTGGGATGTTTTAGGATAAATTTGGCATTTTGCTTTCAGGAAGTTTGCTGGTGGAAATACAATAAACTGTAGGCCATATTTAAAAAATAAACACCTTTATAAGGAATTATCTGATGGTTTGTCAGTAGCTCCAGTGGAGCCAGGATCCACAATCAGAGGTGTTGATTCTTTTCCTCTTGGAGAAATTCATCACAGATATAATACCAACAATAAAACTCATTTATTATTAAGCCTTTGTTACTAAACATAAAATTTAAAATCCTTTTTCTCAGGTACTGGGCAGTTGCTCTGCCAGTTTATCTCCTGGTGGCTGTGGGAATTGGTTATATTTTGCTTTTTGGGATTAACATGATGAGCACAGCTCCACTCAACTCCACTCACACCATCACAGGTAATTTTTCTGCTTATTTAAAAGTTTGATCCTTCACTGACAATTCTGGAAATCTGTAGAGAGCAAAACCCAAATTTTAAGCCTTTAAATATTTGAGTTCTTGGAAGTCCTGGTGGGGTTTTCAGCATCCTTTAAAGTAGCTAAATTTGTAGTGTTGCATTATATAATTATATAAATATTCTTGGAAGAAAAGAATCTGGAAACCATGAAATGTTCTCCTTATCTTTTGTAGATAACTTTGCAAAAAAGCAGCAGCAGAAGAAATTCCAAGAGGAGGCAATTCCAGCACTGAGGGATATTCCCATCAGTGAAGTCAACAGGATGTTTTTCCTCCCTGAAAAAGGGATCTGCAATAGCAGATAGTTATTACTAAAATAAAGATTATTATTTTATAGTTGTTATTAAAATCTGTTTGAATAAAACTTACAGAGGGACACTTAAAACCTCTCCAAACTAAGAAGAAAAACTCTTTCTGCTTTTTCCCCCTGAATTCCTAATTACATTTATTATTATTATTATTATTATTATTACTATTATTATTATTATTAACCTTAATAGCCAGCATTGCTCTGAGAATTATGCCCCAATAATTTATCTGGTTATTCTTTAAAAATTAAAAAAGTGGGTTTAAAAGTGTTCTGGTACTTACAGCTTTCTGCTCAGGATTCCCCTCTGAGAGGGTAAAAAAAGCAGCTTTTAGACAGAGTTTAATTCTATTTCTCTTTACATTCAGGGAGAGAAAATGTGTTTAGCCAGTCAAACACATGAGGATCTTTTTTAATTATTAATTGGAAGTGTTTGCATTGTAAATAGATTATTTGCCTTTGTAAATATTAATAAAATGTGGCTGATTTTTCCATGCTCACCATTTTCCTGTGGTTCTGGGAGGTTTCTCCTGGGTTAAGGTGTGTAATTCTCCATTTTCCTTCACCCAATTCTTTATTCAGCCAAATCTGTTGATCTCCCACCCCCCAAATTATCAGATTCACTGAACTACCAAAAATAATAAAGATGGGTTGTGAAGATTTGCTGAAACAAGTCTTGAAATTACTTTTTTAAACTTATTTTTAAGAATTCTGAAAACTAAGTTCAAGGAAACAGCTGGAAATACAAGAACTGACAGGTCCATGCTGTTAAAACCCAAGGTTAAGTGCTTCAGATATTTTTTAAACAGTGAATTTTACTTTTCTTTTGTTTATTTTCTTTATCCCAAATTCAGGTATCTCCAGGACTCAATGTTATTTAGGTCTAAATAAAGCCCAGTGAATAGAACCTCATTATTTATTAAGCCTGTAACCAACTTCAGCAGAGAATTTAGTTTAAAATGTTATTATTTCATTAAAAGATAATAAGTTGTGGAGAATTTGTGTGAAAAATCTTAGGTCAATTCTTTAGAAATCTGTCCAAATGATCATAAGTTGCCCTGGAAAGTTTTAGGACTTGGTAACAATCACTTTGGTATAAATATAAATCTGTAGTTGGTTGGGTTTTCTGCCTGAATTTGAAGGAAAAATCTCCATGTTCAGCGTTCCAGGTAGGATTAAAACACCTCCTTATTGCAGGAAAAAACGCTTTTCAATTCAACATTTCCATTTGAAATGCTGAATTTTTGGTGGGGACATTGTATAAAAATGAATTTGTGTCTAAATTAGAACAGCATTGATTTGTGTGGTAGTTTTAACTTATTAATGAAGTTTTGGGGTTTGATTTGCTGTTGTTTCTGAACCCTACCATGATCCTGGCCTTCTATTAATTTTCATTAATCATTTAATTTCCATTAAACCATGATTTTATGACCAGTACTCTTCTGCCACTCCCCTAACCACATTCCAGACATTGAAGTATTGACTGCAATCTTTTTTTTTTTCCCTGTGTATTTTCCACCCTTTTTGCTTCCTGAGAGAACAATTTCATTTGGAATTCCGACATGACAATGAGTGAAGAAGTTTGGGATCATTTGATGGAAGGATTAATTCAGTCCCTTGTTAAGGATGCCCAAATCCCTTCAGGGTCAAGGAAAGCTACTGGAAAATGCCCTGAGAAAACACAAATTAAAGGATGTAAACCTTGGACAAAGATTGGATCAGGGATGAATTTAATTTCTCTGCAGCCCCAATAATTATGGGAGAACCAACAGTGAGGAGGCCAAGGGGGAATGTTTGTTCAAGGGAAACTTGCAGGGGTGAAACTCAGTCTTTGCTTTTCTGTCACTGCTGCTTCAAAGACACCCTGGTGACCTTTTCTTCAACTTGGGCACGTTTGACAATTCAGAAATTGCCTCTGGGAGCAAAATAAAACCAGGTAATGTGGGGTTTTGGAGCTAAAATGTGTATTTTGGGGAATTGAGGATCCACAGGCTCTGCCTGTGAGTGTGAGTAAGAAGATACACAACTCTGCAAAGAGGAGAGGAGGTTTTTTTATGTAGATTTATATGAATTTTGGCTTAGGTATTGAGGAAAAAAAATCCCCCACATGATTGAATGGTGCTGCCTCTCTTTACTAAACATCCCTGGATATCAGGTGTCCATTCTTCTCAGAGACTGAGGGGAAACTAAATAAATAAAAGGCAAGAAACCCTAAATTTGCCCTCATTTTCACCTTTCTGCCTTCCTGGTGGCACAACTGGTAGAGTTCAATCCACTGCATTGTCCCTGCTGGAATAAAGCCAGGGATGAAACTTCAGGTTTGCATTTAAATGCAACTTTTTGGGTTCTCCTGCAGTTTTTCTCCTGCTGGGGGTGGATGATATTTTACACATCTTGCTGTGAAGATCATCTGGTGGGGCAGGATCCCCCCCAAGTGGGATGGGAAGGGAAATGTGGGGATGTGTCACCATGAAATAACCGAGGTGCCCGGGTTCCAGTGGAATGGGGCTGTGCCAAAGGGGAGAACAGAGCTGGGGCTGCCACATTCGTGTCTCTCTCTTCTTTCCATCTTGGCAGGGAAGGATGATAAAAACATGGAATGTGAGGATGCTCCAAGGGCTGGAGCAGCTCTGCTGGGAGGAAAGGCTGGCACAGCTGGGATTGTTCAGCCTGGACAGGAGAAGCTTTGGGCTGAGCTCAGTGTGGCCTTGCAGGGCCTGAAGGAGCTGCAGGAAACATGGAGAGAGACAATTCCCAAGGCATGCAGGGACAGCACACAGGGAATGGCTTCAAAGTAGGATTTGATGGGATCTTGGGAATTAGGAATTGTTCCCTGGCAGGGTGGGGATGGAATTCCCAGAGCAGCTGTGGCTGCCCCTGGATCCCTGGAATGCTCAGTTCCAGGTTGGACATTGGAGCAGCCTGGGACAGTGGGAGGTGTCCCTGCCCACTGGATGAGCTTTAAGGTCCCTCCCAACCCAAACCATTCCATGATTTCCCTTGAGTTAAGCAGATAAACTTTTGCTGTTCCCTAAAGCATTGTCCAGACCATCCCAAAATTATTTGGAGCACAAGGAATTCTGTCAGCTCGACTGGATCATCTCAAACACTCACTGTGCTTGGGGAGGAGGAGAACAGGAGCAAGGACAACCCAAGATCCTCTGATATAAAATAGAAATCTGTAATATTAATATTAAATGTTCATCCTGGAACACATCTCTGCTAGGGGGGCTATAAATATGAAAAATGCAACAAGTTTACGTGAACTTCAATTTCATTTGTGAGTGGAAATCGTGAAACGTTTCTGCCTCACAAACAAAATATTTGACTGGTCTTGTGCAAATATATTTTGTTCACCTTTCTTGTGGGCACTTGAGTTGCTAAAATGTTTAATTCAGAGTCCTGCTTGTTGAATTTCCAGTCAGCTTCCACCCAGCTGGGAAGAATGGGGGGTTTTGTACCTCTCTGTTCAGGAACTGAACTGTATTCTGGGGAGAAAGTTTTGGAAGGATTTAGTTTTGTTCTGCCAGTTCCCTTCCAGAGGGGTTGCCAAAGTCACTTTTGTTGGGATGCTGTGCTATGGATGAAAAGCAGCTGATAGACGAAGCCAGTGCAGAATAAATAACATTAAATAGGAAATGTTTCAGTGAATTGGGTGGATTTTGTCTCTGGAGCTCAAAAAGCTGCTGTTGGGAATTTTGCCTTTGCTCAGTTCTGCTGCTGTTGTCATTCTTCCTGTATAAATGCAATTTAGGGGAAAAAATATCCTGTGGTAGTTCTTTTTCTCTTAATCCAAATTAATCCTGCATCACATTTAGGAAAACAAAAAACATTTCTGTGGCGTGCAAGGATATGCTTCCCTTGGATATTTGTATCCTTCAGAGCTTGTCTTCAAAGCTCCTGGAAGCAGAATTCAAGGCTGTTGTAGGAAAATCAGCTTTAATTATGATTTTCCATACAACAGGAATCTGAAATTGTAGAGGTTTTGTGGAGGCATCCCTATACCAGGGAACAAAAAGTTGCTTTTTGCTGCCATCATTTTAGGGAATGGAAAATGAAAGCAGCATTTACTAGAAGTGTGGCAGCTGTTGAATTCCCAAGGGAAGTTTTTTGTGGCACAGAGACCTGAGCCAAGAATTCCATCTGCTTCCAGCCTTGCCTTTGAAGTGCTAAACTCCCCAAAAACTCTTTTGGGGGATGCTTTGTTGCCTTTTTCCTGTAAATGATGGATTGACTCTGGATGCAGGGTGGGATTGCAGATGAGGTAAAAAATCAGAAATGGAAACTGAAAGTTCCTGCAGCTGAATCAGAGATGCTGCACCAGTTCACTTTGGGGCTTCTCTTAATTATTAACGAGCTGGGAAGGGACTTCAGTGCATTTTTTGGGTGTAATGACACAAAATTTTGGGTTATCACAGAGCAGTGAAATCATCCTGGATGCTTCTCTGTTTGCTTTCGCTGCAGATTCAATAATGAGGAAGCTGGAGCACGAATTATTTTAGGGTATCTTGTGAAATATTTTGAATTTTCTGTGTTTCAGTGCCATGTGTTTGGACGTGGAGATATGGAAATTAATCTAAAAGCTGAATTTTCCTTTGTCACTCTGGGGTTGCAATTCCAACTAATTCTTCTCATTCCCTGTATGACAGGATGTCCCCTGGTGTAAATGTCATTAATGATCCTCTGTTGAGTCTGCAAGTTGTGGGAAATAAGGTTTACTTTTTAAAATTTTTAAAAGTTTAATAAAGGTTAAAAGGGATCATATTTAGTGTTGGGGTGCTTGGCAAACTGCTAAAAGCACACTGTTAGCCT
This sequence comes from Rhabdornis inornatus, assembly GCA_013397075.1. NCBI lineage: Eukaryota > Metazoa > Chordata > Aves > Passeriformes > Rhabdornithidae > Rhabdornis > Rhabdornis inornatus. Next base: position 381,325 of record VWZS01006651.1, read on the forward strand.
AAAACATTTTTTAAATATATTTTTTCATTATATTGGTTAAATGTGTACTTATGAGGATTACATATATTGAAATATTTCTGTGAGTTTATATGTTTTGGGAATTTTTTTGTTCGGTTTTAATCTTTAACTTGTTTACATCTTATTTTGTAGATGAAATAAATATATTTTATCTTTTCTTAAGGTTCAGTTTTATTTGATACTTTTTGATAATTGGAGAGTTAGTAAATTTTTCTGTTGGGGTTTTTGTTCTTTGAATGTTATTTCATTATGCAGATAGGACATTTTATAAGTATATTAAATTAGTATTTATTTCACAGAACAATTTGAGTTATTTTTACTATTGCTAATTAGTTATAAAAGTATTAACTGCTTTTGTAATAGTTAATATACAGTACATGGTCTTTATTTTAATATTTTTGTAAGAGTCTAAACTATATTTATTACACTAAAATTTATAAATTATACTGGGCCAGGGTATTGGCTACAAAAGTTGACAAGTTATATTAAAAGCAGTTAAAAGTGATTATAAATTGTACTATACTAAAATAATTTATAAAAGTTAAAATATAAAAGCAAAAGCCAGTAACTACATAGTTATTTATAACACAAGTGGAGATCTTCAACAAAATCCTTCATTCTAATAGGTTCATCCATTTGGAACCTGAATTTTTCCAGGTTTAAAATGTGTGACACTGCCTTTGTGTGCCAGTACATGACTGAGAGGAGGAGCTGCCACACACTTGGAACTGCCTGAGCTTATCTCACAACCACCAGAGGTGCAGGAAAGGTCAAAAACCTGGAATTCTGCATTGGCTCTGGGCAAACCCATGGCACTTCTGGTTGGAGTTAAAAATAAAAATTTGAAACCTAGTGGGGGCAAATAGTTAATCCTTGAGGTATTTAAAGGTGCTGGTAGCAAGGCAAGTGCTGAGAAACTCCCAGAACATAAAAAACATTGTGGGGAAGTTAAAACAGGTGCCACAAAATGCAAGTTTGAATGTGGCATTAAATTAAATCGTGGTTTTTAATCAAGGCTGACTTTTTTTCTGGCTGGCAGAAGATTACAGGGGGGAAAATCTGATAACAAGAGAATGGCAGAACCCCAGAAAATACCACAAATGTTGTTTAGAACCTGTGGGTTGTACTGGAAATGGATGAGGCCAGCATTTCTAGCAGAATAAATAATCCCATGGAGCCAATAAGCAACAGCCTGTGCATTTGAAATAATTCCTTGCCTAATTTCAGTGTGTTTTGAAGCCTTTGGGTTATTTTGGGGCTGCACATTAAATTATTCAGCCTCATAATCAATGCAATTTTCACTTTCTCAGCACTGCAGTGTTTAAAATAATGACTCAGTACAATGTTCTCAATGCTCTTTATCTCTGCTGCTGGAACCAACCTGATTTAAATCTTTTGTTCAGCTTCAGGGTTTTATTTGAAAGTCTCTAAAAACACAAAAGGATTTCCTCCCATTTTCCAGTGCTTTGACTCATCCTTCTCGGAAAGAGAATTATAAATAGTTTCTTTTTGAGCTCTGCTGTGTTTCTCTGTTTGGTCAGATGTTTGTCCATCCATTCCTGACAGTTCTTTTTAAAATTCTTCATTTTTTAATGTGGATTTTGGGTCTCTCAGGGCTCATTTCTTCTTCCTCAGACTCAGCATCATCATTGTAGAAGTGAACTGTGGCTTGTACAGGAAAACTGGCCAGAACCTTCTCTCCAATGTTAGCAAGAAACTTCTGGGATTTGGATTTGGGCAAATAAAGCCTGAGAAGAAGAAAACACATTTTAAGAGAAGTTAAACCATGTAACACTTGTCCATCCAATCTAGCTTGAACATTAAAACTTATTTGTTAATGAATGAATTCTAGAATTAGGATTAGGATACCAGGGTTAGATTGGGGTTGGTGGCCTGAGGTACAGAGGTTGATTTTAGTGGATTTTGTGTCTCCAGGTGGAAGAGACTGATGGATTTACTTCAAAATCCACCTTGTTTTGTATCAAAATCTTGAATGGCCCCTCTTGGTTTCACTTTGGCCAAATTCCAATGAAATCTGACAGCAGTTTAGGTCACACAGAATTTCAGGTGCCACAGCTTTTATAACAAATGCTTATAAAGAAAAGGGATATTCCATTGATTTTCCCCCTCTAAAGGAAAATCCCCATTAGGAGTTTCCTAATGAAAGAATCCAAACATTGGTGAAAACCCTTGTCAGTCCTCCAACCTTAAAAAGCCTTACCTGGAATTCAACTTTTAATCAAGAGCAAATTAAAGTAACCTCAAATCTGTACCAATCACGCTCCATTAGCAGCTGTTTCCTTAATAGTAATAGTTAAATATATTAATAAATAATTTAAAATGTTAATTATTTGGGCTTAGTGAGCAATAAATGTAAATACAAATTAAGTGAGGCAAAAAAAAATTGAGTTTTTAAAATTACTTTTTCCTTATTTTCATCTTTTTCAGGCTCTGTTCAGCCTGGGCATCTTTGCTGAGGGATAAAAATCTGTGCAGTTTGGTGAGTAATTAAATTGTTACTAAAATGAGATTTTTCAGGGACAAACTGATCCTTCTCCTGAGAAGGAAGGAGTTTCATTTTTTTTTTTTTAATCACTTTTCCTCTCTCAAGTGACAGGATTGAACTCACCTCACTGGATGCTGGAACCCCAGGGCTCCTTTAGATCTACAATTCAGCGCTTGACCCTCCAATTCTGGCTGGAAAGAGACACATTTATTAATTAGAATGGACTCAAAATGAAGATTTCACTTATTTTCTTTAGGCAACTGAAGAATTCCACAGTAATGTTGCTTTGTTTGCTTTTTCCTCTAAGTGACATCATCACTGTGGGTCTGTTCTCTCATAAAAATAAAACCTCAGGTTTAATCAACCTCTTTGTTGATTGTGCCTCAATCTCTATTTTTGTTCTTTCAGCCTTCCCACCCAAGCAAGTAAAACTAAAAATCACAGTGCAAGTCAAAGCCAGTAAGAGTTACTTTAAAATTCAATTTTCTGAGGATTTCCTCAGTGGTTTACTTATAGCAACATCCCTCCCAAAAAAACCAAAAAATAAAATAATGCACATGAAAACATGTTTTTAAAAGTAATTTTCACTTAAACTCCCTTTATATACAAAATATCCCATCCAGACTATGCCTGGAGATTTCAAACTGAGGTTATTCTTTTATATATATGTATAATTAAGCAAATATAAAGTGCTGTTAAAATGAAGGTTGTGTGGAGTAAGCAGTTGTTTCTGCAGCTCTTGCCATATTAGTAATATAAATTATTATTCCATTATTATTACTAAATTAAATATATTAATAATATATTACGAACTGATAATAATTCTGTATCTAACACAAAATTAGAGATACTCTCAACCATCACCATGCACAGAACACTAATTTAAACCATGTTTTCCAATACTAAAGAAATGCTTGAAAGAACAAACGAGGAACTGACCCAAGCCTGGCTTCCCATGCTCAATTTCTGTTTTCCACAAGGATTTTTTCCCCCAGAATTTGCTCTCACCATTTGTTGGTTCTCTGTGACCTCCCCATCCCTTGCTGGGAGCATCCAGGGCCTCCACAAAGCAGAGCTGCTGGAAAATCAGGATAGGATGGAATCATGGAATATTCTGAGTTGGGAGGGACCACCAGGATCATGGAATCCAACTCCTGGCCCTGCACAGACCCCCCCAAAACCCACCCTGTGCATCCCTGAGAACATTTTCATTTAGTAAATGGGATTTTTATGGCAATATTTGGTTTCTCCCCACACCCCAGCCACCTCTGGTCCCTTTTCCACCAAGGGCTCCTTTTCCATTAGGATCTCACAGCTCCAAGTGAACTCGAGATGGTTTAAATAACACTGAAATCTGTTTATTCAAGATGGTTTAAATAACACTGAAATCTTTTTATTTATGCAGAAAACCCCCAAACTACCTCTCCCTGCCTCTCTGACAGATTCCCTGTGCTCAGTGAGTTATTTTTTGAGGCAGCAACTCCAGCATTAATCCAAGGAGGACAATCTGATCCCATCAGCCCAAGGGAGCAGATGCAGTGCTGGGTGCTGCCTGCCTTTTTTTGGTGGGGTCACCACGACTCTGGATGTTCTTTCCACCAGGATTTTCCATCTCTGTTGCTGTGCAACAGATGCAGCTGGAGAAATGGAAAAGTGCTTGCAAATCAACATCAAAATAATAATAATAATAGTAAGAAGAAGAAGAAGAAGAAGAAGAAGAAGAAGGAGAAGAAGGAGGAGGAGGTTATCAAAACCTTAATTTTAGTTTCAGCAAAACAAAATAACACTTTCAGAAATCTATTTTGTCCTTTCTTCCTGAAGCTGACAAATGTGTTTTTTTTGGTTTCTAGTCAATGGAATAATTCCATACTCACAGTTGGAGATTCCCAAGCTGGAAAAGCCTCCCTGTTCCTGCTTTACCTGCCCAGGTGCTCCCCCAGGAGCTGCCGGGAATCCCGGGAGTGGCTCCCGGCTGCTCCCTCCATGGATTTGGATGCTCGAAAACCTGGGAGAGGCTCTGAGCCCCTCCTCTGTGTGAACTGCCAAAGAACTCAACTAAAACAAACACGGTAAAAGCAGGGAAATGTCCTGAAGGAGAGGTTTTTCCAAGGAGTTCAAAGGTAGGACAGGCTCTCACCTTGGAGGCTGTTCCAGGGACAGCAACCCCAGGGAAACAGAAGGGTTTTGTTAGGTTTGGTTAGCAAATCCCATGGGATATCAAAATATTTATCCAATTTATCTTTCTGGTGCTGTTTTACTGGATGTGAATTTAAAGAATTCTCAGGATTCTTGCAGAATCAGGATTTGCTCTTTGTTAAATACATTCTGTAAATGCACTTTTCACATGTCTTGGGAGAACTCATCCACATCCTGTCCTAATAAAAAGTCTAAGTTCACATTAAACTTTCTTCCCAGAGAAGGAAAAATAATTTTATTTACTGACCACAGATTATTCAGTGTGAATTAGGCACCTTCAGTCTAAATCTACTCCCTACCATGATTAAATATCTTGTGATATCTGTGAAGTTGTGAATAAATGAATAAATAAATAAATGAATAAATGAATGAATGAATAAATAAATAAATAAATGAATGAATGAATGAATGAATACTGCCCTATTACAAATAAAAAATACATGCACAGTCTCAATCCCTTTGAATATTTCTGTACTAAAACCAGTACAATTAATAGAAGAAAGAACACGGTGACCAGTATTAAAAATCCAAAATATTTGTTAAATAACAGCACAGGTCCTGAGGAAAAATGGCAAACTTCTTAAGCCACCTGAAGTGTAATTAAATATCTTGCTAAATTACAGTCTGACCTCCACATATTTAATTTCAGCAGCTCAGTTTTATTTAGTCCTGATTTAACTTGAGAGTTGAAAGGGAGGATTGTGTTGAAGAATTGATACCTGTGATCTTGCAATCAGATCTGGATGTGAGGATAATTGATTTATTCCTCTGCCAACATGGATATTAGTGCAAGGCTGGAGTATAAACTGCTGAAATGTAACACTCCAGAAGATGCGAAGTTATTCTCAATTAAATCTCTTGATAAAGTCCTGCAAGACCAAATTTATTACAAATTGAAAATACAACTCTGGTGATGAAGCTGCAATGTAACTAAATATAGTTACATGTAGAAAAAAAATGTGAATATTCCACTGCAGTACTAATCAATTAAACCACACAACTTTAATTGGCGTTTTTGTGGAAATCATTACCTAAAGTCAGGTTCTTTTTTGCAGTACACTTAATTTGAATGTAAGGTGCTTAATTTTGATATTTGGTGAAGAACACAGAACCAGGAAAGTTTTCCAAGGAGTCAGGGGAATTGTTCAGATCTCTGCCATTACCTGGGAATAACTTTGACAGATTCAACTTCTACAAAAAGTTGGGCCCTGTGCTAATTATTTTGTGCTAATTAAAAGAGGTTTTTATCTTCGTGAGAAATGGGTTTTATGCAGTTTTCTCATGAAGGCAATTGTGCATTTGCAAGAATAAAGGTGGTCAACATAAATTGGTGTATTTGGGGAACCTGGACACCTACACAGCATTTATAGTTTTGAATAATATCTGATATAAAATAGAAAACCACGGACACTGATAACAGACAAAGCTTTTTCCCAGAGAAATCCTCGGAAAAGCTTCCAGGGAGCAGAAGGAGGGGGAACCAGCTGGTCACAAAGCACAGCAAGGCCAGTCTCAAAATATTCCTTTAAAGTCAAACAGAGAAGCTCAGTTACTCCAAGGTTACACAGCAGAGCTGGGAGGTTTGAGAGCTGATATTGCTCCCTGTTTTTTCCAAGGCTTCCTTCCACCCTCCTGTAAAGAACAGCTGACTGACATGGTTATTTTATTTGAGAAAACCTATTTTAGTATATTCCCTGGTGCAGGCAAGGCCTTGGGTTAATAATAAAAATAATAACAGCAACAGAATATTTTCCCAACCTAAAATTCTGATTTTTTGAGTCAAAACTTGTCAAGATTCAGTCCAAGTTACATTATAACAGAAACCAGAAAACTTCCAGCAGCTTTACAGCTCTAAATTAATTCTGTGCCAACAAAAGCAGGAGCTTGTCTTGAAACAGGGACTGGTTTTGCCTGTTCTGTTTTAGATTCCTTTGCATGGGGAGGCTTTGATTCCATTTTCTCATTAATTCATAAACTTTTCCAGAGTAGGGGAACCTCAAAAATCAAAAAATGCTCATTGTGGAGCTGAGTGCATTCCATGCCAGCACAGGATTTGAAGCAAAGCACGTTCCTGTGTGTGGAAGGGTTACACAAACAGCTGAGCTTTGTGCAGACTTGGGGTCAGCAGTGCATGTGCTGTTGAACCAACCCAGAGAAAGTGAATTCCAGAGTTGAGAGCTGGCTTTGGAGATTGTTCTCTTCTTTTTGATGTGCCCAGGCAAGTATTTGCACTTCCTGCAGGAGATAAGGTCACACAAAGGAGCAGTGTGAGCTGCCAGGTGAGCAGCACTGCAGATTTGTTCCTCTCTGTGCAGGGCAGGATGTGGCAGCAGCACAAGATTGCTGTTTCTGCAGCTTGAGATGAAGAATTACATGAAATATTTGGCCTTGCAACTGAAACTCTAATCTGTTTGTGCCATGAGTTGTGGAAATATTATGTCCCATCCCTGGAGGTGTTCAAGGCCAGGTTGGACAATCACAGAATCACAGAATCCTCAGGGCTAGAAGAGCCCTCCAGGATCACCCAGTGCCACCCCAGTGGCACCAGCATCCCCCCAAAGCCTGTCCCCAAGGGCCACATCCAGACTGCTCCTGAACACTCCCACAGACAGTGACTGCAAACCTCCCTGGGCAGCTCATCCCAAGGCCTGACCACTCTGCCAGGGAAAAAAACTTTTCCTGAACATCCCCTGGCACAACTTAAAACCATTTCCTCTCCTCCCTTCACTTGAAATGTGAGAGCAGATCCAGTTTGTTCTTGTTTATCTACAGAGCCAGAATGCTATTGCTAGAGATCCACTTAGGGATAAAATTGTTATTTTAGAACACTTGTTGCATTAAATTTCCAAGTGCAGGACAAAACGTTGCGTTCAGAATAATAAAAAAAGTTTGTGGCTTCCTGCCCTGTTCAGGAAACAACTGTCACGTATCTCTCAATGTAGGTGTTGGCTTTTTACTTCTGGCCTTGCATTTTGCATCTTTTTTTTTTATCTGCTAGGATCAGACTGATCCACACCTTCCTTTCCCAGACCTGTGTTGTGATGACTTTCCCTATAAAATACAGAAAGTATTTGATAAGTTTTGTGCATAGCTTTATTGGAGGAGCAAAGGATAACTTCCTGTCTGTTGTGTGTTCTGAAGGAGCAATTTGTGTTTGCAGCACGTGCAAATCCTACAGTTTTATTCCCTGACGGGCTGTTCTTCACTCTGATGTTCAGCCCCTTCTCATTTGGTGAATCCAATGAACCAGCTGAAATTAAATGCATCCATTTGGTGGCTACAGGAATGGGAACTGGAGACAGGGTCTTCTCCTGGTTCTGTGTGGGATACAAAAGGGAACACTGCGCCTTTAGGACACCATCAATCCGGGAATAAGGTCAGGTAGCAGTGTGAAGTCATTTCTGAGGGAGATGAGATCCTTTCCTGTTGTCCCTCTGTGGATACACACACATTTGGAGAGCTTGAGAATTCTTCCTCAGGCCTGGACTTCTCTTGCCTCTCAGGTCCATTCCCAGACTGATAAGCTGATTATGGCTTCAGGTAGGGAGGAACTCTCCCAGGATGATAATATGGTCAAAACAGAATAAAATCTGGTGAGAAACAGAATGGAATTCATAATAAAGATTAACACCTGGTGTTTTCTCATGGAACACATCCTGAGGTATGGTCTCAGGGATGTTTCTCTCAATTGTCCAATGAGCTGCTGTCCTGTCTTAGCTCCATGTAATATGCTTTAAATACAGGCTGTCCCTTCAATAAAGTTGGCCTTTTTTCCCTAAAGAAGTCCATGTGTGTTACTATCCTTTCTCTCTCTCTCTCTTTTTTTAGCACAGTAACCCCATCCATCAGGATATTTTGAGCTTTGGAGAAGCAGAATATTTTTCCTGGGCTCCATCACAGCTGGTGGGAGCAGCACATGAGGGGGGAATTCTGTCCCTGTGTCCCCTCAGGTGTGAGCCCACCTGCAGAGCTGCCCCAGCCCTGGATCCCAGCACAGAGGAGCTGGAGCTGCTGCAGA
>VWZS01006651.1:390091-420670 GCA_013397075.1 Rhabdornis inornatus
TTATGCTATATTATGTTATGTTTTCCAAATAAGTTGTATCGGCTACCAGCTTGCAAAATCAGGCTTCCCAATAGCCCTTTTTGCCTTTGTCTGACCAATACTGTTTATCTCAAGGAGCAGACTTCCAGAACTTCTCTGGTGGTTATCTGCAAGGACCAGATGGTGATCTGTGAGTGACTATCGCCCGGAGGCTTTGTGAATTTGTGTAAGGATGTTTATTCGACCACCACTGCTTACCTGGCAAAATTATGACAGCAAAAAAACCAAAAATTATTGATTACAACGAGAAACCATAGTATAATAAGAGGCTGCAAGCCAAGGTTCAATGGGGCGTGGTGTGGGCAGTGACCCCTCACGTTCCCCAGCGCGCTGCTTGCTCTGTCTAAATAAAGCAATCTAAATTTTGCTAAATACCGAGACTTTTGTCTCTCACTTATAACACCCTGGATCCCTGGCAGTGGCCAAGGCCAGGTTGGACACTGGGGCTTGGAACAACCTGGAATAGCAGAAGGTGTCCCTGCCCATGGCAGGGGGTGGAGCTGGATAAGCTTTAAGTCCCTTTTAACCAAAACCATTCTGCGATCCCCAGAGAAGCCGAGTCGTGGCGCCGGTGACGAGAACACCTCGCCCGCTCCTCCCCCTCCTCCTCTTCCTCCTCCAGAGCACGACTGCAACTAACCCGCTGCAAAGAGACAACGCCCCGAGTCACTTGTAACCATTCGGAGCACTCTTTATTCCTTTTTACACCTCCTTCCACCGCAGAACCGCGCACTCCCCTCAGCGCTCGGCTCGCTGGCCGCCACCTTCCCCTCACGCTGACGGGAAGAGGGGAGAGACTCGACGGTCCCAAAGGGGCGGGGCCGCGCTCGCGCCAGGCCCCCGCCAGCCAATCAGCGCCGGGAATACCGCCCGCCCCCACTGACGCACAGCGCTGCGATTGGCTGGAGCGGGCGGAGTGGGCGGGGCCTCGCGCCCGCCATGCTGATCACGCTGTGCTACCTGTACCTGTGGGCGCGCTGGGGGCCGCGCTCGGCCGCGCTCGTCCGCAGCACCGTGCGGAGGCTGCACCGCTCCCGCTGCTCCTTCACCTTCTGCGCCCGCCAGCCGCACCCCGAGGAGCGCGTGTGCCTCCGCATCGGCGGAAAGGTGTTCTGCACCGGCGAGGCGCAGGTAGAGCCGCGGGGATGCGTGGGGATGCGGCGGTTGTCACGGTAACGGGGATGCGCATCCCGGCCCCGCGGAGCATCCCGGCCCCGCGGAGCGACAGGGATGGGGTTGTGGTTTGATTTCGGGGATTGGTGGCGGGCAGGGATTTGGGATTGGGAAAAATTCCGCACAGCCAGCGGGAAGGAGGAGGGGACAACCAGGTGGTCGCTTTGGTAGGGAGTGTTAGTTCCGGTGTGGTTCCCTCTCCCCGCTGCTTGCTGGAGCTTGTTGGAATAGGAAATGGGCTGAGGGATGCTCTGTGTGCTACAAATGTATATGTATATATGTATGTATATGTATATGTGCATGTATACGTATATGTGTATGTATATGTATATATATGTGTGTGTATATGTATATGTGGATGCTCTGTGTGCTACAAATGTATATGTATATGTGTATATATATGTGTGTGTATATGTATATGTGTATGTATTAAGTGCAGCTTTGCAAGGACAGCAGTGCTTATAGGAAAGCTTGGCTGGGAGAGCTCGATAGAATTTCGTAGAATCACAGAATGGTTTGGAATGGAGGGGAACTTAAAGATCATCCTGTTCCAATCCCCTGCCATGGGCTCCAAGCCGTGTCCAACCTGGCCTTGGACACTTCCAGCAGGCAGAGCTTGTCAGGGCACCCTGTGCCAGCACCTCCCCACCCTCCCAGGGAAGATTTTCTTCCTAATATCCATCTAAACCTGCTTACTTTCATTTCCCCGTGTCCTGTCACTCCAGGTCCCTGGGAAAAGCCTCTTTCCATTTTAGCAACGTACTTTGAGCACATACAAGGCTTTAGTCTATAAATATGTGCTGTGTGTGCATTCAGGATTCGTGTCGGGTTCAAAATGTTGCTGGATCTGCCCTGGAATGTGAACTGAGCCTTTGGTTACTGAGACCTGGGTGCTTCTCCCCATACAAAATGTTGTTTTAAGTGAGGAAAATGAGGTGAAAAACGAAAATCATGGTTTTTTTACAAATGAGCAGGAGTGGGGGAGGCTGTGGCAGCCCATGACAGTGGAAAAATCCTGTGCCTGAACCAGTTCCACTTGGCACTGCTAGAAGAAAAACTGAAAGTGAGCTTGCTTGACTTTCAGGATTAGAAGTGGAACTCCCCTGGCACTGCCCCCAGCTAGTCTGAGTTATTTAAGTGAATGCTGGATTTCTCTACATTTGTCATTAAATGCCAGAATTGGTCTGGGTGAGGCTTTTCTTGTGTTCTGCTTTTTGCTGGTGTTGATGTGTGTGTGGTTGGGAATTGCTTCAGTTGTTCCAGGCATTGCTGGGAAGGGATTTTTATGGAGCATGTCAGTGCCTAAGTGCTCTTCAGGAAGCAGAGAAGCTTTTCATAAGTTCGGCGGGTAAAGAGAACGTTTGCAGTGAGGGAAAACAAGATTAGAAATGCTGATGGAGTTGGTTCTATTTAAAACTAGGGTTTTTTTCTGTTTAATGAACAGATTATTTCACACTCAAGGGTGATGGTGGCAATCTCAGAATCTTTCTCAGCCAAATTAAATGCTTAATTCACATTGCAGTAAAGCTCTCAAAAACAAAACAAAGCTGTGTTTAGGGGAGTTGCCCTGGATTATTGTTCTGTGAAGAGGATTTCAGCTGATTTCTGCTCTTTGCTCCACTCCTGCTCATTTCTGAAACAGCTTCTCCTCAGTCCTTGCACAGCCAGCACATTTTTTCCTGTCTGCAGTGCCATTCATGCAGACTGATTTTATAATCTCCTCGGTTTATTGGTGTTTATTGGGAGCTGGGAAGTCCTCTGGGGAGCTGCAGCTTGGCATGAAGTTTGGCATAGACTCAGGGCTGTTATTCAATATGTTTTTGTCTCTTTAAAATACGTGGTGGCATTTGAGGATCCCTGGGGCAGGTCCTGCTGTGCTGCACCTCAATGCGAATGCTGTGGCCCTTGCATCACTGGGGAGCTCTTTACATCATCTGTGAAGAGACAGAAGGTTAATTAAGATTTTTATTTTGGCTTCTGGGCAGCCAGCAAAGCTCCTTTGCTCTCTCAGTAGCTTGGACTGTGATCTGTAGCTTGCTTAAGACACTAGCAAGTCATAAATCATAACCTGTAAAGGTTTTTTTTGGTTTGATCTTTGTCCAGATCGGATGTTTAAGGTACTTTAAAGCTTCCTGAGCTCAGTTCACTTTCCTTTGGGAGAAATCAGTATTTGCTTGTGCAGCTTCTGTGCCCACCAAGGGTGGTTGGATCAGTGAACTGCCCCCAGAGCCTCAATATTCTGTGGTTTCATTTGAGATGTGCAGCAAGGAACACATTTAGTGTTAGAATTTAGTGCCAGAGGGGAATTCTTTCCTGCGTCTACATGGAATTACTGGAGGTGTATGCTTGTAGCATGGCAGAAACAAAACAGTTATTTCTAATGTTTGCCATTTTTAAATACATCAGACAAATTAAGTTCAACGCTAAATCTACATAAAAATTAAAAATTGATGTAATATTTTACTGTGAGGTATCTCAAACATGTTTGTTGGTCTGCTGATTCCAGGTTTTGAGCTTTATTTGTTCCTTGGAGAGGGCAAGAGAGGAAATCTTTTGTACTTTAATGAAGAAAACTTTTGTCCTATGGTGTGCTAAGTGGTGGGTAGAACAACTTCTGGAAGAATTGATTCTGAATGAATTATTTCTTTATATTTTACGAGTTTCATAGTGAATGAGGAATTTTGATGCAGATGCATGAGGATTCAATATTCAGTGTGCGTGGGAGAGGAGGTTCAAATGTCCCTCGAGAGTCACAGTGCCAGTGGCTCAGGGGATTTGTGTTCCACTCTCTCTTCCCGTAAAGCTCAAAGCTGGAGTTTGCGTTGGCTTAAAAACGTGGCTTGTCACTTTCAGTTTTACTTTCAGTGTTCCTTTGTAGTGGTTCAGAACTTTATCCCTATGTTTGTCTCGTGAGGAATGTGAAATAATCATCACCCTTCCTGCAAGGCTGGAGGGTCAGATATGCATTTAAGCTGGGCTTAATTTAAAAAGGAGTTATTAAATCAGCTGCTTCCTGTACAGACTTATTTTCCTTTCCCATTTCTTTCAGTTCCTTGATGACTTGAGCAGGTGGAGTGTTCTTCTCGTTTCCCCCTTCATCCACCCTGAGAAGTTGCTGCCAGCAGAGCACATTGCTTTTGTGACAGAGAGCATTTCTGCTCAGACAGAGAACTTGCAGAAAGGACCTGACTCTTCAAAGGAGGTGAGAAATTCTCTTTGTTTCTTGCATAGAAGGGGGTACAGATGGGTTCTGATGTTGTTGGAATAAAAAGGGATTTGCTTCATGCAAATCACTGTTAATAATTAAGCTCTACTTTGTGTTTCAAACAGGCCCAGAGACATTTTGTTGAGACTTTTCAGTAGCATTTTGCTCTGGCTGTGGGTGGGAATTGCCTTCCTGCTCTGGAGCCAGACTGGGAGAAGTTGGGATTGTTCAGCCTGGAGAAGAAAAGGCTCCAGGGAGAGCTCAGAGCTCCTTCCAGTGCCTAAAGGGGCTCCAGGAGAGCAACTCTGGGCAAGGGCTGGAGGGACAGAAAACAGGGAATGGCTTCCCACTGCCAGAGGGCAGGGCTGGATGGGATTTTGGGAATTAGGAATTGTTCCCTGGCAGGGTGGGCAGGGGCTGGGATGGAATTCCCAGAGCAGCTGTGGCTGCCCCTGGATCCCTGGCAGTGCCCAAGGCCAGGTTGGACATTGGGGCTGGAGCAGCCTGGGACAGTGGCCATTGTGGAAAATCCTTCTCCAGCTTTTTTTGAAGCCCTCTTTAGGCACTGGAAGGCTGTGAGAGAGGAGAGATGGATCTCACTGCCTCCAGGGAAGAGGAGGAGAGGGAAGATGTTCATGTCAGGATGTGCCTGTGCAGGCTGTAGTGAAAAATCTGGGCTGCCTGCTGGGATTCCAGAGCTCTTCCATGAACCAGGCTGGGATCACCCCTGGGGCCATGGATAAGGTGCTGTCCTGAGTGTCCCTAAAGGGCCATCTGTCACCCTTGCTTCCTGCAATCTGGCTTCAGGCTGCTTCTTGGAGTTCCAGGAGATCACATCCACAGGTGGTCACAGCCTGTCTGCTTCCCTGGATGAGGATCCTGTGTTTTCCAAGTCACTTTTTCCAGGAGGTGATCCAGCATTCCCCTGCTGGAGTGAACAAGGGGAGCAGAGGGGTTGGTAAACTGATTTATCTGGGGGCAGGGACAGGAGGACAGGTTGGGAATGGGCTCAGCTCCAGATTTGGGGCTGCAGTCACACTTGGAGTGCCTTCACCCTCTGCCAGTTCCAGAACAGAGCAAGGATTTGGAACCTGTTAGGAATGATGTCCAGAGATGCTGCATCAGGGCAAATCCTTGGCTTTGTGGAACACTGGGGCACCCAGAGCTTGGTGGGATCTTTTCTGCTCAAATCTTCTGATCCTGATTCCACTGGGCACACATTTCCTTGGAGGAAACCTGCATTAGCTGCTTTGGAAAGGATTTTATTGCCTTTGGTAGGTGGAATCCATCCAGGTGGGCTTTGCTTCTGGAGATAAATGAGCTGTGCCCTCCCTCTTATCTCAGAGTGCACCTGGCCAGTGCTAGGCCAGCTCAGATGGAAGATATTCATATTATTTTTACTTTTTGTAGCAGAAGGATCCATAAAACCATCTGCACTGAAGCGATAATTATCTATTCTTTAGGGATTTATCATTTTTTTAAATCTTCTTGGGTTTGCTTTCATTTCATTTAGGATGGAAAATTTTGCATTCTAATGTGGGTATTAATAATTAATTTTATTTAGAAAGCTCAGAAGTGATAATCCAGTCAAAAAATCAAAACTAAAGAGGGAAAGGACTGCTGGTTTGTTTTGTTTGTCGTTCTTCTGTGTGAACACAGTCAGGTGCTCTTAATTTTGGTACCTCTGGCTGTCACCATAGCCAGGGGCTGCAGGAACACATGGCTCTTGGGGGAATTTCTGGCCAGAAAAGCCATTTTTTATAGGATTATCAGTGACTGGTGAAAGTGAGGGGGACTCAGAAAACAGGAGTGTGAATAATGTCTCATGTCTTGCTGAGAGCTGGCCTTTCATCCTTTATTCTGACAGAATTTTGATTTCAAATTGTGGCAGGAAAGCAGGAAAATATTCCCTGGGGGTTTTTGGCCTGCTCTGGAGCCAGTGGATTGGCTGAGCAGGATTTCAGGGTCATAGGTTTTGGCAAGGGCTTTACTTTGTGAGGTACTCCTGTACACTTTATTTGCACTATGCAACAATAACTATGTTTTACATCTGAGATTTTACTTGGTGCCACAAAAGAAAGATCAAGAGCATCAACAGATCTTCCTCACAGTTTCCAGGTGTGGGTGTTTTTTGTGTTCTTTGGATAAAAAAAGGATATTTAAATACTCTGTGAGTCTCTCACCCTCCACCACAGGCAGTCACATTGAACCTGGGACGTGCTCTGGTGTCACAGAGCTGGAGTTTAACCCCAAAGTTAAAAGTGGTAAAAACCCACACACTGCTCCCCTTTTCCTTTTGGAAAGGGAATTTTTTCACTGAGGCTGAGCAGAAGTCATGGATCACGAGATACCCAGCGAGGTTTCTTATTAGATACCCAAAGGCCATAAATATAAACATGGATTGAGAGCCCAGCTGCAGAGCTGCCCCAGCCCTGTCCCAGCACAGGGAGGAGCTGGAGCTGCTGCAGAGAGCCCAGAGGAGGCAGCAGGATGAGCAGAGGGATGGAGCAGCTCTGCTGGGAGGAAAGGCTGGCACAGCTGGGATTGTTCAGCCTGGACAGGAGAAGCTTTGGGCTGAGCTCAGTGTGGCCTTGCAGGGCCTGAAGGAGCTGCAGGAAACATGGAGAGAGACAATTCCCAAGGCATGGAGGGACAGCACACAGGGAATGGCTTCAAGGTAGGATTTGATGGGATCTTGGGCAGGAATTGTTCCCTGTGATGGCAATGAGGGGCTGGGATGGAATTCCCAGAGCAGCTGTGGCTGCCCCTGGATCCCTGGCAGTGCCCAAGGCCAGGTTGGACATTGGGGCTGGGAGCAGCCTGGGACAGTGGAAGGTGTCCCTGCCATGGCAGGGGTGGGAATTAGATGATTTTTAGGGCTCCTCCAACCCAAACCATTCTGGGATTCTGTGACTGAATGGTCTCATTTGGGTTGTGCTAATCAGAAACTGTCTTTGAGAGTGGTTTAGAAAGGAGACAGAACCATTAGGGTTGGTTGTTCTTTCTTCTTGTTCCCTTGGGAAATACCACAAAATCAAAACCTGGAGCTGGATTCTCTTGGATGTTGTGTAAACCATTTAACTGCAGTAAATAAAAAGGTGAATTTAGCTGATGGTCTAATTATCAACAAGTAGAGTAACTGACAGCTCACCCTCAGTCTGTGCATTCAAAACAAGTTTTTCCTTACTTCAGTCAGTGTTTTACATCTGGTGTGTGGTGATGAAAAGGTGAACCTCATGGGCGTGTGTCAAATTGCTGTAGCTGCTCTGTTGGAATTGCACTTTGCCTCCCAGTTTTTGGAACATGGAAAAGGCAGATTTTTTTTTTTTTCACCTGTCATGAAGGCAGGTGCTGCTTCCTTGTCTCTAAAAATTCTTGCATGGGAGAACAACTGGTTTGTGTATCTCGTTGTGTCTCCTACTTGTGCAGTGTTTCTTTCCTGGAAAGAGGAATTTTTGTTGTAGATAAACATCTTGAACCCTCAGGGTTTAGTTAATGCTTCTGATAATTTTTATTAACCCCTTGTAGTTTACTTTTGTTCTGTTTATCAGCATTCTTGCTTGGAGTTTGTGCTGAAGGAAACAAACCCAAAGAGAATTTTTGTTACAGAATGTGACAACGCTCTGCTGCCACTTTGGATGTTGCTTGGAACTTTTGGAGCCCTGATCTTTGGGAATGATTCCCAATTTGCTCCCAACACTTGGATGTTGTTCTCTTCCATCAGGGCTCAATCTTTCCTGCCTAAATCAACCCTCCCTCAGGAAATTCTTTGGGTTGGATTCAATTCTCCTGCAGTTCCTCTTGCAAACTCACAATATTGTTGATACTTGGGGATTTTTCCATAACCTTTCCCAACTGAAAGCCATCCATATGCTCTGTTCTAGATTGTGAAGTGGTCAGACTTTTGTTCACCCTTGGCCTATAAACCTGGTGAACCTTTTAAGTTAATTGCTGAAGCCAGTGTAGATAATTTCAGTAGCCTTGGAATAGCCTTCCTGGAAGACAGGCTGCAGATGGATAACGGGATGGTGCCACACAGGATTGTTTGTAAGTATCCTCCTGATCATTTCTAATAGCACAACATGCTTGGTTTATGGTTATTTTAGGACTTTGCACATAGTTTTTATCCCTACCTGAAAAATTTGCAGTTGTTTTGGCAGAGTTTTCTTCCTGTTGGGATTCCAGGCAGTTGATCCCTCTGTAGCTCTGCTTTAATTTCATAGGATTGTGGAATGGTTTGGGTTGGAAGGAACCTTAAAAATCATCCATTCCCACCCCATGTCATGGGCTGGGACCCCTTCCACTATCCCAGGGTCCTCCAAACCAGAAGTTCCAAAATATTTTCTCTAAGTCTTGTCTGTTAGATTAACAAATCTATTTAGAAAACCACAAAAAACCTGCAAAACTGGAAGTTTTTAAGCAAATGTTCTCTTTTTTTTTTTCTTCATATTTGAATTGAAAGTGTATTCAAACCTGAACATGGATTGAGAACAATTTGATTGGGCTTTTTGTTTGTTTGTGGGGTTTGCATTTGCTTTGCTGTTTTTTTCATGTAGATCAGAGTGCACTGGCAGAAATTAAGTAATGACAAAATCAACAACATTTAGCTGAAGTGCAAGAGGACAGGAATATTCTCCCAAAAGAAACTGATGGGAAATTCTGTTTCTCTTGGTGCTGTTCTGCATAAATATTCCCCCAAGGAAGGATGGAAGCTGAGAGTGTCCCAGTCACTCCCTTTTTAAAATGTTTTCTGCCTCCTTTTCCTTCCAGTGCTGTGTGGAAGCAGAACAGGCTGGGGGTGGCTCTAGATGGAAAAACAGAGGTTGGAATCTGTGAAATTCCCTTGAGATATGAAAAGAAAATCTTACTTCATATTTCTGCTCCAAAGGGGATGTAGTTTCACAAGGAAAGGGATTGAAGTTGGATCTGATGTGTTGCTACATAATTTTGTTAATCAAGTTCCTTCCTGAATTAAAAGCTTAATAAATTTATTTGGCTTTGTGTGAGTGGGGAAGGATTCAGTAAAATTTTTTGTATTTTGCCTTGAAGTATTTTTGTGGCTCAGCAGCTGAAGAAACCCTCCCTTGTGAAGAGTATTTTTTCTCTCCTCTTTGCTCTGCACATTTCATGCTGGCAATAATCATCTTTGCTCTTCTCTTCTCTTCTCACTTGTATTTGCTATGAATTATCTTAATTTCTCTCTATTTCAGGGGAAAAGGGGAATTTTTAACAATTCTTCTTATTTTCATGTTTTCCCTTGGATTCTTAGCTCCCAACTCTTGCTGTAGGTGGATCTCTCTCCCTTTCTGCAGGCTGGAATCAATTCAAATATCTTTTTACTCCCTTTTCTTGTGCCAAAACTTTATCTGCAGCCTTCAGCAGTGCAAGGGATGTGGTTCGATATCTATCTTACCCAATACCATCACTTTATTAGCTTATTTCAAAATAGTTCATTTCAAAACAGCAGCAAGTGATTTTAAACCCTGCCCTCCTTAGAAGAGCAGTATTTTTTCAGAGGTATTTTCTTTTCTTCATTTTTTTCTTTAGGTTTATGGTATGAGTGCAAGTCTGTGTTGTTCTGGGGGGAAATAGGATTTGTTGTGTGAAATTCTTGCTGTTACAGAGCATTTGTCCTGAAATTAAATTCTGCTGTTAATGATATTTATCATAATCCTTTAAATGTCATTATTCTAACCCCTTTTTCTGTTTCCTTTACCTTTTCCAGCTGTCCATTTAGAGGAATCTGCTCTGAAGGAGCTGGCACAGGAAAAAGAGTTGAAAGAAAAAAACACCGACATGGATGCAGTAACTCCTGCTGGGAAATCAGCATCAGGACGAGGTGAGGAGGAGAAATCCAAGCTGGAAGAAGAAAAGGAGCAGGAGGAGACAGGAGCTGGGGAACACCATCACTTGCACCTTTCCAGCTGCCATGA
Source organism: Rhabdornis inornatus (assembly GCA_013397075.1). Lineage (NCBI taxonomy): Eukaryota > Metazoa > Chordata > Aves > Passeriformes > Rhabdornithidae > Rhabdornis > Rhabdornis inornatus. Next base: position 400,442 of record VWZS01006651.1, read on the forward strand.
GTGTCTGCAGCTTGAAAACAGCACCATTGAATCCGTGAAATTCGCCTCTGCTGAAAACATCCCCGAGCTTCCCCACGACTGCAGCGGCAGAACGGAGGAGAAGGAGGATGAATGTCTGGAAAAAGGAATAAAAAGGATAAACCTCACTGGGAAACCCCCTAATATATTGATTTACCTGGGCTCTGAGGCTGCCAAGGCGAGGTTTGAGCAGGTGAAATCAGTCCTGAGGGAATGCATCGATGCTGAGAGCTACACCATCTACCTGCTGCAGCAGGAGCAAGTGCTCAGGGATCCTTGGCTTGAAAACTCCCTGCTGCTGGTCATTGCCACAGAGGAGCCCATTCCTGAGGGCAGCCACAAGCAATTTATGACATTTCTGTCCAAAGGGGGGAAGATTCTCGGGTTTTCTTCCTCCTTCACGTTTGGGGGCGTGCAGATAAAGCACAAAAACAAACTGAGGAAGGCTGTGCATGAGCTGGTGGTCACCAAAAAGGACAGCACTGAGGTGAAGCTGAACCTCCTGGTCAGTGGCTGTGTTTTTGAGGAAGGGGTGAAGGGAGATGCCAGCAGAGTGAAGGTGTTGAGTCGATTAAATAATGCTGAGAAAGACACAGTTATTGTGCATCTGACCCATGGGAGCAGTGGAGGAGAAGCCATCCTTTCCCAGGTACTGTGAGCAGGGGAGAATTCATTTCCTCATTGCTGCATGAAAAATTGTTCCTATTGCATGTTCGTGGGGATTCCTGTCAAGGGGAGGTGTGGGAATCATGGCATGGTTTGGATTGGAAGGGACCTCAAAGCCCATCCAGTGCCACCCCAGCCATGGCAGGGACACCTCCCACTGTCCCAGTGTCCAAGCTGGCCTTGGGCACTGCCAGGGATCCAGGGGCAGCCACAGCTGCTCTGGACACCCTGTGCCAGGCTCTGCCCACCCTCCCAGGTATAAATGGATGTCCTGGATGTACAAGGGATCCAAATGCAGGGTGGGTTTCACTTGGTGTTAAAGAATGGGAATGTCACTGCTGTGAAAACACTTTCTTATTTTCACCAGGCAAGATCACACAGGGTGGTAAAGCAAAGAACAGTTTTGTGCTGGAAGCAGGAATTTTACTCATCAATCCATGCAAATATCTCAAGAGGATGGCACCAGGCTTCCCAGTGGTGCCCAGTGACAGCACAGTGGCCATAATTAAACCACAGAAAGTTCCACCTCCACACAAGGAGGAATTTCCTTCCCTGGAGGTGGCAGAGCTCTGGAACAGCTGCTCAGGGAGGTGATGGAATCTCCCACTGGAGACATTGCCAACCCACCTGGACGCTTCCCTGTGTCACCTGCTCCAGGTGACCCTGCCTGAGCAGGGGGTTGGACTGGATCATCTCCAGAGGTCCCTTCCAGCCCCAATTATTCTGGAATTCTGTCATCTTCCAGAGCAGAGCTTTCCCTTTCTGCCTGCTGGAAGTGGTATGGGAATACAGCCTGAGCAGATTTTGGGAGGTGGGAAATAAATCCCACAAAATCCTTACAAAAATAGGGATTGTGGCAAAGCATGAAGTGCAGAATAAACCTTGCTGGAAACTTTTTTTTGTTTCCTGAGTCCTTATTCAGGCTTTGAAGCTTTAAATGTTTAACATTTTGCACGTGTCTGATAGCTCAGAGAATCTGAGGGGTGGAACTCGGGTAGTCTAGGATGAGCCAAAATCATTCATTCCACTTAAAAATAATATCCCAGAAATTGCTGCCTCTCCAGTGCTATGATATTGTGATCTCTGGTTTAGAAACCACAAAAACAGCCAAAGAAAACCCTCAAAAACTTAAACAGATAAGTTCAAGTGTTCATAATATTTTTTGTTTCTTAATTTTACCTTCTGGATAATGGGTGAGGAAGGTTCCATGGAAAGGTAAATGTTGGTCACTGATTATTGAAATGATTTAAATATTCCCAGCTAAAGTTTTGAGTGATGGAAAGGCTGATAAGAGGCACCATGAAGTTTAGAAAATAAATCTGCCAAACACATTGATAAAAGCAGAACAAGATTTATTTTCCAGGATTAAGTTAAGGAATATAAAAGATGAACAAACTTCATGAAAGGTTCTATTTTTACCAACATTTTAGGTAGGGAACTTTCTCAGGAGCCCAGAGCACTGAAATTTAACTGCTCAGAGATCAGGTATCAAACCTCTTGTAGCAGTTCTGGAGCTCAGAAATATTCAGGGGGTTCTTAGAATTGTTTTTGTCTTTTATCAGCTTAAATCTGCTGGATTTTTGAGAACTCTGTTAGACATTGTAGGGTATTTATTGCTTTTTTTTTGTGGGCAGCTCTGCCACCCATGTGCTAGCTGCTGCTGCTGCTAGAAAATGGATTTGATTCTGTCCCTGCAAGTTCTGCTTTGCTGCACCCTTTAAATTGAGCCTCCTGCTGTAGTAAAACTTAATACTCCAGAGGTTTCCCCAGAAAAAAAAAAGGGCATTAGAGAGCACGGCTTCAAAAATCAGATTAAAAGGATCAGTGTGACATTTTGTAATTCTAAATGACTTCCAGTCTGGATTTGAAAAGCCCTTATTGTTTCCAGGGGACAGGCAGTGACATCAGTCATGAAATATTCTGGTAGATTTGTTTTCCTTTTTTTCTGTACTCCTCTGGTGGGTGGGTGTGTCCTGCCTCCTTTTTAATGTATTTTTTTTTATAATTATGGAATTGTTTGGGTTGGAAAGGATCTTAAAATGATCTCATTCCACCCCTGCCATGGCAGGGACACCTTCCACTGTCCCAGGTGCTCCAAATCCCAGTGTCCAACCTGGCCTTGGGCACTGCCAGGGATCCAGGGGCAGCCACACTCATTCATTTCCCTGAATTTCAGTGAAAATATATAAAACACAAAGAACATCATGAAATTTTGCAAAATGGAAGAAATAAAAAAAATTAAGGACTTTATTTAATAGCAATAAATGAATCTGCAGAGTGTATAAGGGCTTTGAAATATCTTGTAAGTCAAAAGGAAAAACAGAAAAAAAATGAGCCAAAAAAGGAGGTTTGTGAGGGATTTTTTTTTTCTCTGGCATTTAATTTCAACTTTAAGCATCTGCTTCAACCATGAGGAGTGATTTTCTACCAGGTGAGAAAATAACATTTTTAGACAGAAGGGTTTCTTTATCTGCACTGATTTCCATTAAATTCACATGACTTTGCTTGAGTTCTCCATATCTTGTACAACATCTAAAAAGCTCTTCCAATTTTAATAATAATTTTAATGTAATTTCAATTTTAATGTCATTTCAATTTTAATGTCACTTTAATTGTAATGGAATTCTGCTCATATACAAGCCAGATTATGACCCACCTTGCTGCTGGTTCTGGCAAACCTGAAAAGCAGAGGGTTAAATTTAAGTTGGTAAATACAAGTTTGATCAATTCCTCCAGAAAAAGTTTATTAAGAAGGGAAATTTTGTGGTAGGTTTCAGAGGGAATTGTGGTGTATTGACAGCTGTGATCCCTGAGCTGGAAACTGATTTTATTTTTTGATAAATCCTGCCAGGCCCATTTGGAGCTGGACAGCAATTGCATGGATGTGCAAACTGAAGAGGATTTTAATTTGCTCAAGATGAGCAATTCCAGGAGATGTGAAGTTCTCAAGGAGATCCTGACGTGCCTTGGGCTGAGCTGTGAATTGAGTGAAATTCCTGCTTTAACTCCCATTTTTCTGCTCTCTCCAGATGAGGTAAGCTGGGATTTACCCTGCCAGGGAAATTCAATGTTCACTTGAACCCTGGTATTTTTGTTTGGAGACTTTTCAACAGATATTCCAGGTAAGCAAAAATTATCATTTTTAATCCATCACTGTTTTGTTTAGGAGGAGTTCTGGATTTCACCATGGGGGAATTATGCAGGATTAATACTACAATATTTCCATATTTACTATATTTCTCTTCAGAACTTTTTAATGCTGTCCCTTCTTAAGGCTGTAGTGAGCAACAGAAAGAACTGCTTTAAAAAAACAGGATTTCTTTTTCTTTGCAATCAAGATAAAAAATTCTGCCCAGGCTGGCAACAAAAGAGGAGATGGGAATTGTGAAGAGCAGAGTGGAGTGAACAGGGAAGGGTCCAGGATTGCACAGGGAAAACCTTGAATTCCTGAGGGTGTTGTAATATTTCCTGGGAATATTTCTAATTCAAATGTCAGCTCTCAATTCTGCACTCCTCCATTTGAGACACTGCTCTGAAGAATTGTGAGGAATATATAAAGCAGTGATTTTTCACTTGTTCTTCTTTAAAACATGAATTCAGAGTGTGTGAGTTGATTCTCAGTTTGTGTGGCAATGTGGAAACAAAACTAAAACCCATTTAACCTTTTTGATTTATATTAAATGTGCTCCAGACACAAGACTTGTTTAGTGAACTCTTCCTATTTTTGTTCTCCTCTTTCACTGTTTTTTTTCAAATGATTGTTTCTATCCAATGCCTTTGGACTTTTCAAACGTGGCATAAATTAAAGTTCAGCTAATTTCTATCCAAACTTGCCATCTAGTGGCATATTCCAGGGTTGCAGACCATCAAGTAAAGATATTTTAATTGTATATTCTTTAGTTAAAGTTTATACCACTTTATATATATAAGTTTATAGCAATTAGTTTTTAAAATTCTAATGATAAATTCTATTAATATTTTTTCCTAAACTTTATTGATTTTAATGTGGTTTCATGTGATTTAAATTGTTTTATTTGCATATTCTAATGGTAGTTTTGCTGTGTGTAGTCATTGTTTTAATGTCTTTCCCTTTAGCCATGATATAATTCCAGAATCTTGTGTAAAATGAAATTACAACTTGTGTGTAACATCTGCAGTTCCTGATGAAGAGAGAGCACATTAAAATAAATAATGGATGTGTTAGAGTTCAGCTTTCCCACAAATTGTTTCTTTCTCTGTGTTCTATTGTTTCTATGTTCTCCATAGGTCTCCTTGCTTTCCCAGAGAGCCAGGAGATACCAAAAATGTGAATTATTTGAGGAAATCCTTAATTACATTGGCAGCAAGTGATTTTGGGATGATTTTCTCAGACTTCCCTGTAATAAAAATGCCAGAATGAGTAAATTAATGATCAGACAATCTCAAGGTCCTGTTAACAGATCCAAAAATAATGAGAAATATTTTTACTATTCCTAAGACTTGGCAGCTCAGGAATGATTCCTCATCCCCAGACTGGAGTTTCCATTGTGTTTAAAAGCTGCTGGTTCCCCTCACCTGCTCACATTTTTCTAATTAATTTTAGGAACCCCAAGCTCCTTTTGCTTATGAGGAAGAAATAATAATTGGGTTTGCTCTGCATTTTCTACTCCATTAAGAAAAAAATAAGGCTGAGGGGTTTTTTGGGGGATAATTTTAAAATTATTTCAATTTTGAGTGCTGGTTTGGGGAGTTCTTCAGTTTACAGCAGAGCTGTCTCCTGTTCTGGGGCATTTCCTTGGTGCCTCTTCCATTTTTGTCACTTCAGAACTTTCACCAGATCTGTTTTCTGTTACATTTTGGTCATCAATTAAAATTCTAAACTTTATTCTGTCAGCAAATAGCTTCTCCTGATTTTTCCTTTGCTTAAATTCCTGGACAATCAGTGTTTTTCTGCATCATTGTTGAGATGCTGTTAATAACCCCATCAAACCTTTGCTGCTGATTGATATAAATGTGATTATTGAGAATTTAAGATGTTCCTTTCCACTCTGTGAGTCTTGCTTGGTGCCTTTTGCAGTGGAATTTGAAGGTGTTCCTGAGGGGGTGGGTTGGAAATTATTTTCTTTTCCTCCTTAGCATTCACATTTTGAAGTTTTAATTTCCAGTTCATGGACCTTAAAACCACAGTGTTGCTGCATAGATTAAAAATAAGCCAACAAAACATGAGCAGAACTGGAATTATTGTATTTTAGATTCAAATGAAAGCTCTGCTGTCTGAGTAATGGATGGTCATGTCCATCTTTAAGAATTTTAGTTTTTAGCAGGGAGAATTCTGCTACATCAACAACAAAGGCAGCGTTTGAATGAAGAACATTTGAAATGCTGGTGAAAAGCTTAATTAAATCTACACAACTTGATGCTAAGTGTAATTTTAGAGGCCAGTGTTGATACCAAAACCCAGAACTTTTGTCTTTTCTTCTTTTCTTGCTGGGCTGCAGAGCAGTTTTGAGCAAATGGAGAGGGAAATTCTGTGTCCCTGTGGGGAGGGGGGACTCAAGTGTCCAAACCTCTGATCCGTCGTCTGGCACCCACATGTTCAGTGGCAGCTCCAAGCATAGAGATCTGATTTTTTCTGCAGCTTTGCCCTTAAACTCTCAAATATTTGCTCTTTCAGCCATCTCCAAGGATAATTTTTCAGACCTAAATGCCAGGATTGTGTTTTATTGCCCGGAGTTTCAGCGTGGGTTTCAAACCGAGGATTTACTCCTTGAAGAATGAGATTTGTCCCAGTGGTGATTATTCCCATTAGGAATTGTTACACCCACGCATTTGCTCGTCTTAAAACTTGAGTAAAAACTCCTCAGGCTCAAAAATTTTTAGTGTATTTGAGTAACTCAGTAGCTGGAGCAGAATCAGCTCAGAGCAGATTTCCATGTCTTGATTCTGGGGTGGCATCGTCTGCTTTGAGATTCCAGGTCCATTATGTCAGCCAAGGAAATGTGGAGTTACTTTATCCTGAATAAATCTTCCTTTGAGGATGGGAAATTTGAACTCTCAGCTAACACTATAATGAACCCTGATTTCAGGGTACATTTTGAGACAATTGTGTCTGAAATATTTCCATGCATATTCATGGGTGTCATAAGACTTGAGATTCAACCTCAGGGTTTATTTTTAAATTTTCAGTGCTAAAATCAGGGGTAGTTACACTGAAACTCTGGAGTTTTTGTTGCTGTCCAAGTTTTTGGTTTATAAGTGAACTAAAAATGTTTGATCTACAAAATGGGATATTTCCCTGTTTTATCCTCATAGCATGAGCATCGTCCCTGCCTTACAGACAGTAGAACAAAAAACAAGAGCTCTTTGGAATTATTTATTCCAGAAAGGAAATTTGCTCTTTTCTCTGGCTCAGGAGTAACATAGGAGCTGAGTAAAATATTAAATGAGCAACAGACCGTGAGAGACTTGAATAAATCACTGATAAATCATTTGTGTGTAATATTTTTTACTTTTTTAATGTAATATGTGTATTATTTGAAATGAGCAAAAACCTTTGTACTTGAAAGCTTTTCCCAGTTTGTTTCTTGGCTAGAAAATGTCTTTCAAGGCAAAGTAGCTTAAAGGAAAAAAAGATAGATGAAGCAATGTAACTGCATCTGTACCAATAAAATTGTGTATTTGCTGAAGCACCTTACTGCTTTTGGGGGATGGATTTAATGTGTCTGTACAGCTTCACTGATAGCTGTGCTATCAATTAAAAACATTTGTAATTTAACTCCATGGATTTAGGGCTCTTTTCCATAATAAATTTAAAAGAATTTGTTGGGTTGCAAGGCTTTGAGTTGCCTGTGTGTGCGGGGAGGGTGAGTTTGCATTTGCTGGTTTTGTGTTCTTCCCTCTCCCCTCCTCAAATTCACTTTTGTTTCTTTGTAACAAAACCTTGCAAACCCACAAGGGTCACACCAATCATAAAGCAGACTTTTTTCAGTGTTGCCATTCATGGGAAGTGTCAGTGTCTGGATTCTGATCGTAATTCCTGCTGTTTGCTGGTGTTGGAGTGTGGTTCTGAAGGGAATTGTTCTCCAAGAATGTGGTTTTGGACAGTCTGTGCCTCATTCTTTCCCTCTTTTTGCTTCATTAGCACTCAGGATAATGAAATTATGTAGGGATTGTGTCCAAATTCAACAGTTCAGAGCTGCTTTGGTCTGGTTTTTGTATCTCAGTGATATCTCCTCTTGTCCCCAAGTGAACATTTGTAACACTTGTCACACAGCCCCACGGTGGAATAAATTCTGTGTATTTTAGCATCTTTTTGTTCTTTCTCCCCAGTCTTCCATTACTCTGCACATTTTTATTAGTGTAGTTGAACATAGAACTGTTGGTTCTTGAGTTAAGTTTGTAAACTTGTGGGTTCCAGCTATTTGGTAGAGGTAAAAGCTTAAAAGAAGCTGAGTTTGTGGAGCAGATTTTGCAGCAGTGCAGGGCAGGATGCTTTTCCCAGGCAGTTCTGTGCCAAGGCAGCCCTGGCAGTGAAAAATGAGAGTTACAGAATCCCAGGATCATCGAGGTGGGAAGGGACCTTCAGGATCAGCCAGTGCCAGCCCAGTGCCACCAGCATCCCCCCAAAGCCTGTCCCCAAGGGCCACATCCAGACTGCTCCTGAACACTCCCACAGACAGTGACTGCAAACCTCCCTGGGCAGCTCATCCCAAGGCCTGACCACTCTGCCAGGGAAATTTTCTTTCCCAATCTCCAACCTGAGCCTGCCCTGGTGCAATTTGAGGCCATTTCCTCTCCTCCCTTCCCTGCCCCTCCTGTTAGGGACTTGTGCAGAGCCACAAGGTCCCCCCTGAGCCTCCTTTTCTCCAGCCTGAGCCCCTTCCCAGCTCCCTCAGCCCCTCCTGGGGCTCCAGCCCCTTCCCCAGCTCCGTTCCCTGCCCTGGACACGCTCCAGCCCCTCCAGGTCCTGTTGGACTTTGTCCTTCTCATGGCTCTCTGCAGATGCAATGAGCTTGCTTGAATCACTGAGGGACATTAAACTGACACCTTGCCTTGAAAAATTCTTTTGTTCTGAAGCAAAAAACTTCTTTTGCCTATGTCCAGAGGAGGGAATGGAGATGGGAAAGGGTCTGAAAAACAAATCCTGGGAGGAGCAGCTGAACTGGGAAAGGGGCTCAGGCTGGAGAAAAGGAGGCTCAGGGGGGACCTTGTGGCTCTGCACAAGTCCCTGACAGGAGGGGCAGGGAAAGGAGGAGAGGAAATGGCCTCAAATTGCACCAGGGCAGGCTCAGCTTGGAGATTGGGAAAGAAAATTTCCCTGGCAGAGTGGTCAGGCCTTGGGATGAGCTGCCCAGGGAGGTTTGCAGTCACTGTCTGTGGGAGTGTTCAGGAGCAGTCTGGATGTGGCCCTTGGGGACAGGCTTTGGGGGGATGCTGGTGCCACTGGGTGATCCTGAAGTTCTCTTCCAATCTTGATAATTCCATGATATCAGGAATAGTAATAGTGACTGCAGGTAGAAGGCATGGAGAAGATGATGAGGATTAATGACACAGTCACAGAAAAATTTTTGAAGAAAATTTTCTCGACTCTTTGTTCAAATGCAACTTTTTTAACCAACCCTATAGTGCAACATGGCTGTGAAACTATAAAAAGCTTTTTACTGATTTATGAGTCAAAAATTTAAGTGGTCAATTGAGAGTTTATCCTGATGGGAAACAGGATTTGAGTGACAAAGGAGCTTTGTTCTTGGTCCCTCTGTAAATATGGCTTTAAGGTGAAGGAGGGCAGGGCTGGATGGGATATTGGGAATTAGGAATTGTTCCCTGGGAGGGTGGGGAGGGGCTGGGATGGAATTCCCAGAGCAGCTGTGGCTGCCCCTGGATCCCTGGCAGTGCCCAAGGCCAGGTTGGACATTGGGGCTGGGAGCAGCCTGGGACAGTGGAAGGTGTCCCTGCCATGGCAGGGGTGGGATGAGATGATCTTTAAGGTCCCTCCCAACCCAAACCATCTTGGAATTCTCTAATTATTAGAAGGCTAGATTATCTCCTAATTTGTTCATTCTCGAAGTCTTTTTCCTGGAGCTGTTTTTTAAGGAAAGGCTGGGATGCTGCAGGTATTTCCAGTGAATTCACCAGTACTGACCAGTGTCCCTGCCCAGCTGAGCCACTTTAGTGTTGTCCCTCTATTAAAATCACCAGGATTCTCTGTTGCTCCCAAAGCTGGATGCAGTGGAAGCTTTTCCTACATCTCCTGCAGTGAGGGGAAGGTGTTTGCCAGCAGGGGACACTTCTGAGCTGGATTTCAAGGGGAAAACCAGGGAAGGGATGGAAAGCATTTTATGCATAGTGTGTTGTATATAGATTTGCATGAAAATATCTCTGCATGTTTGCAGCAACTGCCATGTATAATATTTCCTCAGTTTTAAACCAGCCTTTGAAATTCCACAGGAATCGATGGCATGTAGTGTCAGAATACAGTAAAACATTTCCAATTAAGAAATCTTGATGGGAGATGAAGGGAATTCCAAATGTGGGGCCAAGTAATTCCAGGTGGTGGTTAAAGATACCTTTTCCTATTTTTCTGTTTATCTTCAGGGAATATTTCCCCTGTATTTAGGGGAGAGGGAAAGGGAAATCTGGCAAACATTCCCTTTATTTTGCACTTCTCTACTTCAGATTTTGTTTTCTTTCTTGATGGCAGCAAACATGCTGTTCCTGTTAAACAAGCACATTGTAGGCACATAATAATGAACAGCATTCTTACTTTGCATTATGGTTTGTAAACAACTTTTGGGCCATGTATTGATTCAATAAATGTTTTTGAGGATCGTTTGGAAAATGCAGGAAGCTTTGAGGAGTGGAAGAAAGTATGTTGTTTATAGCAATCTCCATAAAAAGGGTCTTTATGCTGCTGTGAGAACTAAAAGTTAATGCCTTTTGTACCGAGTAGCATTTAATCTTTCTGTGGAGCTAACTCTGATGTGAAATTATGATGTGCTGGCATCTGACCAAAGTGCCACTCATGGAATTGGATTCTCTCATGTTTCAAGGCTGGCTTCGAGTCAGTGTGCATGATACTTCACAACCACTTTCTTCAGCAGGCATGTTCCTTCTGTACTGGAGAGAATGGAAAATTTCATTATCCCCCCAGAATGGCTTATGTAATATATATTTAAAACATTTGTGATCTCGGTCTGCTGCTGACTTCTCACTCTTGAGATGACAGAGAGCAGCAGCAGGCCTGAGCATTTCTTGAGTACAGGTTACTCAGCAGAGTGGTGAGGCTGATTTTTCTTAGTTTCAGTTTTATCTTGGAGTTTGTGATGGGGATTTAAATTTAAAAAGTCAACGCCTCGGTGGCAGATGGATCCAAATTCAGCTGTCACATTCTGCCTTGGTGTGAAGGCTGTGGTTGAAGTGGCTGGATGTGGGTTTTGTTTCAGCACTCCTGATAAAGCTTTTGGAGTCAGGGCTGCCCTGGAGCAGATTTTGGAGAGCAGGAATCCCTGCCTTGTGACAAACCCTGCGGCTCCGCGGCCATTTGGCACCGCTGACCTCACTGGTAAAGATCTGACAAAAGTGGAGGATTTCCAAACATAAAAAAAAAAAAAACAACAAACCCTCGAGATTCCCTGACTGTCCACGGGGCCTGCAGCTAATTTATGGAAGTGAGACTGGGAAAATGAGAGCAGGCTTGGCATCAGCTGGAGCCTGGCGAGATCCTCTCGAGTTACCATTGCTCAGAAATGACGCCTCCTTCCCACAATGGGAAATTGTTGTAGTGCTTGTCTGACAGTTTCATTAGGGCTCCTTTTGTAGCTTCACTTCTAAGCAAATTATGCCCAGAATATATTTTAATTAACGTATGTTTTAATTAAAGGGACCAGTTGAATAAATGTGTAGATAAATAAATGTATGTAACCAAGAGGAAATAGAAGCATCTTCTATCTCTCTTCAAAAAAGGGAAAACTGCAAACTTCAGCTGCTTTTGAAACGCTGCATTTGCAACATTCAGGTCTTCTGAAAATGCATTTTATTCCTTTGACAATTCAGTTATGCAGTAATGCTCTCAGAAAAAAAAATCGTCTACAACACAAAGTTGATTATTGAAGTTTATCAAGGTGGATTTATTCTGGAGAATTAAGGTGGGAGTTTAATTGGAGTTACTGATTTAAAAGACACTCTGGTGTTTTTGGAGTTTGTCACTGGGCAAAGACTCCAAAAAAGCCATTATCAGGTGTGACTTGTGCCAGCAGTTGATGGGGAAGGGACTGCCTGGGAGATTGCTGGGTTTATTCTTTGACAGTTCATTTCCAGCAATGATTCCTGACATGTTGAGGAAATCACGAAATTCCAGGTGCAGGGGGAGTGGAATTTGGCATGTGCCTGTCTGGCTGACACGATGCAGTTCTTAGAGTGAAAAGCTGATTAAAGAGCAGCTGTTAGCTGAAATCAGAGTTTGCTGTAGTTTCTACTGCATGTGTCCTGTGAAAGCTCTTTTTTTTTGGGATTGCAGTGGGTGTTCCCAACAAGCAGAACGTGTTCCACTTTAATAAACCACTGTACTCACTTGGCACTTGGACTGGTGACATGAATGACAAAAGAATTACAGGAATATCGAGGCAAGGTTTTCTCAGAAGGAAAAAAAAAAAATCAGAATACATCTTGTGCTGTCTGTTTTCATAGTACATGTATTTTTCTTCTACCAGGAAAAGTATCCTGGGTAAAGGTCCATCAGGGAAACCTGTATTTTACAATTAGATCATCCAGAGCTGTTCTTCTCAGGATGAGGTGATTTAATTTCAGGAATTTCAGCTGCTCACAGTTTTATCTCTGCCAGCATTTCCTAGAGGATCCACAGCAGGGATGAAGTTTGGTCCTGCACCTGTATAATTCCATAATTCTATATAGTCTTGTGTATGTGTGTTAATATATTTAAAAATATGTAATTATTTAAATCTGTGTATAGTTTTATGGTATTAGTCATATAGTCAGCCTCAAGTTTCAGAAATTATCTCCTTTCTTTACCTATTACTGAATACATGAGATAATAAAAGTGAGTCAAGTGCCAGAGGCCCAGAGGAGAGCGGAGAAGAACTCCAGCCCTGAGAAAAGTTGGGATGAGAGTTCTCCATGGAGTGTGTAAATCAGAGCATGCTCCTTGACTGATGAGGATAAGAACTTTTTTTTTTTTGGAGAGAAAAAATGCAGGAGGAAGAGCTGGTGGATCTGGTTTGATAGCAGATGAAAAAGCAGAGGCTGTGTGGGAGGAGGAGAGAGGGGAATGGGGCAACAGCTGAAGAGCAGAGGTAAGGAGTAAGATTGAACATGGAGAAAATAACTTTATTACTGCATTTTCTAGCATTCCCTACAGCTGCTGGTTGTTATGTACATATCTCATAATTTCAGCTATAAAAATTGTGCTGCTTTGGACTGGTGGTTTCGCTCAAATGTGGGACAAGGTTGGATTTTTACAGCTTGTTTTATTGAGAATCACTTCCCTGCTCTAGTGTGTGGTGTTTCTCAAGTCTGTACTGAACTGTGCTGCTGAGTTTATCTAAGAAATGTTTTAAGAACTACTTCAGGAAACATTTCAGAATATACTTCTTAATTTGTGAAAAATCCAAATGAACGTATAATTAAAATAATAGTAAAAGCCAAGCCTTAGCAGGATCAGTACTGAGAAGATTTTAACATAGAAAAGAATATATTCTTCAGTTTGAGAGTATTAATTGTAATAAATTTATGATTTTTGCACGTGGTAGGAACTTAAATTTGGAGTTTAGATCATTTAGAAACTGAAGTCTTTTGAAGTGGGTTCACAGATTGCTGAGTCTCAAAACATTTGCTGGACAAACATCCCACATGTCAATTTTTAGTCAGCTTCTTTCCCTTGAATATAGACTTACTTACAGAATTCCATGTCTTAACAACTTCAGCCAGAGAAATTAAATAAAAATAAAGCTGTTTTCATTTGCTGAGAGAAAGAAAGAGAGATTGTGGATATATATGGATATTCATGTGGATTACTATGGCTCCTTTATTTTGTGATTGTTTTTTGATGTTACACGTGCAACAAAGAAATTAGTCACAATTTCTTTTGTAATTTACCATTCAACTGATGACCAGGTTATAAGATAAGTAGAAAAAGTTACATTGGTCTCATTATTAAAATAATTGAGAGGAAGAGCAGCATTCAGTTGGCGAAAGTGTCTCATTTCAAGAGCTGTGCCTGGATGTTCCCTGCTTATGGAATAAAGTCAAATTTTAGGAATTGAAAAACGTCTTGAGATCCTCAAGAGTTTTCAAAACTGCGTTGTGGGAGCATGTCTCAGCATTTCCATGGAGTCAGAATCGATGCAAATTAATTCCAGGAGGTATTTTTGAAATTTTGTTGCAAGATAAGGAACAATAATTGTGTTTTGATGCACGATTGTCAAGATCTAAATAAAAAATTGCATCTGGCATGTTTTGACTTTAGAACTTATTACATGAAGTGAGCAATTACCCGTGCATTTTTCTGGTCTGGAAGACATTTCTTCTTTGGAAGATGGAATTGTTGGTATTGGGACTAGAGAATGTACCACAGCTCCCTGTCAGGAGCAGCAGCTGCAGAGAGAACTTTTAAATGGCTATTTTCCATTTTTAAACTGTTTTTTAGGTGTTGGTATCTCAGTACAATTATTTGCTGATGGAAAAGAAAATACAGTAGCTGAAAACAAATGGTAATTCTTTTTTTTTTTCGCTTCCTTGGAGAGAGGGGCACTTCCCCAAAGTTACCATAAGCTGTATGACCTGCAAATTAAAATCAATATTTGAATTTCCAAGGTTTTTGTTAGAAATACCTGGAAACATTTAAAACTGTACTTCTGCCTTTAGAATATTTCTTTCATTATTTTAAATAGTGCTTTTTGCAATTATGGGAGGTTTTTCCTTCTATGTGTTTTAGCCATATTGATATTAATAACACATACTGATATTAACAGATGTTGATAATAACACATATGGACATTAAAACTAATATTAACTAATTAAAAAACATGGGAGGGAAATTGTTGGATTTGGTATTTCAGTACAATGGTATTTCTGAATGTCCAGAATAGAGTTTGCTTTTGGTATCTCTGCTGCACTTTTGGAGATGGAAGTGGACTTTTCTCTAAATATTTCCAAGCTTTTTTCTACCCTACACAATCTATTCTGTTTAATTAGCAGCCCAGGATTGGCAGATCAGGCATTTTTGAACTGTATTAAACTTCATTGCTGCCCTTATTGCTCCATAGAAAAAAAATTTCTCCCATCTGTTCAAGGACATTTCTTCCTCTTAGAAGCATTTGATAATAGAATTTAACTTTCACAACCACTGTCAACAATCCTGATTTTTTTTTCCACTGGTTTGGCAAACTGAAAGCACATATCAGGCTTTAAACTCAAAATTAAAAAATAATTGTTTTGCTCACAGTCACTCTCCTATTTCCCCAGGAATTATGTTCAAGAAGCAGATCCAAACTGTCCTTATTTAACCAAGGATAAATTATTCACTAAATGTCACATATTGATACAGATTTTGTCTGGTTTGAGTGTATTAGTTTGTGTGCAACTGTTCTGGAAGTGCATTTTAAACTTTTTTTTTTTTTTCGTATTTTAGTACTGATTGAAGCAATCCCTGAAACTTTTTCCTTTAGGACAATTCATTTTTAGAAGTTACCTCTTCACTTTGGGACTATTTATTATAATATAATGATTTCCACAAAGTTGGTTCGTGTTTAATCAGTTAAAAGCTTATCTTTGGAGTGGCTTTGTGGTAGAATTAAAAATTTTTGATCCTTTTCTGACACTAAAAAGAAAAATAGCGAAGGTCAGGACAGTCTTACAAAAGCAAGGATTGAAACAAAAACACTTCTGAAGTTGAGAATCTGGACAGAATGAAGTGAAGTGAATCCTTACTTGGATTAATACCAAATTTTAGTGTGAAAAATCATCTTTTTCAGGTGTACCATTCGGATGAGTCCTAAAAAACAGGAGTGAGAGATGTTTGCATGATCTGTGGTTTGATTGTAGTTGACTGGAGTTCTCTTTGGGCTGTGTTCTCCATAAGTGTTGCACTTTGGATTAACTGCTGTTCACAGTGGTGGAGCACAAATATCTGCAGGGGCAGAGACAGGTGCTTATCCTCAGAAAAAAAATCAGGAGAATCCCAAATCCTGCAGAATAAAGAATGTGCCATTGTCAGAAATGCTCCTCCCTGCCTGTGTTTGGGTCTGCAGAACAATTCTCATGCCTTGGCTCTGTCCTTGCCTGATTCTTTGAGTGCCTCTTTTCCCAAAATCCTGAATTTCAGTGCTGAGCTTTCACTTTGGACGTGGAAATCCAAACGTGGCCTCGTGGAATAGGAGCTCGTGGTGTGTTGGACTTGAGGCAAACCTTGGTTGTGTTCCATAAAATTTGACCTTATTTTATAAGTGTTAAATAAGTTTTATGTCCAGCTTTAAAGGAGAAATTAAATTTGAGGCGTTTCTTTCCCCATTTCTCCCTGAAATACTTTCAGCTCCCTATGGAGGCTCTGGAGCTCATTCTTGGATCCTTAAATCCAAGGTGCAGCGTAGGCTTGGATGTCCATTGATCTTCCTGGCTTTCCTCAGAGGGAAAAATTTTACTCCTTTTGCTCTGAACAAGGTTCAATCCCAGCAGGAGAAAGTGGTGAATCTGAAAAGGCTCAAAAAGGAGAAAATAATTATAACGGGTTAGAAAGCACGGAGCTAGGCTGGCTGTAAATGGGATTTGTGTCATCCATTCTCACAGCTGAGCACTGTGTGAATGCTGGGTTTAAGTACTGTATTTCCACCCATGTTTTGTAAGAAAAACTTATTAATTTCTGATGAACTGGGCATTAGTGAGGCTTCTTTCAGGGTTCTCTATTTGCTATCCAAGTTTTACATTGCTGTATACGTACACGATGTATTTTTAAAGCGTGAAGCTTCTTTGACACACTGCTAAATAAAAAGCAGATTTACTTTTAATTTTTTTTTAACTTTTTTTTTTTTTTTAAATAATCCCATGCTGTCATGTTAACTTTTTAAAAAAATTATCTTTCATTAGCAAAGAGAGCTTAAATGAGAATTAGTTAGTAGTAGCTTAATGCTGGGTTTTGTCTTTGGAGGAGGATAACAGACCAAGCGTATTCTTGCCATTACAGTGTATAATTCCCAAAAATTCTTCCTTTCCTTGATGTCCCTTTTGTAATTTGTGAACCAGTCTGTCAAGCTGAATGTGTTTTAGAAAGGAATATAAAATATAAAATCCATGGCCCACGCTGACCATCAGTTTCGTGCTGTAATCCCCGAGTCGTGGTCCATGTGCAAATGTGTTGTGGTTTCACCTTAATATTTCACAGAGATTTCTTTAGCTCCAAAACCCCTCCAGTGTGACACAGTGGGGAGGTTTTTTTTTTCCTCAGAAGAGGCAAAAATGAGGTCCAGCTGAAAGCTTGTTGGAGCTTAAAGCTTGTTTCCAGTGCTAAAAGGAGAATCTTTGGCTCCTGTGCTGCTGTTTCATATTCATGAACACTAAATTCATTCACATTTGATGTGTGTAACCCTGCTGAAAGGCAAAACAAACCTGCAGGAAACCCTTCAGCTACGAATTGGGTATTATCAGTATGAAGAAAAAATATTTTCTTAGGTTTTGTTTACTTTAATTATTCTACTGCTAATTCCAAGATTTTCAACAAACAGTTTTGTTGTTAGTTAAAAAAAAATAGAATGTTTGGTACCAAATAAAAATAGCATTATGTGATAGCTGTTCAAGAGAGCCAGTTTTAGCTGCTGAATATATTGCATCTAATTTATTGCCCTATTAGCTAAGAACAAAATTCTTCTGTATTTTTTTTCCTAGTCCATACAGAATACTTTTGAGAGTAATTTAATGTATATGTGCACAGCATTTAGGGTTAGATTTATATCTTAATTTATTCTTGCAAACATGACTTTGATTATATAATATTAAAAAAAAAAATCAACCCACTTTAATATGCATAATGCTCATATTTTAGTGTAAGAGTGGAATGTCCTTTCCTTTCTGCCTAGGCTCATTTTTAGCCCAGTTGCACATAGGTTTAATTTACTGTAGGCTTTTCCTTCAGAAAAATCTCAATTCTGTTACAAAGTAGGTGTCACGAAGAATTAAACGCCCGAGCCGTAATTCCTCACACCTTTTTTCTGGTAGGATAAATCACCACCTCTCAGAGCTCTGATTTATCAGCCTTTTGGTGAAGTGTTACGTGGTGATGTTGTGTCAAAGGTGGACCTTGTTCCTCTGGGTCCTTTCCCCTCAAAAACAGATTTATGGGCTGGGGCAGCAAACGTGTCCCAATTACGGGGCTGCTCTGGGACCAGTTCCTCTCTCCGAGCTGCTCTTTAATTTCTGGGATTCAAAGCTGCACGCTGGTAAATGAGATTTTTGCCCTGTGATTTTTTTAGTATCCTGTGCTTTAAAATAAAATTTTATCATTTACTGTTACCGAGCCCAAACTCGGATTTTTGTGTAACGCGTCGACGGCGCGTTTGTAATAAATCAGAGAAGTTATTTCATTGTTGTGTGTGGATATGGAGCTGAGTCAGCACTAATAAAACATTTTAGGATATTTCAACTCCATTTTGCTCTTTTTGACCACGAGACACAGGCTGAAGTGTAAATTCTGTTCTTAGCAGAAACCTCGAGTCGGCTTCAAAATCAGCGCGAGAAATGAGTGCAGCGTTCTAAAACTCTGCCCCATCAAATTACGGAGTTTTCATAAGTTAAAAACAACTTGAGAGTTGAAATAGACTGTTGGCCTTTCAGATGGAATATGGTTCCCTTCCCAATGTCATGGGCTTTTTTTTCCACATGCATGGACGGCCCCAGGATTTTTTTGGTTTTGTATTTTTTATTTTTTTTTTACAGCTACGCTTTCAGTTCTGGATGAGGTTTAGCCTTTGACCCAGCCACTTTCTTACAATAAACAGTTTGTTGATGAGAGCAGCTGCTGGGAAGATTGTTTCCAGACTGTTCTGCTGCAGCTGAGGAAGGAAAGGAAGCAAAATCTGGGATGCACCTTACAGTCCTCGTTCCTCCCCTCAAATCTGGCTTGTGCTGAGCAAACCTCCAGCACCTCCAGCACCCATTCCCATTCTTCTCCTGGCATCCCAATTCCCAAACGGAATGCTCTGCTAAAGCCAGGAGAGATGCAGATAAAAACAAACTTGGTGTGAAGACCATAATTAATTTCTTTATGTGTTATTTTTAACCTATTGACTCTCATTTTTCATTATTTTCTCTACAAAAAATACCATCCTGACTTATTTTTCGTCAATCATTGAATCCTGCCCTGGGTCCTGCTGTCCTGTTTCCCAGGATGGGCTGCTGCCCATTGGATAAATGAACTTTCTGCCTACACACGGCGCTTTTCAAAGCTAAATTTAATTTTGGATTCAGATTTAGGCAGGGATTTATGAGCAGTTGCTGGATGTGTAGTCCAGGAATGGGTTGAAATCTAAGATGCTTCGTGTTCAAAGCCATGGGGCTGCAGTAAAGAGGATAAGGATACCTTGCAGCACTTTGTTAAAAATCTTTCCCTTTTTTGGATGAAGTATTCCACGTATCAGTTGGGAAAATGGATCCACTCCTCTCCATGGCTGTTTCTGCTGAGATGATGCACTGTGTTTATGTAATGCAATACTTGTTTTTAAAAACACACTGAAGAGTGGAGACAAAAATAAGGCACTTGACTAAGTCTCTGGAATGATCTTTCAGAAATAATGAGCTTTTTCTGCCTCTCTTCAGCTAAATAACCACCCAAACCCAAAATAACCTCTGGAGACTCCTAAAAATCAGGTTGCTTGGGAATTCAAAAAGTCACCAACCCTGCCATCTTTCTAAATGTTCTTCTGTGCTTTGTGCAGTCAAAATCTCCTGGTTTGCACCGTGTCTCAGTTTAGGAAATATAAAAATATTATTAATAAACTGAAACAGATTTCCAGGCTGTGCAGAATCCTGGGAATGCACAGCAAGTACCAGCCAAGTAACTCCAGTTCATGAGAACATGAAATGAAAATGTGCCTCAGTTGTAGGACAATAAAATCTTTATGAAGTTCTTCAGGCCATGGGGAAAGGAGGGAGAGGAAAAATGGGGATTTTAAAGGTTTTTACCCTGTGTACTAAAACACCACTGGTGAAAATAATGGCCTGAAATTAATTGTAAACAGTTAATATTTAAAAGAGTTTTCTAAAAACTTCCTAAAGATTGGACTAATTTGAGTACTTCATGTATTTCCAGGTTCTGAATGTGTTGTGAAGAGGTTTTTGTGTTTAAAAGTTCTGTTTGTTTTTGTTTCATTTGTTAGAAAATCCATCTCCAAGCTTGCACTTCCTTAAGTCTGGATGGGAAACACTGAGGACTCCAGGCGTGAATGTGCAGTGTGGGAATGTTATTAAATATTAATGACATCAGCATTGAAAAAATAATTATTTTTATTATCTGTTTTTTATTATTTTAAATATTTTTATTATTTTCATTATCTAATGAGATCTAAT